>JAPKLW010000437.1:104843-187333 GCA_026898455.1 Plectranthus barbatus
GTTTTTATGCAATTCAGGTTGTATTTTTCTATGATGAATATTCCTCTGAATATGTGTAACTAAACTTCTTTTCAGATTCTAGGGTTTCGAACTATCTATGTATACATGTTTTGATTAATTGAATTATTTTCCCTTTCCCTTCGTAGTTTGTGAAATCTGTGCTTATTCATAATCTTGATTTGTTGGCCACTTATTAGGATTATCAAGTTGATTACTTGAGACGTAACTGTGATAGTTTTCAATCGAAAGAGATTTTCACAATATAATTTGATTTCTTGTCGTAACTGAAGGAGATTGATTGTAGGAATAAATCTGTAGAACTTGGGAGTTAGTTAATTTCTCTTGAGACCGAGCGGAGATAGGTAGTTGACTAATCTACTTTACGAATTGTCCAACAAAGAAGTTCGTAATACTTTTCTGATGTTTCACTACGAAGAGGAATTAAATTTGGGAATTAATCAATTGATTCATACACGTCATACTTGATAGGTAGATATCCCTGGAATCTGTACTTCTCTTATTTGAATTCAAAAGCTTTTTAATTTTCCTGTTTAATTTTCAATAGCGAGTATTGTGATTTCAAAACAACAAAACCTTTTATTTGATTTTCCTAATCAATATTTTCAAGAACGTTTGATTTAGTATTTAGGATTTTTCGTTGTTTCATTCCCCTGGATCGATAACCTTTGGGTTTACAAATTTATTTGCCACTATTTCTATAATTAATCTTTAGAAATTACAGTGATCAGTTATATTTGCCTGACCTAGGAAATATACCATATTCGCAGTAATCCACCTTTTTTAATTAATTGTTGCATTTTTCTAGAATAAGAATTCTACCATAGTATCTGTGATTTTCCTTATTTTAATTAAATATCAGTATTTGTAACGCCCCGGCCCCAGGGCCCGAACGAGCTCACCCGAGTTCAGCGATGTTACCCACCAATGGCCTGGACCGGCTTCTAGACTGACGGCTGACCCCACAAACCAACACAAGTCTTTCCCAGCGTGCTTTGTTCTCACTCACACGCACCCTGAGAAACTTCCCAGGGGGTCACCCATCTTAGTTCTACCCCAGGTCAATCACGCTTAACATTGGAGTTTTCGTAGAATGGGTGACGGAAAAGATGATGCACCATGTTGGTATGAGCAGCATAATCAAATCCTTTAAGCACTTTCATGCATTCATAGCCAGAATCCCTCTCATTCCGGTGTGGCTCCATTCATTCATGTCACCCTCCGCACACCTATCGGAAGTCTTACAGGAGCCGTTCATTGTTCGTGCTTCTCATGCACCGGCGATCACTCCTTGCTCCGGCGTCGGGTCGTCACAGTATTGTTTACTTTCTTCTCAAAAATCAAAAATCTATTTTCTGTTTGCTCAAATTGTTGATCTGAAAATCGTGTTTAAGTATATAGGTTTCTTCTTGATATCATTCCATGTGGGTTCGACATTGCCCAGTAATAAATTTATTTTTGACTATATCTACAATTATCTGGTAGAATTATCAGTGATCAAGTTGGCGTCTTTGCTGGAGGGTGATTAGATTTAAGCCTATTATGTTATATGCTTATTAATTCAAGTTGTATTTTATTTTATTTTTCACACCTTGCTTTTTCTCTATTTCGAGCAATGTGTTCTGTATCGGTGGACACATATTTTTCATATCCACGTTGGTCAACGTCTCTTGTGTCGATTGATGCTTGTAATTTTTTTGCACCAGTCGATGTCATATATATCGGTCAAAATAGAGACCTTTGTTTTATATTTTTCGAATTTTTTGCTTCAAAACAAAAATCTTCTATATCTTTTCATGTAGTGAATAAACACAAGATCTAAAAGACAACCACTCAAAGTGTTCGACCCAAAATTTAATTAGCTTGCAGAAGAAACAGATGAAGAATTGCACGAGAAAGGTTGCAAGCAATCTAAATGGCGGAACAAGATCCACCAAGGGTGAATTTGACATCTGAGGAAGCTGCTGTACTTATGCAATAGGTAAATGAGTTAAGAGAGCAAATGAGACAGATGGAAGTTGAACAAGTTGCGCAGAATGTCCAATAACTACAAATTCACAATCAAGAAGGGCGAAGTGTAGGAGTCTAGCCTAGGAGAACAATCCAATCGAGGTTTTAGCCCCAACACGAGGTAGGCAAATTCAAAGTTGGCATAAATGCCAACTTTGAATTAAAGAAGGGCCTAATTTAAAAGGTTGAACAAAACCAGTTTGGGGGAAGAGCCACAGAAGATCCCTCCGTGCACCTAACAAAGTTCATTAACCTCTGCGATACCGTAAAGCAGAATGTTGTAAGCAAGGAGGCAAATAGAATTAAGCTTTTCTCATTGTCACTGAAAGACAAGACCCGAGCTTAGTTCACTAGATTGGACCGTACGTGGATAGGTACATGGGACGATTTGAGGTCATAGTTTATACTCAATTTCTTTCTTCATAGTGTGACCAAGAAGAGGAAGGCAGAGATCACCCACTTCGCACAAAGAGCTGACAAGATGATATATGAGGCATGAGAAAGGTTCAAGGAGCTGCTTAGAGCCTTCCTCATACATAGTATTGACTTGGAGGGGAAGCTGTGCTGTTTCTCTGAATGGTTGACATAACGGATGAAGGAAAATATGAACACCTCAGCTAAAGGATCTATTACCATGAAAACCTTAGAGAAAGCCATCACACACTTCGTGAGGATGGCCATGAACAACTACTAGTGGCCTACACAAAGACAACTACAAGTCAAGTGCGTAGAAGTGAGTGGGGGATTGGATCTGTTGGAAGAGGTGACAAATCTCTGAGAAGATCTCTGTTGATGCAGATTTTGTGTGCCGAGGTAGCTATTTAAACCCAGAGACCGCACTAATTCCATGTGAGGTAAATTGCATTTGTGATTACAAAAATAATTATAATGGAGGAAATCAAGGGAACCAGTACTACAGTTCCAATGCAGAGCACAACCACCTTTGATTCTCCTTTGCCAATTCGAATGGTGTCGAGCATCCCCCGCCTAGCTTTGCAGTTTGGAAATGGGGCAATCATGGAGTGATCACTGTAAAATCTATATATAAATTGCAGAACAGTGACACATAAATTTGTAAACTCGAATTGTCGAACCCAAGGGAACTATAAGGGGAAATTATCGTATGTACTAATTATTATCCTAAAATCAATTGTTTGAGTGACAGAAAATTGGGTTTGATTTTATAAAAGTAAACGAAAAAATACTAAAAATTAAAGAGTTTGTGAAAACTAATTTAAAGGAGCACAGATTCTAGGGCGACCAATTAATCAGAATACATGTAAATCAATTAACTCGCATTGGTGGAAAATCATAAAAATACTATAACTTCTTGGTGAGAGAATTATAGCCTAGTTTACTATTATGTGAATGTGTGTGCTTTGTCGGCTTCAATAACACATTAATAATCAATATTCTTTAATTCCACAGATTAATCCCTACAATTACTATCTTCCCCTAGGACAGAGATTAAGTGTATTCAAATTCCTTTTCCTGTTATTAATTTCCTCCTCTCGATTTTTCAATTAATAACAATATACTTAGAATTAATTTTATCTCTCGATCTTAAATCAATTCTAGACTCTAACAAATAAATCAGGAATTCAAAACCATGCAGTTTGATTTAATTGATTAAACATGCACTCAAGATCAAACATTCAATGCCCTAGAGCCCGCTAGGGTTTCTAGCCACTCATAGCAGATAGAAATCCAAAAGAGAACATATTAAATTGCACTAAAATAAAGAACTTAAAAGAAAAATAAAGGGTTTCGTGTTTCCCTACTCTAAAAATATAGGGCTAAAAATAAGATATAATTTGAATAAATTGATTTCTCTCTCCAGCTCCGCGCATCGGTCGATATGAAGTGATTAGTGAACTGAATCACGAAGTCCGTTTGCCCGGATCGTCAATTGGAATATCAAAATAAATTTCTATGCCTATGATTATTTCTAGCATGCTTCTATTGATTATGCATAAAGAAGGTTTATGCGGAATACCTGGATTGTAAAACCCTCAAAAACGAGTGCGCGAAGAGTTCTCTTTATCTCTTTTCCCACGCACAAAGATTAATTCCCTAACAGATAAAAGGAATTAAATCTGATGAAAATATAATGATATTTTCGAAAAGAGAAGAGGGAGAGAAGAAACAATATCCTCCTAATCTGATCTGTATCCCAACTCAATCTAAATATCTGGTGAAGATTCCCTTCAGATTCCTTGCCCGGTTGAGAAGCAGAATTTCCTCCTCGTTTCTCAGATCTAGTCGATCACCATAGCTCCCAAATTCTGGTTTGCTGTGTGCAACTTTTGATCTTGTGGTGTTTTGAGATCTGAGGAACTGAGGCGTATTTATAGGAAAATACTGGACTTCTATTGGGCCTGAGTTTAATGGGCCAGACCAGGGACCATAAGGCAAATAGCAAATAAGGCCTATCAATTAATTAATTCCCATATTCAACCCAGAATATGATTATTTAATAAATAATTAATAAATATTGATTCATTCCATCAGAGAATCAATATTGTCCTACCTATTTGCTACCACGTTTTGAGGTACGGGTTGCATGGGCTCAGTTTATACCCACATTTAAGGTTACAGACATTCGTTAATTAATTTAAGCTCTGACAAGCTATTTAATTAATTAACATTTTATATTCCTGAGTCAATCCACTCAAACCTTTTCACTTATGCTTGAACTTAATCAGCCTGCAGGACTTTAGCATAACGAACCTTTTAAGTTGCTCAGGGAATGTCACCATCATATACTAGATGTTGTTACCTAGTTCCAGTACCAGACAGTCATACACAAACTGCTATCACCCAAGATACAGATATACAAGCTCAACCAGAGCCTTTCACTGCAACTCAAAGTAATACACAATCTGCATATACTTCTGTACCTTCATATAGGCTTAGGATCTCATCAAGCCATAGAGATCTAGATTCTTTTAATGTCAGATAAAAGAATCGATCTCGACTTGGGTCCTTATCAATGTATGCCACACACCAGCATACCAAGCCATCCAAGATAAGATGCTTATTACTGCGTATGCTGCAGCCTACACCGACAGTTTATCCTGGAACTGTCTCAACTGTGATAACTATTTATATCTCACTAGCTCAAACCATCCATACGATCTTCCGTGATCTACTACACAGTGTATAATGTTCCTATCGACGAGATAAGAGGATAATTGCATTTGCGACACATGTTTGTTAATTCAGACAGGAGATGAACATACAACATTTATGATTCCCAGTATATTAACCAATCGACCTTGTACATAATATACCAATCATAATGCTTTCGGTATATAAATCCATCAATCTACCACTTATACTCAAAGCATTATACAGTTGCTTTCTAGAGTATAACGTGTCTAAACTACATGCATCTCGTAGACCTTCTGAGGTAGAGCTTTTGTGAATGCATCCGCCAGATTATCTTTTGTATCAATCTTCTTTACTAGCATATCACCCCTTGCTACGATTTCTCGTATAATATGGTACTTCCTTTCAATGTGTTTTGTTGCTCTATGAGTTCGTGGTTCCTTTGAATTAGCCACAGCTCCCGAATTATCACAATATACCGTGATGGTCTTGGACAGCTTAGGAATCACGTCCAACTCCAGAAGGAAGTTTCGAAACCATACTACTTCTTTCGAAGCTTCAGAAGCTGCCACATATTCTGCTTCCATGGTGGAGTCAGCAATGCACTTCTGCTTTGCACTCCTCCATGATATGGCCCCACCTCCCAATGTAAACACATAGCCAGACGTGGACTTCTTTTCATCTCGGTTTTCCTAGAAATCCGAATCAGTATAACCTACAGGGCACAACTCCTCTCATTGATAGACGAGATAATAGTCTCTAGTCCTTTTCAAGTATTTGAGTATGTGCTTTACCGTGGTCCAATGCGCCTGTCCAGGGTTAGACTGGTATCTTGCTACCATGCCTACAACAAAGCAGATATCTGGCCTCGTACGTAGCATTGCATGCATGAGACTCCCGACGGTAAGATGTATGCCATGTCTGAAGGGTAACACACCTTTCTTGACAGTTTGCATGCTGAAACGGGCAATCACAGTATCCACAAATGATCCTTCAGACAAGGTCAGCATCCTCTTATTGTGCTCCCGCAATACTTTTACCCCTAGGATGTATCCTGCCTCCCCAAGGTCCTTCATATGAAACTTTTCGAAGAACCACCCCTTTATGCCCGATATTACTTCCACATTGTCACCAAATAGGAGAATATCATCTACATAAAGTGCAAGGAACACCACGCTTCCGCTGACATATAGATGGTACACACAACTCTCGTTTGAACATTGTGAAAATCCATAGGATTTAATCACTTCATCAAAACGCAGATTCCATGACCGTGAGCTTGTTTAAGTCCATACAGCGACTTCTTTAGCTTCTAGACAAAATGCTCTTGGCCCTTCTGCACATAACCTTCTGGCTGTTGCATATAGATGTCCCTACCTTCTTCAAGGTACCAATTTAGAAACGTGGTTTTGACATCCATCTGCCAGATCTCTAGGTCCTTATGTGCTGCTATGGCTAGGATATACGAATGGACTTAAGCATGGCTACCGGTGAGAAGGTCTCGTCATAGTCTACACCTTCTTTCTGACTATAACCCTTCGCCACCAGCCTTGCTTTGAAAGATGTAACTTCACCATTCGCTCCTTTCTTTCTTTTGTATACCCATTTGCACCCTATGGCTCGATAGCCATCTGGCAAATTAGTTTTCTGGTATACATCTATAGTCGTAATAGGTTCTATTTCCGAATCAATGGCGATCATCCATTTGTTCTCATCTTTATCAGATACTGCCTCGTCATATGTCCAGGGATCGGTATCATCCAGTCCATTTTCCGGGATCAAGTCAGAGGACTCTCCCACGAACATATACCTCTCGGGTTGGTGGACAACCCTCCCACAGCGACGAGGCATCTAAACCTTGTCAGTAGTTGGCACAGTACCCGTTGGTCCCATACCTTGCATTAGTGGCAGTGTTGGTATTGCCTCACCTATTACAGGTGGATTTACCACTACACTGGGCTTTCCTGATGGAATCGCTTCCTTATCTTCAAGCTCGTGGAGGATAATTTCACTCTTGGATCTGTGGTTTCTTACATATTCGTCCTCCAAGAATCTTGCGTTGGTATTGACAACCACTTTCTGATTCTTAGGACAATAAAAGTAACCACCTTTCGTTTGCCTGGGATATCCTACAAACAGCATCAGCTTACACCTACTTTCTAACTTATCAGGTTCCTTTGTCAGCACATATGCTGGACAACCCCAAACCCTCACTCTGTTCAAACTTGGCTTTCGCCCATACCAGAGTTCCAGAGGCGTTTTAGGAACTGATTTAGAAGGTACGAGGTTAAGCAAATAGGCCACTGCCTCCAAGGCATATCCCCAAAACAAAATCGGCAAGCTTGCATAACTCATGATCGACCTGACCATTTCAAAGAGAGTTCTATTTCTTCTTTCTGCTACACCATTTTGTTGAGGGGTTCTTGGTGTAGTCCACTGGGATGTAATCCCGTTGTCTAACAAGTACTGCAAGAACTCGTTACTGAGGTATTCTCCACCACGATCCGATCGTAGTGTTTTGATAATCTTACCTAGCTTCTTTTCTACCTCAGTCCTAAACTCTTTGAATTTCTCAAAGCATTCAGACTTGTGGCGAAGCAAATAGACATATCCGAATCTTAAGTAATCGTCAATGAATGTGGCGAAGTACTCATAACCTCCACGCGCTTGCGTGGACATTGGTCCACATAAGTCAGAGTGGATCAATTCCAACACATCCTCTGCTCGAGACTGACTTGCCTTAAAAGGCCTGGTCGTCATCTTTCCCTCTATAAAGGATTCATAGATTTGATGTGGTACCACTTGAAAAGAATCCAAGAGCCCATCGCATGCTAATCTTTTAATCTTCTTTAGATTGATGTGACCTAGTCTCAAGTGCCAGAGATATGTTTGATCCTCATCGAAAGAAAATTTTCTCTTTAAATGATTATTATTATTGAATGAGTTTGCAACATTCACGGAAGATTTATGCATACAATCAATGATATAGAGAGAGTCAATTAGTTTGCCATGACAGATAACACCGTTATTACCAATGATAGAAACTCCACTATGAAAAATAATTGAATATCCATCACTAAATAACTTGGAAACTGAAATTAAGTTCCGCCAAAAAATTGGCACATATAAAACATCTCTCAAAATCAAAACATTGTTTTCAAAGCATAAAGTAAAATCTCCAATGGCTACTGCTGAGGCTCGCTCTCCACTGCCCATTGAGATGGTAATCTCATCATGCTTCAGCTGCCTTGTCGGCCTGAACCCCTGCAAAGTATAACAAACATGATCAGTAGCTCAAGTATCCACTACCCAAGAATGGGTAGAAATTGATGCTAAACATGTTTCCGTTATAAATGCACATGACACACCTTGTCCAGTCTTCCTGACTTGACAATCTTTCTTCCAGTGACCAGCCATGCCACATCTGAAACACTTGTCCCTTTTACCAGGCACGCCCGGTGTCCTTTTTGACTTCTTCACAGAAGTTGTACCTTTGGCTTTCTTCTTAAACATTCCTTTGCGCCTCTTGCCAACCATCGCAACAGGACGGTTTTCTGAAGTAGCCAAAGCAACCATTTCTGGAAGCATCACTAACTCTGCTGCCATCAAGTCATTGAGTAACTCATTAAGAGTGTACTCTTTCCTGTTCATGACATCATTTAGTCTAAAGTTCTCGAAAGACTTTGGCAGAGAGTTGAGGATAATATCAACATGTGCTTCTGCATCGATATCACCTCCGTGCAGCGTGAGCTCATCCATAAGATGAGTCATGCCAACCACGTGCTCTCTGACTGAGCTTCCTTCTGCCATTTTCTTTCCCACAATTTCCCTAATGAGATTGAATTTGACAGCTCGGTCCGACTCACCATAGGTCGCTATGAGTTTGTCCATTATGTCACTAGCATTATCATATGAATGATGCTGCTATGCTAGTACCTTGGACATAGTAGTCATCATATAGCATTTCACTATATTATTTGACTTGAGCCACTTGTTATAGTAGCTCATTTCCTCATCAGTCAATGCATTAGTGGGAGGAGCCAGACGGGGCTTATCAAGGACAAACTTGTGTTCCTCTACGACAAGGATGTAATCCAAGTTGCGTTTCCATTCTTGGAAATTGGGAACAGTGAATTGGTTTTGTGCTAAGATATTGATTACATTTGGTAAAGACATGTCTGAAAACAATAAATTAAAGCAGAAATTAAAACATAGTCGCAAACAATTGAAACAATTAAATATTGAAACCTTATGATAAAAAAATATCAATGTTTCCTCCAATTTGCCTAAGTATTACTATTGCAAGCCACACATGTGGACGTTTACAACAAAACACTTAACCAGACTGCATCTTTCAATTCCAATCCTTTAATTCCAATCCATGCCCGGGTTCCTTAGACAAATGGAATTAATAATTGGAGACTAACTTAAGACCATATTATCCTATTGAGTAGGGACATCACAAATGAGTTATACTCTGGATAACATCTAAGCTAGCTTACCACCAAAGCCAACCCTCCCATATAAGGATCTACTAGGACACACCTGATCCCTTATAATAAGGCTGTCTCATTTAATTCAATCCCTAGAGAATTTATTAAAATTCAATACGCAAGCTACACATGTAGACGTTTACGCATGAACTCCCACTTCTCAAATGAAATAAATGTTTGATTTAAGAAATCATATCTATTAGAACTTATGAATAATAAATTAAGTAAGCTACACATGTAGACGTTTACCTAATAAGTTACCCACTTCTAATAAAGGATCGCTTTGTGGAGGTCTTATTAAATTATCAGCTTAGTAATTTTAAATTCGTAAGGTTCAATTGGCTAGATTATTTTATGTAGCCATAATTATAACATTGCTAAAATTCTATCATGCATAGCATGAACCCCAAATTTATAGTTATAATTAATTACACAAAATAAATCACATATCATGCTTTAAAGATGTAAATAAATGCAGTAAACGTCCTCTTATTATCTAAAACATGCTTATATGCTGCGTAATTAATATAAACACATATACCATGCGAAGACAGATAATAAAAAAAATAAAAAAATGTCCTCGTGGCCCCATGATACAAACATAATAATTCTAACTATTACACGTTGGAATTATTTTTACAGAACTTTGACTGAGCACCCACTACTTGGACTGTGATCTGATTTTATTTTCTGAATCTGGGCCTACAAGATTTGGTTCATCAGAAAATTGGACAACTGAGCCAGTTAACCAAATCACAGGCCTAGGCACACATTGCAAGCCCAATAGCCCGTGAGAACTTGGCCGACGAGCCACCACCGGCAAACCACCGCTTCTGGCGACTCGCCGCTGCCGTGAGGCTCCCGGGATCACGTAGCAACCATGCACATACGTACATGGTTGCAGCCCACAATTCCGCCTCCTCCGGTCGTTGCCAGCTTCGCATGCCACTGCCTCGGCTTGCCCCGACCGTCGCCCGAACCGCTGTCAACTTTCTTCTCCACCGTCGGCCTCCATGACTCATCAGAATCGTGTAGGAGATGTGACCGGAGGCTCGCACAAACCGCGCGCAAACCCTAAGATTTGCCGCACCCCAGTTCGCGCCCAGCTCTGCCTCCAACGTCCCTAGCCCGCGACCCCACCGCCCGAGCCACCGCTGCACCACCTTCGCCCTGCCGACACCGTCCGAAGGAGAGGAAGAGCGCCACTGGCGCTGCGCGCGGGGCTGCACAGGTTCGCCGCGCGAGCGAAACCTTGGGTTCCGCCGGTGCTGCGGGTTTTGCCGCGCAGCGCGCGCGCTTCGCGCCCCGACCGCGATTGCCGCCATCCCAGCCTCCTCGTCCGTCCTTGCACCGTCGTCCCAGGGCCACGGCGCCTATGCCTGGCCGGCCTTGGCCACGCAGTTGCTGTCCTGCGTGCACGCGTGCGTACCGTGCTGAAACCCTAGGGTTTTGCATGCCACTGCTGCCGTGGGCATACCGCGCGCCAGTCGCCGCCGTGCCTGCGCTCGCCGACCGCCGTGCATGACGCGCTGCCATGTCAGCGCTGTCGTGCATTGTCATGCGGTCCTTTGTTCTTTGTGTTCTTCGTGTTCTTCGTTCTCCATTTTACAAATTTAATTTTAAAAATTTAAAATTGCATGTGGTTTCATCCTAATACAATTTGGAATTTAAATCTAACCACAGATTTATCTCGTGTGTGAAAAACGAATCCTTATAAAAGGGCGGATTAACCCGAGAACCACGAGGACGAAAAACGTAATCATACAATCCAAAAACCATTCATAGAATTCAATCAATAATAATAATCATGCAAATAATAGGCAATATTATTTTTTCCGATAGAGCCAATTAATGAACCTGGCTCTGATACCAATTGAAGGGATTCGTGAACTGAATCACGAAGTCCGTTTGCGTGGATCATTAATTGGAAAATCAAAATTAATAGCTATGCATATGATAATTCCTAGCATGCTCCTATTGATTATGCATAAAGAAGGTTTATGCGGAATACCTGGATTGCGAAACCCTGAAGAACGAGTGCATGGAGATTCCTCTTGATCTCTTTTCCCACGCACAAGGATTAATTCCCAAATAGATCAAAGGTATTAAATCTGATGAAAATATAATGATATTTTTGAAAACAGAAGAGAGAGAGAGAAGAAAGAAGATCCTCCTGATCTGATCTTCTGATCTGTATCCCAGCTCAATCTGAATATCTGGTGAGGATTCCCTTCAGATTCCTTGTCCGGTTGAGAAGCAGAATTTCCTCCTCGTTTCTCAGATCTAGTCGATAACCATAGCTGCCAAATTCTGGTTTGCTGTGTGCAACTTATGATCTTGTGGTGTTTTGAGATCTGAGGAACTGAGGCCTATTTATAGGAAAATACTGGACTTCTATTAGGCCAGACCAGGGACCAGAATGCAAATAGCAAAGGCCTATCAATTAATTAATTCCCATATTCAACCCAGAATATAATTAATTAATTAATATTGATTCAATCCACCAGAGAATCAATATTGTCCAACCTATTTTCTACTACGATTTGAAGTACGGGTTGCATAGGCTCGGTTTATCCCCTTATTTAAGGTTACAGACATTCGTTAATTAATTTAAGCTCTGACAAGCTATTTAATTAATTAACATCTTATATTCCTTAGTCAATCCACTCAGTCCTTTTCACTTATGCTTGAACATAATCAGCTTGCAGGACTTTAGCATAACAAACCTTTTGAGCTGCTCAAGGAATGTCACCATCCTATACTGGATGTGGTTACCTAGTTCCAGTACCAGATAGTCATACACAAACTGCTATCACCCAAGATACAGATATACAAGCTCAACCTGAGCCTTTCACTGCAACTCAAAGTAATACACAGTCTGCATATACTTTTGTACCTTCATATAGGCTTAGGATCTCATCAAGCCATAGAGATCTAGATTCTTTTAATGTCAGATAAAAGAATCAATCTCGACTTAAGTCCTTATCAATGTGTGCCCCACACCAGCATACCAAGCCATCCAAGATAAGATGCTTATTACTGCGTATGCTGCAGCCTACACCGACAGTTTATCCTGGAACTGTATTAGCTGTGATAACCATTTATATCTCGCTAGGTAAAACGATCCATAGGATCTTCCGTGATCTACTTCACACCGTATGATCTTCCTATCGACGTGATAAGAGGATAATTGCATTTGGGACACATGTTTGTTAATTCAGACAGGAGATGAACATACAACATTTATGATTCCCACTATATTAACCAATCGACCTTGTACATAGTATACCAATCATAATGCTTTCAGTATATAATTCCATCAATCTCCCACTTATACACAAGGCATTAAACAGGTTCTTTCCAGAGTATAACGCGTTTAAACTAATCTAGCTATTACATCAATCATTCTACGTGGCTGGCTTTGCCTTCAGCCCAAGGTTACTTACATGCATCTCGTAGACCTTGTGAGGCAGAGCTTTTGTGAATGGATATGCTAGATAATCTATTGTATCAATCTTCTCTATTAGCACATCACCCCTTGCTACGAGTTTTTGTATAATATGGTACTTCCTTTGAATGTGTTTTGTTGCTCTGTGAGTTCGTGGTTCCTTTGAATTAGCCACAGCTCCTGAATTATCACAATATACTGTAGCACAAGTCGAACAACTGTCGGGCTCCACTGAGGTAAATCCTAAAAATAAGATGGTGAATGAAATCACATCGAGGTCTGGACAAGCTAGTATGGTTCACAAATGCCAAGAAATGACGAAGTTGACGAAATGGGCAAAATCACCGATTTTAGAATCTCTGTATCCTCTGAGACTGAGCCTGTGTCGGTCGACACACATGATTTTGATAGAGCACAGACCAAGTCGATCGAGAAAGTTGCATTGACCGATGCACCATGCATCGATCGACACAAGCAACAAAAAGACACATCGATCGATGCACCCACACAACGGTCGAAATAAAGATCACCCCAAGTCAAAAATTCTTCTCCCTATGCTAATCCCCCCTCTAATGCCCTTTCCTCATCAGTTTATGAAAAAAAAGGAGGAAAACAAGTATCAATACCTAGAGAAAAAGGTTAACATTATCCTATCTCTAATTAATGCCTTGCAAGAGATCTCAGACGACGTGATGTTTCTCCAAAAGCTGATGATTGAGAAAAAATAATTCATTGAGATTAAAACTTTACTACTTCATGAGTGATGGAGCTTGCTACTCCAAAAGAACCTGCCTATCAAGAGAAGGAATCTTTGATGCTTAAAAAAATGTGCTACGTGATACTGGAACCAATGTGAATCGGATGCCTTATTCAATTATCGAAAGGCTCAACATTGGAGAGATTAGGCCAAGCACCATCACTATACATATTGTTGTTTGAACAGTTTTGCAGCCCAATTGTATTTTCGAAAATGTTCTTATTCGGGTAGGTCACTTAATTTTTCATCTAGATTTTATGGTCCATGACATGAAAGAGGACGAGAGCATGCCAATGATCCATGGGAGAGAGTTTATAGATACTATTGGAGCCCTCATCGATGTGAGAATAGAGAGATTACACTTCGAGCTAACAATAAAAAAATCACCTTCGTGATTGACAATAGCCGAATGTTTAATAATTGTAATCAAATTGACTTAGAGGAAGAGGAGGACGACAAAAACTATGTTGAGGATGAAGCTTTATAGCGTGGGAGTGAGGAATGTAGATATTTGTTTGGATTTTATGACTTTATTTGGATTGTTAGTGTGATGTGGATATTTTTTAATTGGATTGTGATGAATCTTGTGAAGCATTGTACACTTTAATTACATAAGTATGAGATTTATTCTTTTATTTTGATTGAGGAAAATCAAATGTTTAAGTTTGGGGGATTGAAGAGTTCATATTTTCACTCATTATTGGTTTGATTAATTAGTATTTTATTTTGTGTTTTAGTTATTTTCCTTTATTTTTATAGCATATGTGATGGATTAATGGTGTTCTTGAGACCAAGAGAAGATAGTCACTAATTAGTAATGTAGGTTATATTTCCTTAACTTAGGAAATATACTCTATTAGTGGTATTCCATATTTTGTTTAATTAATTATTCCATGTTATCGAGAATAAGAATTCTACATAGGATCTGTGCTCGCCTTATTTTAAATAAATCTCAGTTTCATTTAGTTTCTTTTCAAAATAAAAAATCAATTTTATGCTAGCTCAAACAATTGACAAAAAATTTGTGTTAAGTATATAGATTTACTTCCTGATAACATTCCTTGCGATTTTGACATTATCGAGTTATAAATTTATTTGCTCACTATATCTACAATTACTCGGTAGAATTATTAGTAATCACCAATGAATGTGACGAAATACTGAAACCCTCCATGATCTTGCATCGACATTGGTCACATAAGTCAACGTGATCAATTTCAAAACACATTATCTCGAAACTCACTTGCCTTATAAAATCTAGTTGTTATCTTACCCTCTAGGCAATATTCACAAACTCGATGAGGAACTACCAGGATTGAGTCCAAGATTCCATCAACCACTAGTTTTTTGATCTTTTTTTACTATGTCACCAAGTCTCAAGTTCCAAAGTTATGTAAGATCCTCATCAGAAATATTTCTCTTTCAAGATATCATTAGATTAATTACATGTGACATTGAGAAAAGTTTTATGCAGATAATTAATGATGTAGAGAGATTTATTCAATAATCTATGACAAATAACACTGTTATTACCAATGATAGAAAATTCCATTATAAAATATAACTAAATATCATTTGCAATATAATTTGGAAACTAAAATTAAGTTCTGCTAAAATTCTTGTGCATATAAAACATCTCTCAGAATCGAAACAGAGTCTTTAAAACATAAAGTAAAATCTTTAACTTTTTTATAGATACTCGTGTTGCATTACTAGTATTCATGGAAAGAGCTAACACTATGGAAACTGAGGAAATTTAGTTAGAAGAAAGTCAGTTAGTTGATGATACAACTAACAATAAGATAGCTGACACTTTACTAGTTTTAGATTACCAGTTTTAGATAGCATATCATTCATAGATTTTAACTTAGAGTTGTGTTACTCTGAACTCGGAGGAATCTAATCCGGAAAATATTTCAAAAGAAAATTGCATATTTCTATGAAATTAAAAAATTTATACATAAAAATACCATGCTAAAAGATCAAGACACGAAATTGACTATTGAGAACGCTAAGTCTCAGTCTCTTAGTGAGGATTTTTGAAAACTCATGACTTAGTACTCGGTTCTACTTGAAAATTTCCAAAATCTATCAGTCGAGTACGAGGCCTTGAAGAAGAAAGACATCAAGCAAGAAAAATAAGTTTTCAAGTCTATAAAAAGCTCGATGTCCATTAATCATTTGATATCAATAACCAAAAAACCTATTGACAAAATAGGTCTAAGTTTAGTTCAAAATGATTTTAGTAACATTGCATCTAGTTAAAAAAGGTACTAGCTCAAAATCAATTATTTTTTTCTAGGAGCAAGCACTAGTCATAATGTCCATTTAAGTCTGAGGACAATTGCACGAACACATATCATCAGCTTGGAAGATGAGAATCTCACTGCTAACAAGGGTTGGGCGTCGTGTTAGTAGTCCATGCAGTACCTTGCGGTTTCTGAACCTTGTACTGGCGAACGTGCAGATGGCATCATACCTTCCAAAGGAACGCTCACACTTGTACGTTGCTTTTCTTAAATAAAAACATCATTGCCTTCAATTTCTTAAAGGATCATATTATTCCTAGATTTGTTGTTTCTTACATACTCGTCCTCTAAAAATCTAGTGTGGGTGCTAACAATGATCCTTTGACTTTATGGACTGTAAAAGTAACTACATTTTATTTGTCGAGGATACCCTATAAACATCATTAATTTTGACCTACTTTCGGATTTATGTGGTTCTTTCATGAGCACGTGTGCTAGCCTGTCCAAAACTCTAAACTTGCTCAAAATATATTTGTGCTAAAGAAAAATTTTGCTTGGTGTCATAGGAACCAATTTAGAATGTATATTGTTCAAAATGTACACAATTGTTTCCAATATGTATCCCCAAAATGAAATGGGTAAGCTTGCTTAACTAATTATGGATTTCACCATTTCCAAAAGAATCACATTTCTTCTTTGTGCCACACTGTTCTATTGAGTAGTACCCGGTGCGGTCCATTAAGATGTAACTCCAGGGTCTTACAAGTATTATAGAAACTTGTTGTCTAGGAAATCGCCACCACGATCCTATAGTAATGACTTGATAGTCTTACTGACTTTATTTTCTACTTCCGCCTTGAATTCTTTGAATTTTTTAAAGAACTCAAACTTGTAGCGAAGCAAGTAGACATATCAATATCTTGAGTATCCGTTAATGAATGTGACGAAGTATTCATAAGTGCCACGAGCCTGCGTGGATATGAGTCTACACAAGTCAGAATGGATCAATTCCAGCACATCTCCTGTTCGAGCCTCACTAGCCTTAAAAGTACTAGATGACATCTTTTTGATGCACAATTTACAGACTCAATGAGGTTTAGGTCAGAAAGAAATTACCATCATCCACGAGTTGCTGAATCAACTTCAAGCTGATATGGCCAAGTCTCAAGTACTACATATATGTAAGATCCTCGTGAGAAGAAACAAATTACTCCTTCTTGGATTCTCAATATTAGATAAATTTCATTCAACATTCACGAAATATTTCTGATGACAGTTATTGACATAGATAAAATTAATCAGCAATCGCATTACCAATAACAGAAAATAAAAACTATCATAAATAACAAAATGTCTATCACAAAATAATTAGAAAAACTGAAATGAATCCTGTTGTAAAAACCCAACATAAAGTATCTCTCAAAATAATTAACAATCATAAATCATGAAGAGAATCCTGCACTAAAATTGTGTTGAACCACATTGCTTTTCCTATAGAGGTGGTAATTCCTACCAGCACGCAACTACCTTCTTATCGTAATCTCTTGCAATGTATAAAAAACATTGTTATAAATTCCAATGTCCATAACTTATGAAAGAGTAAAGACATAATCTAATCATGCTACCACTGTACATGCAAATGGCATACCTTGTCTAGCTCTCTTGGCTTGACAATCTCCCTTCTAATGACTTGTCCCACCACACTTGAAGTATTTCACCTTTGTTATAACCACTAAAGGCTTCTTATCAACATCCATGCCCTTGCAAGTTACTTTCAAAGCCTTTTTTTTAGTCACTCTTTTCTGCTTCACACCTTTAGATAGAGTAGAGTGATTGCTAGAAGTGGCTTAAACAACCTTTTGAGGATCCATGATTAATTCTACCACCATTAAGTCATTGAGCGACACATTAAGAGTATACTCTTTCTTGTTTCTGATGACATTTAGTCTGAAACTCTCAATGGACCTTAGAAGAGAGTTCAATATAATATGGACCTTAGCCTCAAACATAGATGAGTCATAGACACAACGTGCTCTCAAACCAAGCTACCAATAGTCATTTTCTTACTTACAATTTTCCTTATGAGATTGAATCTAACAACTTTGTCTATTTCCCATAAGTAGCCTCAAGACTCTTCATGATTTCATATGCATCCTTATAGTGTTGATGTTGCTGTTACAATAATTTCTACGTAGTGGTCATCATAAAGCACAACGTACTCTCAAACCAAGCTACCAATAGTCATTTTCTTAGTAACAATTTTCCTTATGAGATTGAACCTAACAACTTTGTCTATTTCCCATAAGTAGCCTCAAGACTCTTCATGATTTCATATGCATCCTTATAGTGTTGATGTTGCTGTTACAATAATTTCTACGTAGTGGTCATCATAAAGCACATTACTATATTATTTATCTTATGCAACTTAGGGTAAAAATCTACCACCTTAACAGGTGAATCATCAGTAGGAGCTATAAGGCAGACCATTTGTAAGACAAAAATGTCCTCTTCCCGCAATAAGGATAGATTCTAGATTGCATTTCCACTCCAAGAAGTTAGGACCAGTTAATGGATTTTATGAAATAATGTTGATGAAAATGGACATAGACATATCTGGAACAACAAATGATCAAATTATGAACATACATGCATAACATTCAAAACAAAATGCACTGTAACCTCTTGTTAAAGTAATAAATTATTTAAACCAATACCCCAAGTTATCTCAGCACAAGCTACACCAGTAGAAGTTTACAATGTCACCCTTAAACCGACTATCAGACCAACTTCAACGAGTTTAGAACAATGCTTCACTCGAAACAGCGTCACAAATCCTTATACACATGAAATTAATAATTTTTTGTAAACTTAGATTAAGCCATCTACCAAGAATAGGGAAGCAACATTAGATGCTTCTTAGCAAACAAACCACAAATCTAACTCTATCTATAACAGATCGATTAGGCATACACACTGGGTTGAGATCGCATACACTTATAACATTTGTTATCTTCAATTTAAATCAATTTAGAATACTAGAAAGAAACTTAAGTATGCAAGCTACATTGTAGACTTTTACGCACAAGCGCTCCAACTTTTCACGCGATTTAAATCATTTGTTTAGAAATACTAACAAAAAGCAACCTATGAATCTCCAGGAATTATCAAACCACACTAGTGGGCATTTATTAAGATGAGAGGTCCATTTACAGCCTAAGACCACTTTGTGAAGGTCTTCTTATTTTATTTAAAAAACCATGCTTAATATTACTAATTCAAAAGGTTTCAATTGCACAGACATAATTTTCATGCTACCATAAATCATGTATTACCGAGTTTTAAAATATGCTACCAAAATTTTAAAAAAAATTGTTAGGAATATTGATGTAATTGTTAGAAATACTCATTTGATCTTATCGTATATTTGTAATAGCTTTTGGTGCATCAAAGCTAGCATATCTAGTTTCTAGAAACCTAGAATTGTGTCAAAATTGTAAAAGTCCTGTATAGGATAAATATATTCGAGTTGTAATAGAATTAGAAATGATCGATGAAGTTTTCTAAAGGAGTCAACAAAGTTCGAAAAGATTAGTAGAAGAATCAAACAAAGTACAAAGAGATTGCTGAAGGATTCAGCAAAGACGTAGATTGCTAAGGCTTCTAGCAAACAAAAAAGTATCAAAAAGCTCGCAAACATACAGAGATTGTTGAAGACGCTAAGCGAACAGATCAAGTAGCTGAAGGAATGAAGCAAATAGATTACTGAATCTCAGCAGATGAATAAGGACTCAACAATATGTTCGATAGCAATCAACAATCAATATAAAAGACGCAAAATGGAAGGATCTTTAATTTCAGAGTTTAAGGAATCTTTTGGAATCAAAAGGCAGAGCTTATCAAATGAAAAAATAGAGATTTTTAGACTTCAATAAAAGTTTCGTTCTGACAAGTCGGCCAAATAAGGAAGAGATCCAAAGAGTCTCTACACCTTTTTGAAAAACAAAGAATCTGACTAGCGGATGGAGAAAATACTGTCTTACGGACAAAAAGATTCAAACTAAGGTGTTTGAATCTTCGCCTATTAATAGAAGAATTCACAAAGAAACATAGAGTTTGGAAATTCAGAAGACGGGAATAATGCTTAAAAACACTCAAATATTCTGCCAAATTCAACACTCGATCCAGTAAACGATTCAGGCTTTGCAATAGCTACCGTGTTCAACACGAGACCAAAGAAGCTCACTTCGAAGGTTACCTTTGGAGTTCTTTCTGTCTAAGAAAGAACTCAGCAGTCACCTTGTTCTGCAAGGTTGACTATTATGAGCATCTCCACTAACCATTATTTGATCCGCTCATTGACACCTCTTTTACTTTATCCTATTAACCTGCACATTTTAGAATTAATACACAGGCCTGAGGACAACGTACCTAGTGAACACATGCCAAATCATACATATATAAGATAAACTATGCCAATCACTCAGGTAATACACGGAGTTTTTTTTAAATACAAACCGTGCTTACCAAAACATTTTATTTCATTAGCTGTAGCTTTTCACTCTCCTCTTGCAATCACTAATGGTTTTAACTTTTTGTAGCAAGGAAGCAGGCCTATTTCCAAACCAAGATGAATAGTAAGGGATAGGAATCCCTTCCCCAACCATCATCCATAGTGCACTAGTCTCAAATTAAACATCAAGACCCGATCGTATCACAATGAAGAATAAAAATATTGAAACCGACCCTAGCCATCTGGATGAATATCTGATGATATATTCATCTAGATTTAACTTCTCAGTGACCTATCTCTTTGGTCAAGTACATCTGATTCAGAGAAATAGATAAGTTGCACACAAAAACATTTAGGCATAGTCATCATTTTAAAAACAAAACATTTTTCATTATTTTCTTTAAAAACAGAGCACGTGGCTAAAAAATCAGACATTTGAGTTTGTAGTATAAGAAAGCCCACGTCACGTTCTTACGAGTAGGTGGTATAATATTTTCGAAAGCCTTCCTCTCCTTGAAATGTATTTCCTTCAATCAGTCACGAAAATAAAGTAGTAAGTTGTCTTGATTAAAGGTATGATAGGTTAGCTTTAATTGAAAGCTAAGTTATTTTACAGCTCGAATCATTTTATGCTTTAGATGATAACCCCTCGCATAGTATTTATCTCTTGATCTTATGTTATAATCGTATCTAGTAATTTCTTGAGTTCGATAAGCTATGTCTTTTATTTTATTTCATAGCCTCATTATTTAGTTGAAAATTAGATAATTTCCGACAAGATGTCTCTGCATTAACTATATCTGATTAAATATTATTCAAGCGTATCATATTATATATGATTATATAAGTTTTGCATGTCGGAAGTTTGCTTAAGCATAACAACAACGAGTTTTAGCCAATGATCACCAGTAAAATTACCAAATAAGTTATAGAATAGTGATGCAAATAAATTTGTAAACCCTAAGGTTGTTGAACCTACAGAGACTGTATAACGAAACTATTCTATGTACTATCTATAGTTCTCAAATTATAGTTGTTTGAGTAAATCAAAGTTAAGGTTTTGGTTTTGGACTTTAAAAATGACAATGTAGAAAAATAAAGGGTTTTGAAAACAGAATTTAAATATACAGATTCCAAAGCAGATAATAAAATCATCAACATGCAAAATTTATCAATCAGCAATGGGGAAGAAATCAGATTCAAATGGATAAAACTCCGTGTTTGGCAATTAAACCCTAGATTACTAATTAATGACTATCTTCTCTCGGTCTCAAGAACACAACATTAGCCGATCTCAATAATTATCTGATTTTAATCCTACAATTAATTCTTTCTTTTGAGACAAAAAACAATTATAATTAATTTCCTCTTCCTATTACCCAATTTCACCTTTTGGTCCTTCAATTGATAACTACAAACCTAGATTCACATTCATCTCTCGATCCTTCTTTAAATCTAGATTCGATTAATTAAACTCAGGAATTTAAGCCAAACTATCGAGTTGAATCATTCATACATGCATCATAAAGATTATCAAAAGCCCTAGAATCTGCTAGGGTTTCTTAGAAATAAACAAACATTTTATTTAAGTTCATAAATTACCTTACAAGGAAACGAGGAAAATTGAAGGTCTTCAAAAACTCCAATACTAAATAAATTCTAAGTAATATCAAGTGTAATTTTCTAGCCCTAAGTGAGTGGTATTTATGGAGGAGTGAATACATCTCAACAAGGTATTGAGCTAAAATATAAAAAATATTCAAACTGGGCAAATTCTCTTTTTCCAGCCATGGTGTCGATCAGCATGCGGTGTGTCGATCGACATGAATTCAACGCATTGATTTCCTTCAAGCCTTCATCTCGGTCGATCTCTGGGCTGCATGTCGGTCGACATCTCTGATGATAGTCAAGTTACATGCAAATGCCGATCTCTTCTTCGGGCATTACAATTGATCGACATCCAACCTCTGTGTCAGTCGACACTCTCCCTGTTGGTCAACACAGAGGTCATGCTTCGGGTTTTTAGCTTGTCTTCCAACTCGGTCGACTTCCCATGTGTCAATCGCGACATCAACTTTGTTATCTCGACACTTTTCACCATTTGACCTCTTTTTAGCATCAAAAACTAGCAAAAATCACCATTGCAAGCATAATATCTTCTATAATGCAGTCATGCACGAAAATAACTAAAAACCTAACCTAATTTCATGAAAACAAAGGAGAAAAACTTGGATAAGTGAGTGTAAATATGAGCTTATCAGCCAACATTTGGCGCTTCAGATTATGACTTCACATGCTCCGACACACTTATTTATCTTGAAGTAAGGCTCTCTAGCGCGATTGATGGTATAGCCATGCTTTGACAGCGTCTGTACTAGACTTCATCTTCTTCGCATATTTATTTACTATTTAATCGATCTTAAAATTCGCCTTACTTGATCAAAACTAATTTTAATGTCTACAAATAATCTAAACATCTCATAATGCCCATATATATATGATCAAGATGATGATATATTGTATATGGAGGTTTTGGGAGTTACCTTAGTGATATTTAGTTGTCACTTTCCCGGTAATTATACTTGAATAGTAGGTACCCTCGTTTCTCCACGTACTAGCCTAGCATTGATTGTCAACTTCTCCTACGTTGATCAGAACCCTATCAATATACATGTCAAATGAAAGTTCTCAACGAATATTACAATATTGCAAAAGGAATTATCGCGAGATAATACCTTGGTTTTGCACAAAATCAGTTTGAATTGAAAGTCGGAATATGGTGAGCTTCCACCTTTTCTCTCTCTCTAAATAAATTATATTTCTCTCTCTCTATTTCTCTCGATGTTCTCTCTCTTTGGCTTTCTCTCTCTCTCTCTCCACTTAATGCTTCTCTATCTCTATATTGCTATTTCTCTACTTCTCTTTACACTCTCACTTTGTGGTGTCTCTCTCTCACTCTACTCATATCTATTTTATCTTTCTATGTGTTGGTGTGATCTTCCTTCATCAACTCACCTCTTTTTATAGGCAGATGAGCCTATACCATTATAGAGCAGGCTTATGTAAATATAGGTACGTCAGCATATATAATTATAAGCTCAAATACACACGTCATGTAATTAATAGTGTAGAGATAATGTTTGGTCTCAATACATTCAATTTGCTTGTTAAATTCCGATATTTAACCATTCAATTTGCTTGTTAAATTTTGATAATTAACCTTGAATAATTTATGTCTCGACGGATATTTTTCAAATAATTATTTGAAGTTCATAGGGACGGTCTATAATTTGAGATCTTTAATATATTTAATTTTAATATTTTCTTGAACTAAAAAATATTATATTGATTTATCACCTTGTAAATCTTAACTAGAGCTTATTTTCTTAAATGTAATCATATACTTGATCAATAATCCAAACTATAGCAATCCTTAATTTAGTTTAGAAAAAGTGCACTAGAAATCAATACTAATGTTACAAATCAAGAAACTCTATTTTGTAATGTGAAAAATTTATTCACGCAATCATTTATTCAATCAATATTTTGAGGGTTATTTCATTCTCACCACCTTACAAGAATTTTGTCCTCAAAATTTGTGATCCCTAGGTGAATAAGTAAGTGTACTTTTCTTTCATCCTACTCTCAAGCTCCCAAGTAGCGTCTTCTTGTCCATGATGGCTCCAGAGAATCTTTACCAACAGTATAGTTTTATTTCTCAGCTTCTGGATCTTTTGGTCCAAAATCGCTTTTGGTTTCTCCTCATATTGTATGTCCGGACTGAAAATAATCTCTTCTTGATGAATCACATTCCTTGAATCATACACATATTTCCTTAATTGATACATGTGATACACATTATGTACATTTCCAAAGCTTGGTGGTAAGGCTAAATGCTAAGCTACTGGACTAATTTACTGAAGTATTTTATAGGGTCCCATGAAACGTGGTCATATTTTCTCTCTCATTTCAAATCGTATAACTCCCTCTGAAGGTGGGACTTTCAGGAAAACTTTATCTCCTATTTCAAATTATAATTCAGTTCTTCTTGTGTTTGTGTACGATTTTTGTTGGCTTTGAGCCTCTTTTATCCGCTCTCGAATCTGGCGGACGATCTCAATCATTTCTCATATTGCATAAGGTCCTAGTATTTTTCTTTCTCCCACTTCATCCTAGTATAGTGGAGATCAACACTTCTTACCATACAATGTTCATACAGCGACATGCCGATCGTTGCTTGATAACAATTGTTATAATAAAATTCAATCAATGATAATATCGGTTCCCACTTATCTCCTCGATCTAGGACAATTGTCCTTAACATATCTTCAAGAGTTTATATTGTTCTTTCTGACTGTTCATCAGTCTGAGGATGAAATGTCGTACTAAAGTTTAATCGAGTTCCCAATTCCTTTTGTAAACTCATCCAAAATTTGGATGTGAACTTGTCATATTTATCTGAAATGATCGGCACTGGTACACCATGTAAGCGTACTATCTCTCTCACATAAATATGTGCTAACTTGTCCGATCCATAAGTAATTCGGATCGGCAAAAGGTGAGCACTCTTAGTTAGTCGATCCACAATAACCCATATTGTTGTATTTCCCTTCAGAGATCTTGGCAAACTTATGACAAAATCCATGCCAATATGTTCCCACTTCCATTCGGGAATTTCTAAGTGTTGTAATTTTTCATAGGGTCGTTGATGTAGTGCTTTTATCTGCTGGTAGGCTAAGCATTTCTCAACAAATAAAGCTATATCTCTTTTCATAACATCCCACCAAAATTTTGTTTTCAACTCACGGTACATCTTTGTACTTCCTGGGTGAGTGGTATATGGAGTGTCATATGCTTCACTTAGAATCTCACTCTTCAATTCTACATTTTTAGGTACACAAATTTTTCCTTTAAACATCACAACATTATTTACGGATTGAAAGAAATCCTCAGTCTTCCCAAGTCAAATCTTCTAACATAACCTCTCGAGTTCATCATCTCCTCTTTGTGCCTCAATGATTCATTTTCTTAGGTCAAGCATCATTATTATTGTAGATAACACACTCTTGATTATCTCTAGTGGTTGAACCACTTCCAATTGTAGTCTCTCGAACTCTTTGATTAGTTCGTTCTTTTATGCTATAAGTGATCCCATTTTTGCTGTGTCTTTCCTACTTAAGGCATCAACCACTGAATTTGCTTTGTCTGGGTGATATTTGATAGTGAGATCATAGTCATTTACAAGTTCAAGCCATCATCTCTGTCGTATGTTCAAATTCTTTTGCTCGAAAAAGTACTTCAGGCTTTTATGATCGGTAAAGGTTGCACATTTCACACCATAGAGGTGATGTCTCCAAATCATTAGTGCATGAACTACTACAGCTAATTCCAGGTCATGAGTAGGATAGTTCAACTCATGCGATCTTAGCTGTCATGAATCATAAGCTATCACCTTACCATCTTACATTAATACACATCTCAATCCATTCTTGGATGCATCTGTGTACACCTCATAATCTTTACATGGCTTAGGAATAACTATATTAGGTGCTGAAGTTAAACATTTCTTTATCTTTTGGAAACTATCCTCACATTTCTCATCCCATTCAAACTTGATTCCAAACTGAAGTAAACATGTTATCGATTATGCAATCCTTGAGAATCCTTCGATGAAACTTCTGTAATATCCA
This sequence comes from Plectranthus barbatus, assembly GCA_026898455.1. Taxonomy (NCBI): domain Eukaryota; kingdom Viridiplantae; phylum Streptophyta; class Magnoliopsida; order Lamiales; family Lamiaceae; genus Plectranthus; species Plectranthus barbatus. The sequence continues at coordinate 131,130 of JAPKLW010000437.1, forward strand.
GCTACAAAGAGAAAACTTCTTATTTCATTGGGTGTTGTTGGTGACTTCTACTCCACTACAATTTGTATCTCTGCAGGATCCACTTTGATTCCTTCAGCTGACATAATGTGACCTAGAAATGTCACTTCTTTTAGGCCAAATTCGCATTTGCTGAATTTGGCGTATAATTTCTCATTTCCGAGTGTTCTCAACACTATTCTCAAGTGCTATTCATGTTCCATATCAGTCTTTGAATATATTAGGATATCGTCTATGAATACTAAGACAAAGTTATCCAAGAAAGGATGGAATACCATGTTCATTAAGTCCATGAAAACAGCTGGTGCGTTGGTAAGTCCAAATGGCATGACTACAAATTCGTAGTGACCATATTTTGTTCTAAATGCCATTTTTGCAATATCTTCCTTCCGAATTTCTAATTGATGATTACCCGATCGAAGATCTATTTTTGAGAACACACTTGCACCCTTCAATTGATCAAACAAGTCATCGATTCTCAGTAGAGGATACTGATTCTTGAGAGTTAATTTGTTCAGCTCTCGGTAATCGATGCACATTCTCATGATCCATCATTCTTTTTAACAAAATAAGACTGGGGCTCCCCAAGGTGAAACGCTTGGCCTTATGAAACCCAAGTCTAGTAACTCCTATAATTGGATCTTAAGTTCTTGTAATTTCTTAGGTGTCATTTTGTAAGAAGCCTTGGAAACCGCAGCAGATCCTGGTCCCAACTTTGGTGAACTTAATTTGTCGGTCTTCTAGTAGTCATGGCAACACTCTTGGAATTACATCTTTAAGTTCTCTAACAGTTGGTATATCTCCAAACTTTTCTCTTGATTTGTTTCTCCTAATAGATTTACCAAGTATGCATGATTCATTTGATCATTATCAACTTTGTTACTTTGAAACGTCAATATTATTAGCACTCGTTGTCCCTTTCTGACCCCATGAATGCAGATCTGGCATTAACCTGGTTGTTTGATTATAACCCTCCATTCTATGCACATAACAATAGCTTGATGTTCAACTAGCCAATTGATCCATAGAATTACATAAACATCCCACATCTCCATCACATTCAACTTAGTTATCACAACTTTGTTGTTACCTGGGTACATCTCTAGGTTCAAACACACACAGGTAATTTTAATTTGAGAAGGTGTTGCAATTCTTATGTTGCGTTTACCTATCATGCTTCCAATATCTCCTTCATGATTTAGTGCGTACGCTCTTGTCTTTAGTAGATAATGTTCTTCCAGCTCGTGGATCTCTTTGGAATTTGATGCAATATATATTGCTCTTTATCATCCTTCCTAAAATTCAGTACAGACTTACGTTGAGGTGGAGGCTTAATCTGGAGAAGCTTCAGCTATATTTAAACTTTTGGAAATCTAGCTTATTCTTAGATATTTTGTTGGTACGACAACTTTTGGCCATGTACCATTTCTTCCCATACTCATAGCGGACATTTTCTTAAGAAAGCACTAACTAGTGTGTAGAAAGAACCATCTAGTGTGTATTTCTCAACACTTGTTGCAATTTTTTAGGACAAGCCTTCTTGGTTTATTTTTTTGTACTTCCTCTTTTCTCACAGGATGATCGTAGATCCTCATAGGAGGAGAATGCTTGTTCCGTTACTCCTTTTCTTGACTCTTAAATCCTTGATAATTAGATCACTACTTCTCTTCCTATGTGAACCTCTCGTATTGTTCAGGAGTAGAGTCTCAACATATAATTCTCACCAGTAATTAGCTGATTGGATCATGTGTAAGATCCTACAATTTATCTTCTCAGCATCAGTGCATCGTAAGTGCCTAAAGATCCTCTTAATGACACATACCCATGTCTTGGTATCTATAGGGTCACTATCACCATCAAATGATAGTGGGTGTTTCTTTCAGAAATCTTCAAGAGTCATATCTCTAGTTTATGTATAAATATGTTCCCCGTAAGCTGGAGTGGTCTGATGGGCTTGTGCAGCCTCGTGGACAGGGTGGCTTCTTGCCACTAGGGTTGTGCCAGACTTTGTCTTTGCTCCCGATGTCTTCTTCACTACACAAAGGTATTATGAAACAACTCATATTGATTTTTACACAATCATTCTTTAACATGTTTATACTTGCTTCAATTATCATTCATTTGTCGTACATTACACAATTGTACGAAATTTGTTAATCAACAAGGTGATTATCACACAAGGTTTATCATCTAACCATCATATCATATGATCACTATGTATAAGTGTCAAAAGAGACTACTCCTGCTGTCAAAGCACTTGCCTCTCTATGGTCTTATGCATGCAGTAAATCTACATTAAAATCTAATATATTTTAAAATGTAATTCTCATATAACTCATATAATAGTGATATTAGATCTCGGAGGGCCTGTAAAAAATGATTGGTGTGATTGAGATAATAAGTGATTTCACAAGATAACATGATCTTGGCGCCCTCGGCTATTTCCTGTTCTCACATCCATCTATTAAAGTAAAACATTCAAGTCATGTCACTATTAGTATCAACACAATAGGTTTATTAATTACTTAAGCAGCACTTGTGGAAGAAGTGCTCCCTTGCTCATATTGATTCTTACATCTATTGAGGATATGGATCGGCATACTTACAAAAGTTGTATGAAAAGTGATATGGTGAGGCGGTGGCTAAAGAATCTAAACATCCAAGGAAGATGTAGCATAAATAGTTGTGATGGAGGTTGAGATGGATCGTCTCATGGTGCTGAGAAGGAGGCATCAGGTCCAGAGTCATTGGCGAGTCAGTCAGCAATGACGGCTGTGGTGTTTAGTAGGACTTTGGCGGCTCTGATAGATACGACATTCAGTAGGGCTCTGACAGTTGTGGCATCATATATTACTTTGATGGATGTGTCATTAAATAGAGTTCTGGTGGATTCGTTGTCCTATAAGGCTCTGGTGGTTGTGAATATGAGGATGCTACGATGAGATGATCCTCCGAAATCAAAAGTAAAAAATCCTTGAGACGATAATCACAATTATATTGGGGTGGTACCAGTGATACTCCCCACTAGAAGATACGCAATCACCTCTTGATACAACCTAATATAGGGACGACCATATGCAGTAACTCGATACTGTAGAGTAGTCACGAATCCTCAAAAATCTAAAAAATGCCCTGTAGTCCATACATTGTAGTAAAGTAGATTGCTCTTTTGCCCATGTTTGTCATTCCTTTGGCAGCAAGTCCAGTTGTCGAGAGATGCTCTCATAATGAGAGATATAATAGAAATTTCCAGTTTCCATTTTTGTTACTAAGAACTCACTCAACTGGTGATTCTCCCAAAATCATGTCCATAACGCAATTCAATATCTTGGTGACGTCGTTGTCCCTTGATTCCCATTGACTATCTTACATGTCTGGACAAGCGTTCTTCGTACAACTTGACATTCATATTAAAAATTCAAAGGGTAACGTTGAATACTTACAAATACTAAAATAGTAAAATGTTTCTTATTCTCTTTGGGTTTTTCAAAACTTTACCAAGATTTTGATTTCAAGGGCACTCGGTCTGTTTAAGTTTTATCAAAAAGTTTTTTTTGAAGTTTTTTCAAAGATTTTCCCAAGTTCAATGTCACTTAAACTTGCCTCTTTCTCATTAAGCCATGACATCAAGTTATTTGATGTATCTTCACTCAGCTCCGAGTGCTCCTAAATTAGGTGTTATTTTTCTTGATAATATTTTAAGTTCGTCTACTAAAGATTCTATTAAGACAATAAAGAATTCAATCAGTTCATCTACGTTCTCCTATAGTGTACATATTTCCTTACAACAGTTCTAAGTTTCTCCCACGTACTAAAACAGCATCTACACAATGTCACAATGACTCTATGGTCCTCCGGTACATTGCATTTAGATTTTATGATATCCATGGAAAGAATATCTATCATAATTCTAACAATGTCGTCCTTTTCCTTCACAACATCAATTCAAGTTCGAGTTACAATGAAGCTCGTTCTCCAAAATAAATCGAGAAATTGATTTAGGTTTTATTTCTTTTCAGTTTTCTGTACTTCAGTTTTGAAGTATTTAGTTCATTTGATGACTTCCATAATCGCAGCAATGTGGGAACATGCTTGCAACAGTATATTTAATAGCATTATGCTTTCTAAATTTTCAAACAACATCCTCTATAGAGAAATTTGGGTTTTCGCAATATAGAATTCAAAACCATTTGAAATAAATCACCATGTTTTTCATAGCTACTATTCATTTGAAAATATTTTCTAAAATCAAATTATTATATCTTTTGTCAACATATGTACGAAATATTTATTTAATTTCAATACTCATTGTAAAAATTTCTTACCTCATTTAACTAACAGGATGGGACAGAGTGTTAAGCGTTTTGATCAAGATATGGTCTCTATCGAGCTCTGAATGGAAGAGATCGGGTATACAAAGGGAAAAGAAAATGATGCTTTGATACCACTCTGTCACGCCCGCATTTTGTTTCTCGATTCTTAGGGGATGCGACAGGATGAATAAACGGATAAAAGAACAACAAGTCGGACAACTCAAGTATTACTCTCTCAAAAACTTCCAAGCATGAACAAATAGTATGAAAGATAGGTATGTCAAATATGATAACAACCATGTCACAAATGTTAGAGTATGAAATAGATACAGTGGTGGTCCCAAAATGAGAGTGCAATTTTGTGCAGCGGAAGGTTTTGTGTAAGCAGCGGAAGTAAATATAGACACAAGCACTGGTTCGTTCGAACAGAGTAAAGTCAGTTTTGTGTTTAGTTAGTTAAAGCGTAAGTCTCTGTTTCGTCTTAAGTCAAGTTCATGGTTTATACTCTTCAATACTTGGTCAAGTATTGAAGGTTTCAATAGTTAGTTTGTGAAATTGAAAAACAGAGCAAGTATAAGGAAAGCAGTAAAGCAGCACACAAAGATTTATAGTGGTTTGGATTTCAATATCCTACATCCATTCTTCATACCCGGGGTCTGGATAATTCACTAAGTAAATACAAGCCTCCTTACGATCTACACACAGTTCGTGGCACCTCCGTCCTCCGGTCAGCTCTGGCACTCGCCTATGAACTCCTTGTAGACTCAGTCTTCAGGTTGAAGTGGGGATGCACCCCGCAGCCTCCTTCCTGGTGGGTGGATGTTTAATAATTCTTCCCAGGATGGTTGGATGTTTAAAGATTCTTCCCAGAATACAAGTGGCTGGCATACGCCCGTGATAATCAGAGTCCCAGACTAAGAAACTGATTGCTAAGAATATATCTCAGAAAGATATATTCACCAAATAGAGCTTCAGCTTAAAGCTTCAGCTTCGTGCTAGGAGAAGATATCACGGTGGGTAACTTGAGTCGGAGACTCAAGTCTCGTGATTAGAATACAGAAAACTCTAAGAGAGTTTTAGTGGAGAGATGTCCTGAATATGACATTTGTCTCTTTAGACTAGTAGATTTTGAATTCTATTTAGGTAACCTTTTAATGTTGAGAGGGTAGGTCTTTATATAGAGAGAAGAACCTATGTCAATTTGAGTTTCTATCCATTAGACGCATAAATCCAAATGTTAGACTCATGGAATATATTTTCCAATCGTAGCCCATGCCTTATGTCTCCTTTCTGCTTTGCCCATTTGTCAGTGTACTATATACTAACTTTTTGTCAGACTGGTTTGCGGCCCGAGGAACCCAGTTTGGATAACCTCGTAATGATTTAGGCATTTACCAATGCCTGAGTCTAACTGAGGCTTCTTATTCTGACTTCTGAGAGACAGTACAACTTAGCCCTCATGCTAACTTCCCACAGTCAGTATGGTAAATCCTCATACTGACTTCTCATAGTCAGTAAGGGAAACGCCCTCATACAGATTTCTCCAGATCAGTATGGAAATCCCTTAAACTGACTTCTCCATAATCAGTTTGGAAAAGCCCTCATACTGACTTTTCCTTGTCAGTATGGATAGATCTAAAAATTAGTGCTCCAACTCAGTTTTCGGTTAAGGCTAGGCGTGTTGATTATCAGTTCTCGAGCATTCTCCATTGCTCGATCTTCAGCCTAAGATCTATTACAACTCGATCGATCCTATACAAGGAATACAATTTAGAACTCTAGAAACTTGAAAAATTGTCTAAGAGTGGTTTTGACATATTAAAACATTTCTTTCTAGAGGGATTCTAGATACATGTTTCTATCAACTTCCCCCTTTTTGATGTTGTCAAAACAACTTTATAAAGATAGAGAGAAAGGAAATAATATATATCGAGTTTACAAAGATACTACTCAATATACATATCCTTAGTTCTATCCAAACACTTTCCCCATGAATCAAACAATAAACATTAACTTGATTTCTTCTAAGTAAGTTTTTATGGGGGAAGATGAATACAACATAATGTATTAGCCAAAACACCAAAAACTCTTAATCATTGTTTTGTTAACGGTAAAATAATCAAAAGTGAACGAGTGATCAATCAAAAGATTTATGGAGGTGGTGGAATAGAGGAGAATGATCCTGTCGTCATTTTTCTTCAACTTCCTTGTCTCTCTGTCTTTCTTCTTCCCCCTTTGTGACAATGTTAAGAAGGGTTGAAACAGTGGCTTTAACTGAAGATTGGTTTTCTTCTGATTCCGCATGACGTTGCTCAAGTCTTGCAGCTAGTGTGTCAAGTTGATCTTGCAACTTGTTGTTCATCTGATTCAGTTGTAATTGACACACCATCACTTTCAGAGACCATCTTTAAAGATTCAGGGGCACTGGTAACTACTGCAAGTAATTGTATTCTCTCTTCCTCCAGTCGCGCTAACTCAGCAGTTGCTTGAATCCTTTCCTCTTCAGCAATCCTATGAATCTCATTTTCTTCCTTTTTACGTTTCTGTTCTGCGTCAAGATTCATACGAACTTCCTCGTCCGCTTTCTGCTGATGTTTCTCCGCCTCCAATTGTCTCTGGATATCTTGAAATCATTTTGCTTCCCCTTCTCCCCAAGAATTCTCTTTGATCGTATCAGTTCAACAACATTTCCCTAACGCTTACTTCCAGATTGGATGGTCTGAACCAACTCGGTGAAGCGGTTTACATTTTTTTCAACAACAACTTGAGCAGACAGAGTCAAAGCTTGCTCCAAGCTCTTACAGTTCGCTTCTGTAGCAACGAACTCCCCTTGTGTGGCATTAATATCATTTCGAAGCTGCTCGGCCTCCGTCTCATTTCTACACCATCGTAGACTCATTTCTTCCACTTTGGGTCTATTACCATCCATGAGATTGCATAATGAATCAATGTTGAGAAGTGATGGTACCTGAGAGTCTGGTATTATCAGTATAGGAGCTTCAGATGCAAACTGGAAGTTGAGTGGAAGAAGTCTATGATTATCCTGCCCAAATTGACTACTATCCTCTGTGAATGATCTATAGGCTCGAATGGCTTATAATCTTTGTCTGATGAATTGCTCTATAGCTTGCCTTCCTCCGCTATGAGCGATCCATTCATAAGCCCAAGCTTCCTCACTTCTCCAGAAGGTTAGCCTAAGTCTAGCCATCATGATGGATAAGTCTTCTGCATTTAATTCATGTCTTGCTATATCAAGACGTCGCCATCGACGAAACTCCTTTCGTAGTACATCACAGTGAGTAGTGCATTCTAGCAGGATATCTGGGTAAATCACATCAATTTCACTAGTAACCCGTTGTTCTATTCTTTGAGAAATCTTCCCAGCCCAAGGAATCAGCTTCGCATCTCCAGTATCAACCGCAATGATAGGAGGACACCAACATAGAAGTCAATAAGATGTGGACTCTGGGTATGGTACACCGCTGAACGGTACTTTAAATTCTACAACAGGGTTTGGTTGTTTGCTGAATTCTTTCCAGTCTCTTCCATCCCAAGGATGTTTACGCCATTCTCCTCTGCGATATTCTTCAAAGGCAGGTCCTTCATAGAGTGCCAAATCTCGAACCTCTTCAGCAGTAAGAGATCAAAAGGATAGGTCAGAGTCAGCAGAGGAGGATGGACTCAGGATGTCATATCTTTCTTTATCTTCGGGCCTCTCAGAAGCTTATTCTGACCCAAGTGCTGGAGATGAGGGTTGATTGACCTATGCAGATGTTCCCCCTTGCTCAGGCATATGTTCCTTCCCTTTAGTCGGATCCCTCTCCAGGTCGGGCAACCCTCTTTCATCTTGTTCCTGCACATCCTGCTCTGGAGCATCTTGATTTAGATTAACAACCATTTCTATATGATGAGAGATCAGTTGGTCCATCTCAATATCTTCATCTATTTCCTCGAATTGTGGAGACTCCATTTCCTCCCTTTCTGCAGGATCTCCTCCTTGAAGTGGTAATTATCCTATCATCACTATATCTTCTTCTTCATTGTCCCCAAGATCAGGACTCTCTAGTATGTCCATTATCTGTCGAGCAGAGCGATGTGGATCTTCAAAGACAATCTATCTTCTTGCAGAAGTTTCCTGCCCTGTTTCCTGTGCTCTCATGCTCATTTTATCTTCTCTTCCTCTTCTTCTTCAGATGATAGGTTCCACAATTTCATCTTGTGATCTGGTAGGGTAAGAATGGATATTCGGCCCCCTTGTATCCGAATTCCTTGAACAGACTACGACGGTGGTTGCTAAGAGGTCTCTCCTTCATTTGCAAAAGATTTGACCAATCTCCTCTTCTTTATGCCAGGATGTGATAGATCCTCTCCTAATCTCGTTAGATCAGGGAGATCCTCCATGGCCTTTTGCAAATTCTCCTCATGTTGGGCAACAGATTGCACTTCTTCTTCATCCTCTTGAACATTAATAGTTTCAGTGGGTTCTCCTAGTGTTCCCCTATATGGAAAGAAATCCGCAGAAACCAAAGCTTCACCAACATCCACTGTAGAAAGCAATCTTTCCAAGAGAAAACTTATTTTCCACCGTGAACCAACACGACTAGAGAATTGTCCTATCTCTCCAATAGTCATAGTTTTTCCTGCATATTCGAATAGTCTCTCGAACATAAAGGAAGCCCAGTTCCCTTTGATTCCATCACAAATAACTATCATTATAGAATGCTTCTTCTTGCTCATTTCAGAGAAAGACCCCATAATACATTGCAGCATCCTGATCACTATGTCCGCAAGATATTTATAAAATGGATCAAAATCACTAGTTTTGTGATTTATCTTGAAGGATGTGTTATCACCATCATGTTTCCATTTCAACCAGTATTCTCCTAAAGTCTCTCGTAGTTTTTGATATATGCCTCTTGCTTATAGTTTTGAATACTTGGTCCCTTATTCCAAAGCTTGAAGTACTTCCTGAGCAGTCTAGGGGTGACAGTGATTTTGGTAACTGTGACATGCGTGACAATGGACTTCTGATCTCTGGGGATGATGGCATTTAAGTAGAATTGTGCCACAAGAAAGGGAAGAAATCTTTGAGGGCAACATCTCAGAAAATACGTCAACCTTTCTCGTATTATTAGATGCAAAAGTTTCTGAAAGTTTGTGCAGTCACCCTGTAGGCCTTTCAGAAAAAGGATCTTCTCCTTTATTAATTGGGCTACTTGTCTTCGTTATGGTGAGAGTCTCCTGGGATCAGAATGGAAGAGTCTTACAACCTCTGGATATGGACGCTCAATGTATTCATAGGTAGGTTGATGTTCTTGACCAGATGTGGACGCGTCCCTCACAGGTGTTTGAGATGATCTAGTTCTTTTAGGGGCCATTGATGAGGATGGTCGATTAACAACAAATGAGAGAATCTGTGTTGAAGGACTGAATGAGAATGAAAGTTTCCAGAACTGTGAAGGTTTGAATTCTTTTGAAAGGAATGAAAATGGAAAAGTGACTAAGACTTTAACCGTCGATTAAAGGATACAATAATACAAATGATGATAAAAATTCGACGGTTGAGGATAAGGAGAAGCAATGAAATCAAACGTATGAGATGATGTGATGATTGAGATCGTCCAAGATTGATTTGACCTAGAGAGGTGCTTTTACACGTGTCAATTTAGGATTTGTTGACGTCTGTTCAACAATAAATGCATCGTATCGTATCCAATAATTTTTGGATTTTGAAATCCCGCCCTTCGGACTTCAAAAACTGATTCAGGGTCAGTTTCTAAACAGAGAGTTGGAAATTAGTTTAATTCAGCATCCATTCCTTTTTAGTAGTAAAAAATATTAAATATAGTAAATCGAACCTTGATTTCTTTTCATCAGGTCAGTTTGGGAGTGTTTTCAATTCTGCATTCTCTAAAAGATCAGACATAAAGTACCCATGTTCCGGTGGGTCCTTGATCGCAGTAATATTTAACAGCGACTTAGCAGAGCTAATAATACAGCGGCAAAGATAAAATTATCGATCCCACAGGGAAAGAAGTAACGAATATCCTTTAAGTACTAAATCAGGCGTTCTTGAAAATATTGATTAGGAAAATCGGATGAAAATGTTTTGGTTGTTTTGAAAATCGCAATCTTTGCTATCGAAAATTAAACAAGAAAATTAAAAAGCTTTTGAAGTCAAATAAGAGAAGCACAGATTCCAGGGATATCTACCTATCAAGTATGACATGTATAAATAAATTGATTAATTCCCAAATTTAAATCCTCTTTGTAGTGAAACATCAGAAAAGTATTACGAACTTCTTTGTTGGACAATTCGTAAAGTAGATTAGTCAACTACCTATCTCCGCTCGGTCTCAAGATAAATTAACTAACTCCCAAGTTCTACAGATTTATTCCTACAATTAATCTCCTTCAGTTACGACAAGAAACAAATTATATTGTGAAAATCTCTTTCGATTGAAAACTATTACAGTTACATCTCAAGTAATCAACTAAATAATCCTAAGATGTGATCAGCAAATCAAGATTATGAATAAGCACAGATTTCACAAACTACGAAGGGAAAGGGAAAATAATTCGATTAATCACAACATGCAAATATTGATAGTTCGATACCCTAGAATCTAAGAGAGGATTTAGTTACTCATATTCATGGTAATATTGATCATAGAAAAATACAACCTGAATAGCATAAAAACTGGAATCTGGAAATCTTCCCGTAGAAACTTGTCTTCAAACATAAAACTCTAAAAACTCTTCAATAATAAAATCTTGTAATTGCTCTAAATCCATTCTCTGTCTCTAAAATACATACTCTCTCTAAAAACGAATTATACATGACTATTTATATAGGTGAGAGATATATCTAGCAGTATCTAGGGTTAGATATGTATTAATCTCCAAATCAGATTCAGAGTAGGAATCCCGCATGCGCGTCAACCGTGGCTCAATGGAGTCGATCGCTGCGCCTTGATCAACCTCGTTAATCGACGAGCATTGGCAGCGATCGACGCTGCCTTTGCTTTTCGTCGATCTTCCTTCTTCCTCGAGGTGCTGAAACTGGGATCCTGCTTCTTCTCTGCTTTTTTGACTAAAAACCTGCATGATTCATCAAACACGACATTCCAAGTATAAAACCCCACTCATGCACGAAAAAGATACAAAAACACTCTGAACATTACACAAACAGTCAAAGAACAATAAGATAAGTTGGTGAAAATCCTAACTTATCAACTCCCCCAAACTTAAACCATTGATCGTCCTCGATCAAATCACAGAAAAGAATTCCAATCAAATGCAGATACAAGTGTGCAATGTCTCACAAGCCTCTTTTGCAATCCAAGTTTCACTTATTCACATAAATCATGCAATCCAAACAAATTCTTATTGGTAAACTATCGAGGAGAAACCTCACCGGGCAGTGTTTGCACTCATCGCTCAATCAAGCAAAAAGGATTTTGAACTTCACACAATCAAAGTTTTAGTTTATTTCACCGTAAGTTTGACAAATTTCTCATCTCTCCACTGCTTGTTAGTGTGGTTTTTCAGGGAATCAGAAAGGTCTTTATTTGGTTGTAATGTGGCTCACCTAAAAGATAGGATATTTTTGGCTAAGTGACTCAAAATATTTCAATCAACATCAAGTCTTTAGCATATCATGTCCACATACAATTTTTACTTTTCTTCTTCTTTTCATCATTATCGAGGTTCCTAAGAGCTTACTCTCAATTATTGGTGAACAACATAAGTGAGTTTCCCTCATTTTCTTTCTCTTTTTTTTTTCACCAATGTTCATTTTTTTTCTTTTTCTAACTTTTCCCATGGAAACCCCCTTTTTCTTTCTTTTCGCTCATGGCCTCACATGGCCTTTCAACACACTCCCACAATTGACATCTTCTAATAAATCACAAACATCTTCTCTTTTCATCAACCCTTCTAATCAAAGAATTTCATTCAAGGCTCAAAGGGGCTACAAGTGAAGATTTAAGGTTAGTGTATGGGGAATGGCTACGAAAGAACATGCCTAAAATCATTTTCACCCTATTACCACACTTAATGCAACCTCAAGAGAGAAATTCGTCAAATTCTAGGAAATAAATCTAACAACTTTGTCACTCATCAAACGAAAGAAATGGCACAAATTCCTCACAAGGTAGAAATTTTTGTTACTCCTCAATAATTATCCAATTTCGAACAGTTATCATGCAAGAATCTAAGTTTCAAAGATCAACATATCAAGCAAAATAGCTCCTATCATCGGCTACTCTATCACACAGATTATCATTCTTAATCAGCAACTATCTCGATTATCAATCAACAATTCTAGCTTAAGTAAAGACAGTTAAGTAGTCATAACACCATCATAATCAAAAAGTTCCGACTGTCCTATGTTCAAAAGCTCCTAAACAATGCTCAGACTATTCACTCAGAACAAGTACCACAAATCAAGAGTTCAAAAATACTAATTTTGAGTAAAGAGCCTTGCAGAGAGCAATTGTTCACACTGAAGCAAAAGAACAAAGATGGTGATGGTTCAGAAAAAACAAAAAAAATTCGAAAACAAAAACAGAAAAACAACGAAACAACGAAAAATTAAAATAAAGCATAATAAAAACAAACAAACAAACGTTTCTCTTTTCCTATCCTCATCCCCCCAAACTTGTTCTACTCGAAGGAGTGGACAAGTTTGAAAGTTAGTTAAGGAAAAGGAAATGGTACCTCATCCTCCTCTGGAGGATCCTCCATCTCGACATCGGGAGATGGCCACACGGGCAGTCGCCGCCGGCGGTCCTGTCGCTCTCTCTGCCGGCGTAGGTAAACAGACTCAGGCTGCGTGTTCAGGAGAAGTCGCTGCATCTGCACGTCAATGGTATTCAGCCTCGTGTTCACGTCCTGTCGAAATTCCGCCTGCCGTGTGTGCTCTGCTGCATGCAAATCAGCCTGCTGCTGAATAAACTGGTAGATCGTCGCCAGATCCACCCCGGAAGATGAAGACTCTCCCGCAAAGTGGCCTAGTAGCCGTCTGCCGGTCTGGTCAGGGATATGCTCTCCTCCTCCATCATCCTCCGCATCCTCAGGTGCTTCCTCCTCGGGCATTTCAGGGGGCGTCTGCGGCTATCGCTGGTCCGGCTGGGTCAGTGGTCGGTGTCGAAGTCTGGAAGTACCTGGGCCTCCGTGTGCTCCGACCATCAACCTCAAATGGGCGGGTGTGCTCATCAACCAATTATCACGGAAGTGATAATCAGTGACGTGAGTGAGGTCCCGCTGCGGAAGTGGGAATCTGTCCCCGTTGGACATCTTCAAGGACCATTCTAATGCCCGTGGTGAAAGCATCTGCATCTTCACCAAAGTCCCAGTGCCGAGTCCTCGGTTGTCGTCCTCAAGTGCCTCGATCTGTGTCAGATTGATCCTCACATACTCCGCGATCGGGGTGATCAATCCCCCGCTCCAAATGTTGCCTTTGGTGGCCTTGATCTGATGCCGCCATTGGTCCATGACTAGCGCTGCGAAGCTAAATTGCTCCCCTATCAGCATGCAATTGAGGGCAAACAGTTCCCCCACTCTTACTTTCCGCTCTCATGTCTGCTGGTGATCAACACCCCCATGCATCTCTGCAAATATCTGAAAACTGGGTTGTCGATGGAGGACGATTTCAAATTCCCCGAGTCGAACTCACGCAGGTCTTCTTTGGCATCTGCTGCGATCTGGGACCAGAAGCGGGCAATGTCGAAGTCTAGGGGGAGGAAACCAACTCCCCCAGCGTGGACTCCCCAGATTTCTTCAAGCTCGTTCCTTGGGAGCTCGTAGTACTGGTTCAGAAGCTGGAATCCAATCGTGGTAGGCTCTGATTCCGGCTGGACTTCAAAGACATGAAGTGAGGCCAGAAACTCCAGGACAAGTGACGGGTACATAGGCCATCGGGCTGTCATCCACGCATTCCAATCAATCCTTTGCAAGAGAGCTTCAACATCCGCTCGGATTCCCAGCAATTGCATTATCTCCGGGCATGGGTAAAGTGTCTGCCGGACAGTAAACTCATCCCCTGAGAGCTTCCTGAATTTCCTCTCATGAGCCTTCTTTGCGAAGGTGGGTCGAAATTCCATGGTTAATCTGCAAGGGTAGTGAAAAAAAAATCTGTCAAAGTTCATCACAATTCTTCACAAAATTTCCAACAAAGGTGCATTCAGTTGTGCAAGAATTCTCAAAAATAAATCTACCCATGCAAAATTGATTCGACATTCATGCAATTTAAACTCTATCCTAGCATACTACCATTTTGTTTGACAGAATTTGTCCCAGAAATAGCAAAACTAGAATAACACCCCCAAACTAGAATCATCCCCCAAACTTTCGTATGAAAAAATCAATGAAATTCAAGCAACAAACCCATCACAAGTGCGTACATCGACTAGAACGACTAACCATATCGAATAATCACAATGGGTAGCAACAAAATCGACAAAATTGCAAAAATGAAAACAAGGGCTCCACCATCAATTTTAATCAAAAATCATGCTCAAATCTTTCAAAATGTGTGAAATAATCGAAGAGGAGAGTGTTAGGATACATACCGTGGTTGGTTGTGGCGATTTTGGAGAGAAAAAAATTTGAGGTGGGTGTTTGGGAGGTTAAGAGAGCCGTGCGTCGTGTGTTTGTGAGAAAAAATGAGGAGAAGTGGGTTTTAAACCCGTCTCTTTCTGACTCAGCCACATTCGCGTCAATCGATGAAGCGTCTTCGTCGATCGATGAAGGCGAACATTCTCATCGATCGACGAGAGTCTTCGTCGATCGACGAGGTCAAATTTCCTCGTCGATTGCTGCCAAAGCGAATCGTTCGACGTGGTCGACAAATGACTGGACCCGAAACAATTCGAAAAAATGAAAAAAAAATGAAATTCAACTGACTCGACTTGACTGAATTGAAAATAACTTAAATAAATAAAGCAGGAAACTTGTTGGGTTACCTCCCAACGAGTGCTTGGTTTTATGTCGCTAGCTCGACAATACCTGAATTTCTACGGACGGTTCAAGTAGTACTTCTCCACTGCTTCGATTTGAAGAGGGATGAAGTATGGTTTCAGGTTTTGCCCGTTCACTTTGAAATTCTTTCCATCTTGGCCAGCTAATTTGACTACACCGTTCATAAACTGGCAGATCACGGTGTATGGTCCGGCCCACTTTGATTGTAGCTTTCCGGGCATGAATCGAAGATGGGATTTGAAGAGGAGAACCTTATCACCTGAATGGAAAACATGCGAGCGGATCTTTTTGTCGTGGAATCTCTTCGCTCGATTCTTGTAGATGACGTTGTTCTCGTAGGCCTCGTCCCGAAAGTCTTCTAATTCATTCAGTGCCATGGCGCAGTCTTCTGCGGCTGTCTTCCAATCCAAATTCAATTCTTTCACGGCCCTCCAAGCTTTGTGTTCCATCTCGACAGGAAGGTGACATGATTTTCCGAAGATCAGCTGATACGGAGATGTCCCAATCGGTGTTTTGTAGGCGGTGCGGTATGCCCAAAGTGCATCATCGAGGACTGCCGCCCAATCCTTTCTTTGCTTGACCGTCTTCTCCAATATCTGCTTGATTTCTCTGTTGGATAATTCCGTCAACCCGTTCCCTTGAGGGTGATATGGGGTGGTAACGCGATGCTTTACTCTGTATCTAGCAAGAAGAGAAGAAAGCCATCTGTTACAAAAATGTGATCCCCCATCACTTACCAGGGCTCGTGGTGTTCCGAATCTTGTTATGAGCTTTTGCAAGAATTTGATGACGACTTTGTGGTCATTGGTGGCTGTCGGAATGGCTTCGACCCAACGTGAGACGTAGTCCACCGCCAATAGGATGTATGTGAATCCTAGCGATGGCGGGAAGGGTCCCATGAAATCGATCCCCCAGACATCAAATATCTCCACTTCAATCACCGGAGTCTGTGGCATCTCATCCCTCCGCGAGATATTGCCGGTCCTCTGGCAGCGATCACAGCCCGTTATCCATCCGCGACAGACTTCGTAGATAGAAGGCCAATAGAATCCGCTTGCAAGGATTTTGAAGGCAGTCCGGTTGGCCGAATGGTGTCCACCAGTAGGAGATGAATGGCATGCTTCAAAGATTTTGTGCCACTCGGACTGGGGCACACAGCGGCAAATGACGCCGTCAGCACATCTGCGCCACCGGTAGGGATCCTCCCAATAGTAGAATCTGACGTCGTGCAGAAACTTCTTCTTTTCATATGGAGAGGAGTCCGGAGGAAGTACGCCGCCGACTAGAAAATATGCAAAGTCTGCAAACCACGGGGTTTTGGATTCATACATCTCCTTCATGTCCCTCAAGGCATAGACCTGTTCGTCGGGGAATGTCTCTCGGATTGTCAATTGCTGATCGTCCCCTTCGAGCGGTGGTTCGAGTCTTGACAAATGATCGGCGATGATGTTCTCGCTTCCTTTCCTGTCTTTGATCTCCAAGTCGAACTCTTGCAGCAGCAGTATCCATCGGATCAGTCTGGGCTTGGCATCCTGTTTTGCGAACAGGTATCTGATTGCTGCATGGTCGGTGTAGACAATGGTCTTTGAGCCTATCAGATAAGACCGAAACTTGTCGAAGGCATACACAACCGCAAGCATCTCTTTTTCCGTCGTGGTATAGTTGCATTGGGCCGGATTCATACTCTTGCTGGCGTATTGAATCACATGGAAGAGTCTTCCTTTCAGTTGGCCCAAAACTGCTCCAACAGCGTAATCGCTGGCGTCGCACATCAATGTGAATGGCTCTTCCCAATCTTGTGCGGTAAGGACAGGTGCAGTTACCAGCGCTTCTTTCAGCTTCTCAAATGCCTTCAGACATTCTTCGTCAAAGACGAAGGACACATCCTTCTCCAGTAAGTTGCACAAGGGCCGGGACACCTTTGAGAAGTCGTTGATGAACCTCCTATAGAATCCTGCATGTCCCAAGAAGCTTCGGACGGCTTTGACATTCGTTGGTGGTGGCATCTTCTCAATGGCTGTCACTTTGGCTCGATCCACTTCTAATCCTTCGGCTGACACTCGATGTCCCAACACGATTCCTTCCCGTACCATGAAATGGCACTTCTCCCAATTGAGGCATAGATTTGTCTCGGTGCATCTCTTAAGTACAGTAGCCAAATTCTGCAAATGAACATCATAAGAGCTACCAAAAACCGAGAAGTCGTCCATAAATACCTCCATGATGTCCTCGATCAAGTCGTGGAAGATTGCTGTCATGCATCTCTGGAAGGTGGCTGGTGCATTGCATAGTCCAAAGGGCATCCGTTGGTAGGCAAATACTCCATATGGGCAGGTGAATGTCGTCTTGTGTTGATCTTCAGGCGCCACGGCTATCTGATTGTACCCTGAGTAACCATCAAGAAAGCACTAAAAAGGGTAACCAGATAATCTATCTAGCATTTGATCAATGAATGGAAGAGGAAAATGATCCTTGCACGTGGCGGTGTTCAAGGCTCGGTAGTCAATGCAGACTCGCCATCCCGTGATCGGTCTTTTCGCTACTTCTTCTCCATCGTCATTCTTCACTATTTGCATCCCGCCTTTCTTGGCTACTACTTGTGTAGGACTCACCCATTTGCTGTCGGAAATTGGGTAGATCATGCCATGGTCAAGGAGTTTAAGAACTTCCTTCTTTACAGCCTCTTGCATGATGGGGTTCAGGCGTCGTTGTGCTTGTCTATTTGGTTTGGCATCCTCTTCAAGGATGATCTTGTGCATGCACACACAGCGAAGGGCTGATCCCTTTGATATCTCCCAAAGTCCATCCGATGGCGGACTTGTATGTCCGCAGAACTCGCAGCAGTTTGTCTAGCTCCCCCTGTGAAAGATAAGCAGAAACGATAACAGGGTAAGTGCTATCTGAACCCAGGAATGCATACCTGAGATGTGGCGGGAGTGTTTTGAGCTCCAAAATTGGTGGTTCAGGGCTGGAGATCGGTTTTTCCAGGCTGCCATCGATCGACAAAGCATCTCTGTCGATCGACGAGACATTGGGCTCGATCGACGGAGCTGTTGCTGCGGCTTTGCTCGACGAGGCAGTGGACTCGATCGACGAAGACTTGCTGTAGTGGCTGGGCAGCGGTTCTCTTTTAAGTTCCTTCTCTCGAGTTACCTCCTTGAACACGTCCAGCTCCATAACCAGGTCTATGATCCCCTCGGTTGCTTCATCCAGATTTGTGGATGAGGAAAGAGAGTGTTGCAGGCAGTTTTCCAGGTAGTCCGGCTCACTTTTGAGACATGTGAAGGGGGAAGACATTACCGGGCTGAAGCAGTTGATCATGTGGCATTCTTCCGCATAGCTTCCATCGTTGTGCTTCTGCATTGCCTTGTAAATCGAGAATGTGACGGACTCATTGTTCACTCGGAATGTCAGCTTGCCGTCGCGAATGTCGATTAATGCACCTCCGGTTTTCAGGAATGGTCTTCTAAGGATCAGAGTAATGCTCCGATCCTCCTCCATGTCGAGCACCACAAAGTCAGCAGGAATTATGAAATCCTTGACCTTTACCAACACATCTTCAACGATGCCCTTTGGATAAGAGACTGATTGATCGGCCATCTGAAGAGAGATTGTTGTGGGCTTGATGCTTCCGATCTTTAGCCGTCTGAAGATTGATAGTGGCATCAAGTTGATTGAAGCCCCTGAATCACAGAGAACCTTGCCGAAGGTCTCACCTCCGATGACGCAAGAGATTGTGAAGGAACCCGGGTCTTCTCTTTTGATCGGCATCTTCTTTTGGATGATGGCGCTGCACTCTTCAAACAGGTTGACCGTCTCGTGCTCCAAGAACGGTCTTTTCTGAGAGACCATGTCTTTCAGAAACTTGATGTACCCGGGCATCTCTTGAAGAGCTTCTACCAATGGAATGTTGATATGCACCTTCTTCATTGTCTCCAGAAATCGTGCATATCTTTCGTTCATCTTGGTCTTGGCAAACCGCTGCGGATACGGCAGAGGCGGTTTCTTCATTGGCAGAGCGGGGGCGACCGTCGATCGACGAGGATCAGCCTCGGTCGACGGATTCTTTGGTGCTTCATCGATCGACGGAGCTTCTCCTGGGACGGCTTCTCCTTCTTCCTCGGCTTCTCCTTCATCTCAGTTGTCTGTCCCTGCTTGCTTGGGCCCTTCATAAGTTTTGCCCCCTCTCAGAGTTATAGCGTTCACCTGATTCCTTTGATTCTGATTTTTGGGGTTGACCCTGAGTGTTGCTCGGAAGTTGTCCCGGCTTGTGTTTAGTTCCTAGGGCATCGGCGATCTGGCTGACTTGATTTTCAATGATCTGTACGTGCTTTTGCATCTGATCGACCTTTGTGTTCACCCCCAAAATCTCCTGCTTCAACTTAGTCACAGTATCTGTGGAGCCTTCCATGAACTTAGCCAAAATCTCCTCGAGATTTGGCTTCTTCTTCTCTACTATCACTCCGTCTTGTACGGCGAATCCTGGTGGTGGTTGCTCTGCAGCTTGAGGATTTGCATAAGTGAATCCAGGATGATTCCTTGCGTGGTTGAAGGTATAGGGCTGGTTATGCTGCTGATTGTGTTGCTGAAATCCTCCTCGGTAGTTGTTTTGATAACCGCCCCTTTGAACGAAGTTCACATCAGCATTGTTCTCCTCGATTGGCCCCTGCACTGCTTCAACTGCAGCAATCGTTTTCTCTTGCTTCAGGCTAGCAAACTCTTCCCTGAGCTTTTTCCGCTCGGCTGCCAAATCTGGTTGCTCGGCAACTTTTTCCACAGTTTTTTCCACTACTTTCTCGACAGCTTTCACAGGCCGAGTTCGGCTTGTGGACCACCGTTGAGTGTTGTTGGCCATCTTTTGGAAGAACTCCATGGCCTTTTTCCCACTTTTCATCATGATTGTGTCTCCAAGTGTGGTGTCCACCAGTTTGGCTGTTTTATCATTGAGCCCTTCATAAAACGCTTCAGCTTGTTCTCCTGGCGCGAAACCATGTCCGGGACAGGCTCTCAGCATGTCCTTGAATCTCTCCCATGTCTCGCTGAAGTTTTCATCAGGCCTTTGAGCGAACCTGATGATTTCTTTCCATCTTTGCCGGATAACATTCGGAGGGAAGAAGTTCCCTAGAAACTCGTTTCTCAATTCGGTCCACGTACTTATGCTTCTTTTGTCCAGTGCAGTGAACCATGACTGTGCCTTATCCCTCAGAGAGAATGCGAACAGACGCATTCGGATGGTACTCTTGCTGACTCCTCCAATTTTCACAGTATTGCAGAGCATAATGAACTTGTCCAGATGCGCATAGGGGTCCTCAGTAGGTCTTCCTCCGAATTGATTTTGTTGCACCATCTGCACCAACCCGGTCTTCAGTTCGAAATTGTTGGCATTGATGCCAATCCTGAAGTCAGTCTCCTTGAACCGAGGTTTGTACCTATTCTGCATGGCTTCTTCTTCTTCCTCATCGTCAGACTCTCCCGGAGGATCCTGGTTGTCATCCTCTCCATCGTCGGGATTGTCCTCGAATAATGGATTTTGGAGAAGACCCCTTCCGTTCGGATTATCCCTTTCCAAATGGTATTGTTGAATTTATGCCCTCATAGCTTGGACCTCTTGGAGAAGCACAACCTGCTCCTCTGCAGTTAGCACTGGCGGAGGCGGTGGTACGTTATCTTCCATCGTGTGACTACTCGAACTCTCCTGAGCACGCTTGTTCCTTTGGATTTTTCTGCAAGTAGCTTTAATGTCCGGATAGTAATAGAGCGGGTCCTTTCCTCTGGCTCTTGTATTCATGCACTACCTGTACAGCAAAGGAGGTAGTGAGGTAAGACTGAAAACAAAACAAACTGAAATAAGAAAACTGAAACGACAAAGACGTCGATCGACGAGAACTAGCGTCGATCGACGGAAATAAAACAACTTCGTCCATCGAAGCTAAATAGCGTCGATCGACGGGAAATACGAGAACGCGAGAAATTTCAGAAAATTACAAAAATTACAGCCTAAAGCAATATTTCAATCACAGATTTAATAGTAAGATTAATTCTATTCTTTCCCCGGCAACGGCGCCAAAATTTGATCACAGTATTATTTAACAGCGACTTAGCAGAGCTAATAATACAGCGGCAAAGATAAAATTATCGATCCCACATGGAAAGAAGTAACGAATAACCTTTAAGTACTAAATCAGGCGTTCTTGAAAATATTGATTAGGAAAATCGGATGAAAAGGTTTTGGTTGTTTTGAAAATCACAATCTTTGCTATCGAAAATTAAACAGGAAAATTAAAAACCTTTTGAAGTCAAATAAGCGAAGCACAGATTCCAGGGATATCTACCTATCAAGTATGACATGTATAAATAAATTGATTAATTCCCAAATTTAA
Source organism: Plectranthus barbatus (assembly GCA_026898455.1). Lineage (NCBI taxonomy): Eukaryota > Viridiplantae > Streptophyta > Magnoliopsida > Lamiales > Lamiaceae > Plectranthus > Plectranthus barbatus. The sequence goes on from JAPKLW010000437.1 coordinate 152,824, forward strand.
TTCCTCTTCGTAGAGAAACATCAGAAAAGTATTACGAACTTCTTTGTTGGACAATTCGTAAAGTAGATTAGTCAACTACCTATCTCCGCTCGGTCTCAAGATAAATTAACTAACTCCCAAGTTCTACAGATTTATTCCTACAATTAATCTCCTTCAGTTACGACAAGAAATCAAATTATATTGTGAAAATCTCTTTCGATTGAAAACTATTACAGTTACGTCTCAAGTAATCAACTAAATAATCCTAAGATGTGATCAGCAAATCAAGATTATGAATAAGCACAGATTTCACAAACTACGAAGGGAAAGGGAAAATAATTCGATTAATCACAACATGCATACATTGATAGTTCGAAACCCTAGAATCTGAGAGAGGATTTCGTTACACATATTCATGGTAATATTGATCATAGAAAAATACAACCTGAATAGCATAAAAACTGGAATCCGAAAATCTTCCCGTAGAAACTTGTCTTCAAACATAAAACTCTAAAAACTCTTCAATAATAAAATCTTGTAATTGCTCTATATCTATTCTCTGTCTCTAAAATACATACTCTCTCTCTAAAAATGAATTATACATGAGTATTTATATAGGTGAGAGATATATCTAGCAGTATTTAGGGTTAGATATGTATTAATCTCCAAATCAGATTCAGAGTAGGAATCCAGCATGCGCGTCGACCGTGGCTCAATGGCGTTGATCGCTGCCCCTTGATCAACCTCGTCGATCGACGAGCATTGGCAGCGATCGACGCTGCCTTTGCTTTTCGTCGATCTTCCTTCTTCCTCGAGGTGCTGAAACTGGGATCCTGCTTCTTCTCTGCTTTTTTGACTAAAAACCTGCATGATTCATCAAACACGACATTCCAAGTATAAAACCCGACTCATGCACGAAAAAGATACAAAAACACTCTGAACATTACACAAACAGTCAAAGAACAATAAGATAAGTTGGTGAAAATCCTAACTTATAAGTCCTACAGGGTTAGTGTTATGGATCCAGTCTTTAGGAATCCATACTTGCTTCACCTTATACCTAGGTGTTGTAAAGTCCTCTACCTTTCTCTTCCTTTTCAAATGATTTAGGCTATTGCTATGCATGTTAGGTGAGAAAAGGTGAGTGTATGAAACCTGACTTGAAACTGAGTTTCTTAAAACTAAGTATCTAGGAACTGACTTCCTTGAAACTGAGTTTTGGTTGTGTTCTCGGAAACTTTGTCCAGAGTGTGTAGTCTCTCTAGTCCTAAAGTTAGAGTGTATGTTGGACTGAGACCTCATATAGATGTTCTTTCTATACGGATAAGTTTTGTTCTTATGAGTTGAGAACTTCGAATTCCTAGAGACCGGAACTGAAACTGACTTTGTATAAAGTCCAGTTTTGGCTGTTGAAGTGGGTTTCCTAGCATTATGAACATTCAGCTTATCCCACTTTCTAGGAATTCTGGGCTTCATCTCAGGTTTGTTCGACTTGTAAGTCAAACTGTTTCTAAACTTTGGCATCGAGGTCAATTTTGAAACTGATTATCCCCTTCTGTCCTGATTAGCCTCAGAGGAGTTCTGGTCCATACTGATTACTCCTTTACCTAATAGCTTGACTTCTAAACTAGAATTCTTCTTAAAGTGATGATTTGAGACATTCCCAATTTCGGAACTAGAAGTCTTTTGCTCAAATAATTCTCTATAAATCCTAATCCTGACCTATCAGAGGAATGTCTTTGTAAACTTAGAGCTTCTGAAACTTTGCTAGTACTAGAGTAGAGTGAACATATAAGTTTTTTATCACTGACAATTTTCAGTTTATGAGATGCGCATTCTTAAGAAATAGATTTAAACGATTCAAGTAACATAGAATGCTCTTCTCTAAGTTTAGCTATGTCTTCACTTCCTGACTTTGATCTTTGGATCTCTTCAGTCAGTTTTGAGACTTTTAGTTTTGGTGAAGCATTTTCACATGCCAAGACATTTTTTTAACTCATAAAACTTAGAAAATTCCCTATTCAAAGTTTCAAGAGTAACATCCTCTAAATCGGAGTAATATGATTCATAGTTATCTTCTATGCATTCTATTGGAATAGAAACTGAGTTAGAAATGTGTACCGGAGTATTAGACTCTGTTTCAATTTCTTCCTCTTCTCTAAACTTTGCCATCAGCACCAGGAAGACTTCTTCCACCGCCTCATCGTCTGATGTGTAGTACCCATCGTCATTATATGAGATGTCAGGCACCTCAGTTCTAGTAATCATGGCCTTAGCAACTGCTCTGGAGGCTTTCTTTTTGAACACCCTCTTCAAACGCTCCCTTTCCTTCTTGGAAACTAATGGGCACTCACACCTGAGGTGATGTGGAGATTTCCATTCAAAGCAACCACTGGGAAGTTTGTCGCTGATCTTTTGTTCACTTGACTGTAAACCTTCCTTCTTGGATTTGGCTATCGCAAGAAGTCTAGTCAGCTTCCTCATTTGCACTTCAAGCTCTTCAACTGAGCTCTCTTCATCCTTTTTCTGGTAGGAAGGTTTTGGTGATGACTTGGATGTGGATGTCTGTCCGGAAGATCTGTCAGCTTGGTAAGGCTTTTGAGGCCTTCTTTTGAACTCCTTTTTTGCAAAAAAAGGCAGCATCTCCTTCTGGATGTGTGTTACCACTTTGCTCCACTTCATTTCTGTTCGCCATTTGAATATCCCAATCTTGGGCTTGAATCTGGGCGAACACAGGTCATCATCTGGGAGAGATCCTTCTCCTTCAAGCTGGTGGCTTTGAATCTTGCTTCCATAGATTTAACATTTTCACCAGAAGCATTTGGAAAGATTCATACTTATCCACACAGTTTTGAAGCTTATTTCGCTTCATCTGAGCTGTTTATCGGCTATGTGAGCCACAAAATTCCCACATCTTTTTGGTGTTGTCGTGCTCTAAGGCTTCAGCAACCAGTGGTGCTGGTAAAGATTGTAAGATAAGCTCCATGGCCACTGCATCCAGCTGAAAACGAACTCTGTCGTCGTTTGTCCATTCTGCGTAAGGCTTCTCCACTATCTCCTAACCTTCTGCTCCTGCGAGCTGAGTAATCACCTTAGTGATCTTTATTGGCCCAATAGATAGAACCTCCACCATTTCTTGAAGGACGTTCTTCAACATGATCAACGAGCATTTCTTCCATATCTCAAAATCATTTGATGAGTACTTTGGGAACTTTGTGATCTTAGCCATCTCAGTGTACCTAAACTTAAACTCGCAAAACAGAGACCAGGTGCACAAAAACAGAACCAAGTGCAAAAATCAGAGATCTGGTCCTAAGTGACTCAACACAATCATAGTCTGTAAGAAACTTGGCACATGATACCACTTGTTTGTCCCGAAATCAAAGTGCAATTTTGTGCAGTGATCACTATAAAATCTATAGATTAATTATAGCAACAGTGGCAAATAAAATTTATAAAGAACCCTAAGGTTATCAAATCCAGGAGAATTGTATAACGAAATTATCCTATGTACTAACTTGATCCTAAGATTCATTGTTTGAGGAAACAGAAAATCAGGGTTTTGATTTGGAAAATAAAGATGACAATACTGAAAATTAAGGAGGTTTTGAAATCAAATTTAAAGGAACACAGATTCTAGGGAAGAAATCTTATTATGGATAACATGTAAGAACCAATTAATTTAACAGGTAGAATACTGCAATAATGATATATTTCCTCAGGCGGGCAAATATAACCTAGATTACTAATTAGTGACTATCTCCTTTCGGTCTCAAGAACACCAAATTAGTCAATCTGATAAGCAAATCAGTTCAATTCCTATAGTCTAATACATCTCATTTGACAGTATAGAGTATCTCATGCATTACTAATCTCACTATCAATATTCACCTTTCGGTCCTTCTATCAATAGCTAAACATCTAAATTAATCGTCACCTTTCTGTCCTTGAATTAATCTAGAATTATAAAATAAACACAAGAATCATGAACCTAATTAATTAATCCTAAACATGCATCCATAATAATATCAAACCCTAGAACCCGCTAGGGTTTCTAGCCAATCATCTCAGATAGAAATCCAAAAGAAAACATATTAAATTGCATAAAAGTAAAGAACTTACTAGAAAATAAAAGGGTTTCGTGTTTCCCATCTCTCAAAACTCTAAAAACTTAATTGCAGAATGAAAATATGATGATGGATCTGAAAAATATGAAAGGGTTGCTGAAAAAGTCGAATTTAGTAGGATATTTATAGAGGTGGATGTGTATCCTATCAAATCTGGGGCTGAAGATATAATATAATTCGAGTTTAATTGAATTTTTGTGCCAGAAGATTCACGTCGATTAATGTGGATTCCACGTTGATCAATGTGGTCCTGTGTCTCCCCTTCTGTGCGGTCTCATGGTTTTGATCATAACTTCTTCTTCCGAACTTTGATTGACCCGATTCCAGTTGCGTTGGAAAGCTTACTCGAAGCTCTATCCATTTTTATGCGCCAATAGCCCGAATTCCTCAAGTGGAAGAACTCTTCACTACTACTCTTGCACGTCACTGCTTTTGGAACAATTTTTTGGTGAATTTTGCCTAAAACCTGTAGAAACATACCAAAGCACGCATAATACCACCCAATATAGAATCATGCGTAAAATATATATATAAACTCAATAAAACTACATAGTAAAATAATGAGCTTATCAAACCCCCCAAACTTGAACGTTTGATTGTCCTCAATCGATAGGCAAGAAAGAAATCAAAAGATCATGCAGTTAAAGTGCAATGTCTCAGAAAATTCATCACATTCAAGGGCCAAAAATCCACTATACACATGCAATTCAAAAGAGACAGAAAATTGATCAACTGTGGAAGAACTCACGGGAAGTGTATCGCTCGACTCTCAAGTGTTTAAGGTTTAAATGAAAGTACTCAGCAACATGTATGAAGAAATTTCTATCATAGGCTTGCAAATTTTCTTATATCTCCACTCTTAAATGTGCACACAAGTCTAGAATCAAAATGGACTTTCAATAGGTTGTAACGTAGGATTTTTGTGAAGGGTAGGGAAATATGGCCAAGTGACTAAATGAATTGTGTTCGTGACTCTCAACCAATACAACCACCATCTATTCATCATCCAACCTTCTCCTAATATTTTCAACAAACTCATTTTTTTTTCTCTAGCTCATTTTGAATCTCTTATGCTCTTTTTGATAATTTTGTATTCTTTTCTTTTTAAAGAGCTTATGAGAATTCTAATTATTTCTTTGAGCTTCTTTTTCACACATCTTTTCACCACTAATTTATATTTTCTTATCTCCATCTCACAATCATTCCACCCCATATACCACAACTCAAGACATGAGAGAAACCAATACTTCTTCCTAATCTCATAGACAAGGAAAGAAAAATTTTTGTATAGGCTCAAAAGTGGCTAACTATGGAAAATTTAATGTGAAGGGACAGTGTTTAGGGAATTGGGCTATCGAAGATGGCCTAAGATCATTTCCTAAACTTGTGCACACTATGCAGTCTCAACACAGAAAATGGGCAAGTTCTAGAGAAATAAAAACACACATGTGAATCTCACATCAAATGAAATAAGACTCAAAATCTCACACAATGGTTTGAAATTTTCTTCCACAGTCAATTTCAAATCAGCTCAATCGGCATGCAAGTGTAAGTGTCAAATCAATCCTGTCATGCGGTATTCTACATTCATAGGCATCTAACCACAATCACAATCAATTCAAACTCAACCCTCAATCAATTCTAATCTCACAATCTCATTCGGGTTATATCAAAACTCAAAATTTTTCCCCACAAAATAGCATAAAACTTAATAAAAATTTAAGGCGGAAAGCAGAATAAATAAAAGATAGAACGTTCCATCTCTTGTCCACATCCCCCCAAACTTATTTCCAACTCGAAGAGTGGAATAAGTTTGAAAATTAGACAAAAGAGAGACATCAACTTTTTATCCCCCGGAGTATTCAAACATCGCATGACGTGAAATAATTGCTGCTGGCACTTCACGTCCATCGACGCAGTATGGTGTTGATCGATGCAGGATGGCGTCGATTGACGTGAAGCCTTCTTGTTGATCCTTGTTGTGGATTGAAGTGTATCCGTCGGCTGCTCGGCGTCGATCAACGCCAGGCTGCATCGATCGATGCCGAGCTGAACTCTAAAAATTTATTTATTTATTTTTTCTTTTTTTAACTGCAAAACAAATGTTAGCAAAAATAATAGAAATTATAAATAAAGACGAAATTGAAAAAGAAACACGTAAAAGGTTGGGTTACCTCCCAACAAGTTCTTGATTTAACGTCGCAGCTCGATGATAGCTCAAATCACCACCAGGGAGGTCGGGTCCAGACTCGCCGACTTTTGGAATCCACCATGTAAACTTTCCGGTCCTTGACAATGGTGGTGAGCTCAGAAAAAGGCAGTGTAGTTGACACTTTCAACCCTCCGTTTCCTCGCTCCCACTCAATAGCAGTTGCTTCCTCCTCCTCAGATTCATCCCCTTCTTCAGTAGTGGAGATTCAATTGCACTCCTCCTTCTTCTTACTTTTGTCAATCACAAAGGTGATCTTCTCGTCATTTGCCCGGAGTGTGATCTCGCCGCTTCGACAGTCAATGAGAGCGGTGCTGGTGTCGAGAAACTCACGCCCTAAGATCATGGGCATGTTCTTGTCCTCCTTCATATTGTGCACCACGAAATCTGCAAGAAAAATGAGATGGCCCACTCGAATGAGCACATCCTCTAGTATACCTTTCGGGCGGGACACAGACCGGTCCGCCATCTGCAGGGTGATTGACGTGGGTCTCATCTCTCCGATGTTGAGACGTTTGTAGATGGAGTACAGCATCAGGTTGATACTGGCTCCAGTATCACACAGTACTCTCTCAAAAGTGTGTCCCCCAATCTCAACCGGAATAGAGAAGCATCCAGGATTGCTTCTCTTGATGGGCACCTGCTTTTGAAGTAGCAGGCCGCACTGCTCGTGGATCTTCACCGTCTCGTTCTCCACGAATTGCTTCTTTCCACTCATCAATTTCCGGAGGTACTTCATGTACCCCGGGATCTCCTTTAGTGCTTCAATCAGCGGGATGTTGATGCTGACCTTCTTCAGATTCTCCACAAATCTGGAGAACTTAGAGTCCTCCTTCTGCTTTGCGAATTGTTGAGGAAACGGCATAGGAGGAAGTGGATCTTTAGGCTGCGTCAGATTTTTGCCTGGAATGGACTTCTGCGTCGATCGACGCAGGGTTTTGTCAATTGACGAGGCTTTGTCGCATCGATTGACACAGGGTGCGTCGATTGACGTGGCCCTGTCGGTCGACATCTTCTTCTTCAAGCTCTCCTCTTCCTCGCTCGACGTACCATCCTCGGCGCCGATCGATGTGGGAGGTGCGTCGATCAACGTGGCTCCATCTCCTACGCAATTCTTCTCCTTCTCACCTCCAAACTCGTTCACAACCATCTTGGGATTCTTGTAGATCGTCCCAGACCTCAGAGTAATGGCGTTCACTGACTTTTCCTTTGCTGGATTCGTCTCGGTTGCACTTGGAAACTGTCCCGGCTTATGCTGATTGCTGAGAGTAGTGGCAATTTGGCTCAGTTGGGTGTCCAACATCTGAAGATGTTTCATCATCAACTGCATGTGGTTGACCATCCCCTTCACCACGGTTTCTACTTTCCCAAACCGATTGTCAGAGCTCTTGATGAATTTCTCGAGCGTCTCCTCCAGCACAAACTTCTTCCTTTCCACGATCTCTCCTCCAGTACCTACATCAAAACCAGGTGGAGGGTGTTCTGCTTCAGAGGGGTTAGAATATGAAAAATCAGGGTGAGTTCTCCCATGATTGTAAAGATACCCCTAATTGCCTCCTCAGTTTTTATTCTGATAACCACCTCCAATGTAGTTCACCTCCGCTCCAGCAGCTCCAGATGAATTGCTCGCCCCCCGGTTGATGTAGTCAGCCTCCACGGGTACTATGGCCATGCTTGGCTCTGCAGCAGCGGTAGTTGTGGCTTTTGCTGCTTCCAATTTCGCAATGTCTTCTTGAAGCTTTTTCACTTCAACAACCACGTCAAATTCTGGCTTTGTCTCGACTGCTTTGACTGGTAGTTGCCTCTCGATCTGCTACTTATGGCTATTCAGAACCATATCCGCTAGGAGTCTCATTCCCTCAGCTCCACTCTTCTTCATTAGGATTCCACCAGCAGATGCATCAACCAACTACTTCATGTGTGGAGTCAGCCTTCGTAGAAATGACAGACCTGCATCTCTAAATCAATTCCATGCCCAGGACAGAGCCGGAAGAGCTCCTTTGTACCTCTTCAGGACCTCATGTAGTGATTCATCATACATCTATTTAAAGTGGATGATAGCAACTTTCCTCTTCAGCAGCAGACTCGGCGAGAAGTAATTGGTGAGGAATTATGATCGAAGCTCCTCCTATGTCCGTATTAGACTCTTATCCAATCCAGCAAATCAAGACCTCGCCTCGTCTCTGAGTGAGAACGAGAACAGTCTCATTTTGATTACATCCTGGGTTACCCCATTCTGCTTCACAGTGAAACACACTTCAATGAACTGGTTGAGGTGGGCATATGGATCTTCTACAGCACTGCCCGCAACTGATTTTGCTGCACCATCTGAATAAGGCCTGTGCGTAGCTCAAAGTTGTTGGCATCGATGCCAACTCTGAATTTGGCCTCCTCTTGCTGGGGCAAGAATCTGTCCAAGATGGACCTTTGTGGAACCACTATCTGTCTGTTGTTTAACTCTGCTAGTCTTGCAGCTTGTTCTGCCTGAGTAGCCTGGGCTGCTGGTAGTAGTGCTCGCAGCTGCTGTACTTCATTCACAAATTGCCTCTGCTCCTCGGGAGTCATATTTTGCAGAAATGCTTCAGGATTCTCTGTCATCTCACGTTGTTTGTCTTTTCCATTCTTTTTTATTTTCCTGCAGGTTGCTTCAATTTTAGGGACAAAAGCCTCTAGTATTTTTCCTTTGGCTCGCGAGTTCATGCACCTGCGCAGAAAATAGGTAGATATCAGTTTGGCATCAATTGACATAGGGTTACGTTGATCGATGGAGGAGAGAGATTGGCGTCGATCGATGCAAGTTGTGCGTCAATTGACGCAACAAAATTTCGACGTCGATCGACGCGTGTATGCATCGATCGACACCGAGTACAAAAAAAACTCACACACGCACACGTACAGAAAAATAAAACTCAATCTAGCAAATCCTAGAACGAACTAGTACTAAGATAAAATCTAACAATTCCCCGGCAACGACGCCAATTTGATCATTGTAAAATCTACAGATTAATTATAGCAATAGTGGCAAATAAAATTTATAAAGAACCCTAAGGTTATCGAATCCAGGGGAGTTGTATAACGAAATTATCCTATGTACTAACTATGATCCTAAGTTTCATTGTTTGAGGAAATAGAAAATCAGGGTTTTGATTTGGAAAATAAAGATGACAATACTAAAAATTGAAGAGGTTTTGAAATCAAATTTAAAGGAACACAGATTCTAGGGAAGAAATCTTATTATGGATAACATGTAAGAACGAATTAATTTAACAGATGGAATACTGCAATAATGATATATTTCAAGGGGAGGGCAAATATATCCTAGATTACTAATTAGTGACTATCTCCTTTCGGTCTCAAAAACACCAAATTAGTCAATCTGATAAGCAAATCAGTTCAATTCCTATAGTCTAATACATCTCATTGGACAGTATAGAGTATATCATGCATTCCTAATCTCACTATCAATATTCACCTTTCGGTCCTTCTATCAATAGCTAGACATATAAATTAATCATCACCTTTTTGTCCTTGAATTAATCTGGAATTATAAAATAAATACAGGAATCATGAACTTAATTAATTAATCCTAAACATGCATCCATAATAATATCTAACCCTAGAACCCGCTAAGGTTTCTAGCCACTCATCGCAGATAGAAATCCAAAAGAAAACACATTAAATTGCATAAAAGTAAAGAACATACTAGAAAATAAAAGGGTTTCGTGTTTCCTAACTCTCAAAACTCTAAAAACTTATTTGCAGAATGAAAATATGATGATGGATCTGAAAAATATGAAAGGGTTGCTGAAAAAGTCGAATTTAGTAGGATGTTTATAGAGGTGGATGTGCATCCTATCAACTCTAGGGCTGAAGATATGATATAATTCGAGTTTAATCAAATTTTCGCGCCAAAAGATTCGTGTCGATCGACGTGGCTTCCACGTCGATCGACGTGAAACGTCCACGTCGATCAATGTGAACCTGTCTCGCCCCTTCTGCGCTGTCTCTCGATTTTGATCATAACTTCTTCTTCTGAACTCAGATTGACCTGATTCCAGTTGTGTTGGAAAGCTAACTCAAAGCTCTATCGATTGCCATGTGCCAATAGCCTGAATTCCTCAAGTGGAACAACTATTCGCTGCTACTCTTGCACATCACTGCTTTCAGAACAATTTTTCGGTGAATTTTGCCTAAAACCTGTAGAAACATACCAAAGCACGCATAATACTACTCAATATAAACTTATGCATAAAATATATATATAAACTGAATAAAACTACATAGCATAGTAGAAAATAATATAGATAAGTTAGTAAAATAATGATCTTATCATGTAGCGGATTTTTTTGTGTAAGCAGTGATGCGCACAAATTTCAATCAACCTAAGTCAACTAAACTCTAGTGTGTGCAAGAAAAAAATATCAATCCCAGATCTTCTCGCTTTGCCCGCTACACTACTAGATAATCATGTATTACTTCATATCTGAGAATGAACATGTCGTTGAGTTGTTAACTATACTAAGCAACGAATAACTCTAACTACCTAACTAGGAAAGCTTTAACTAAACATGTGTTGGTCCCTGTTCAGAGTCGTGTTAAGCAACGGAAGACTACTTAACAAATGCAGCGGAAAGTTCAAGTTATCTTGCACTTAGTTTCTTTTTCAAATGTTTAGCTTAAGGTTGGAGTTAAAATTGTTTCAGATATACACTAGCAACTTGAGGTTGCTAGGTTTTAAATTAGTAAGCAGAAACAATAAAACAGTAATGAAAGACACAAGATTTATAGTGGTTCGATCCTTAAGATCTACGTCCACTCCTCAATCGAACACTGAGAATTTCACTAAAAGATATATCAAAGTATAAGAATTTGCGGGTCACTTGTAGCAGGTGGTGAGCTTTCGAGCCAGCCACTACAAAGCTATCCTCCGTCTCTTCTATCTTTCAGCAGCTGTGGCTAAGTCAAGGGCAACACCTTCGTAAAACATAACCTTGCTGCATTGGAAGCTTTAAAGTTCCTTCCTGAACTCTTCGTGGGGGTTTGGCAACAGCATATCTTAGTCAATCTCTTTTCAGAGATGTGACTGTTGGATGCTTCCTAGGATGGAAGTTATCCCAATGATTGATCCTTGAATAAAGTCAAGGAATCTCCTCTTGAATGCAATGTCAGATATTCATTGTGTGACACTTGCTGTTGAGAGCTTGAGATTCTCCTTGTCTCTTTAATGTTCTCTCAATTGACTACTCTTTTGTTTTTGTTCGCCTGTAAAGGTTAACTCACAATAATTGTCTTTCGCGAGTTGTATGAGCAGTAGTAGTCGTAGTCGTGGGTAGAGGGGAGGCTCTCTCTTGTTTGGACTTCTCTCTTATATCTGGAGATTCAAACTCTGTTAGACACAACGTCTTATTTGTCCAAAAGAGTCGTCTACTTTTTCGTCCTTTCCGGCTTAGTACAGTGCTTTTTACCTACTTCGGGAAGGCTATTCGTCCTTGGTTGTACCCTATGTCAGAACGGTAGTCTTAGCAAGAGTTGTTCAATATCTCATTGCTTAGCATTCTTTCGGAGAATGCTGGGAGCACTCTGCTAAGTCTCTAGACCTTTCGACTCTTTGACTGCTGCGATTCTCCTTGCAGTCTGTCTTTTGCATCCAACTTCTGACTCCTCAACAGTTGCGTATTCAAAACTTGAGTCTTGATTCCTGACTGCTACTGCTTCTAGCAATCTTCTAAGCGTTAGCGAATACTGACTCCTTCAGCGTTCTGTTATCCTTTTACTTTTGACTGTTGATCAAGTGTTCCTAGCAGTCATTTCTTTCAGCATATGACTACCAATCTCCTTAGCAGTCATTCTTCTCTGCACTTGACTGCTATCTTCTTAGCAGTCATTTTTATCTGCTAACGTCTCTAGCAATCTTCTTGACTGCTGAGAACGCTCCTAGCATCCAGAATCTCCAAAGTTGCTGATCTCCTTTGTTTCAATTGCTAAATTCTTCAGCAACCTTCTACAAGCACAGGACTTTACAAATGAGTTGTTAGACTACTCTAGACTTCAGCAATGATCCACCAAAATAACTAAGGCTTTGATTCAACAAAACCTTTACAATTTGATCTAAAGGGAGATTTACAACATAAATCTAGGAATAATTTCCCAACAATTTCCCCCTTTTTGGCGCGATCAAAGCCTACTATTAATTGCTGAATCTAAGAAGGAAAAATTTCTGAGTTTACAAGAAATTCTAATACAAGTATCAGATCTATTCTAGCCACCTAGCTCAGAATTTAACAATCTTAAATCTAGCAAGGATTGGTTTCAAATAAATTCCCCCTCAACAAAATATGGGAAATATTCTCGATTACGAACAAGTAAAATGCTTCTTAGGAATGTGCTAGAGAGTCTAGCACCCAATCAATCAGCAAGCATTTACCACCAATCAAAAGACATAACTCAGCACGCACATTCATATGACAATCCACATGCAATTTTGTTGAATACACGAATAGTGTATATCAACTAAGACACGCAAAAAGTTAGAAGTGGACAATGAGTAATTGTCTAAGTCTGATTCCAGTTTCATATATGGTTTGAGAGTTTACAAGTACATCAAAACTGAAAAAGACAAAAAGTACAAAAAGGTTGCTAACATATTCAGATTCGGCTTCAGGAGTCGGGAGCTAGCTTCTTATCATATTCATCAAATTTGTTCATTACCATCTGTAGAAATTTGTCATATAGCGCTTTGTTTGCCTCTCGCTCAGCAGCCTCCCTTTCCAACTTCTTAGCAAATTTTTCATTTTCCATTTCAAGTTTCTTGAGCTAAAGTTCAATCTCCTTTTTCTTCAGCTCTTCCTCTGCTAGCCTGCGCTCTTCTTCCTTAGCAGCTATCTCTTCTTCTTTTTGCTTCCACCTAGCAGCTTCAGCAATTCTCCTTTCTTCCCCCTCTTTGATCGCCGCCAAAAAGGTAGTGGAGAAAGATTGAACACTTGACGCAATCTGCTGCTGGGATTCTGCTACTTCAACCTTCATGACCTCCATGTCATGCTTTACCCCAGATACTTCTCCTCTCACATCTGCCATGCCCTTCCTCATATCGGCAACCTCCACAGCCACTTTTTGAAGGACAAATTGCACGGCAGCATCAACATATGAGTGAAAGTCACTGGAACTTACAGGTTGGGCATGTAATGAAGAATCTGCTAGCACCAACTCTCTGCTCGCAGCAGACTCATGAGTATCAGCAAGAGTTTCAATGTTTATATTGGCCTCGTGCGGTACAACTTCTTCCATTCCCATAGCAGCTTCTTCGTGTACCTCTAAATACTCAGCTTCTTCTGCTATGTGCTCAGCCTCCTCTGATCTCCAGGCCTCTTCCATGGCCTCAGCAAGTTCGACTGCTCTGGCTTCTGCAATTTCAGCAGCTTGTGAAGCCTTTATCTTTTCTAAGATATCATCCTCTAGGAAATAAACAATAATTTTTTCCTCGGTATTGTGGCAAAAAATCAACTCTCGGCTTTTGTTCTTCTCCAGTTCTTCCTGCTTTCTCTCAGCAGCCAGCCTAGCCAACAACCTTTCTTTCTTCTTAGCTTCATATGTGGCCTGTCGTCGTCTGTATTCAGCTGTAGCTCTGGCTTGGCGCTTGGAAAGCTGAATGTGAGCATCCAAGTGGCCATCTGGAGCAAAGTTTGATTTAAGCAATGATTGAGAGTCTGAAAACATGCAATGTGAGCGGATTGCCTGCAGTCGAGCCAGGACTTGTTTATCGGTGAACTGCTTGGTGCAAGGTGGCTTATCAATCCAGTCATTTGACCATATCTCTTCCTTGCACCAATAATTAAGTCCTCTCCTGGCCGCTAACAGCATCCGCTCTTCAAAGCATAGCTCATGCATGACATAGTCAAACATCTTCCGCCTTCTCAACTCACTACCTAACACCTTCCCTTCCTTGGTGTCCTCCTCCAATTCAGCTAGAAAATACAAAAGAAACATCCCTCTCTATCTCAGAAGAGACAAACTCTTCAATTTTAGCAGCTCATTCAAAGAGGTCAGAGTTTACCTCGTCGTCGAAGGTGACTGGAGCAAACCATTGCGCAATACTCCTTGATTTGAATCGTTTTCCAGGAAATCCATTGAAAGGGATTCTCAGCGTCTGATTTCTGCCTGTGGGGATCTTGCGGAGAAATCGGGCATCAAAGACTTCATTGGACTCTCCATCTGAATCGGAGTCGGAATAACATATGGTTATGAAGCTCTGGTCGTCATCCTCTGGTGTCTGCTCTGGTATCTGCTCTGGCTCAGCAGTGGTAGGAATGTCAGTGTTGGGCCTCTCCTCAGCATTCTGACCCTCAGCTCCACCAACAACAATGCTAGCCTCCTGCTAAGCATTTACATCAGAGCCAGAACCTCCAGCAAGCACATCCTATCGTCCTTCAGGCTGAGCACTACTGCTACCACCTTGTACAACAGCAGACTCCCTAATGATAAAGCTTCCCTGGCCTTGAGGACGCGCAGGAGCATCAAAAACACCTAATTCCAACAATTTGTTAAGCTCTTTATCAGACAGAGCATCCTTATCTAGCATAGGGGTGGGAATGTCTCCAGTTTGCTTCCCTTACCCTTTCTTTAGCTTAGCTGCTTCCCTGGCTGCAAGCTCGTCAGCAGCTTCCTTGATCTGCTCGAAATTTCTGTCCCTTGCCTCAAATGTGATCTTCTCCATCTCCTTCACAAATTCCCTCCTCTCCTTCTCCTTCTGGTTCCTCTTCCTCTTCCTATTCTTCTCCCTTCTAACTTTTAATCGTTCAGAAAGTGGCTGAGCATAGAGAGGACTCGCCTTCCCTGGTTCCTCAGCATCAGGCTCAGCAGATGAAGGTTTTTCAGAGGCTTTGACAAGTCTCCTTCTCCTTTGCAGCTTCTCAGGTGTATCAACATCTGATCTCTTCCTATTTGGTACCTCAGTAGCAATCGGACCCAACCTTTCAACAGGAAGCTCTCCTAGCTTTTCAATATCTGCGAGGTCTTGGAAGCACCTCTCTGTTTCAGCTGCTTTCCTGGCCGCAACAATCTCTTCAGAAGTCAAAGGGATTGCATGCTCCAACTGTTGAATTGCTAATTGGGACGGGTCCTCGTCATCCTTAGATGTGGGATCTTTGGGGTCAACATTTGATTTCCCCTTGAGAAAACGTGGGCAAGAAGTGTCTGCAGGAGCTGGCTTCTTCTAGGTTTGAGGAATAAAATCAGTAGGTAATAGTGTCTCACCCTGTCAAGTTTGGACTTGTGGAAGTACATCTTAATGAACTTGCTGACCTTCAGCCCGAAGTTCAAATTGGACATGAAGGTCCCCTCCTGCTTAATCTTCAAGTTCTTCTTTGCATGGTCCAACCATAGCTCAAAGAAAAACTCGGCCCAGTTCCCTTGAACTCCATCAACCAACGCCATTATCACGGCGTATTTCTTCGCAGAGAGTTCGGAGTACGACCTAGCGTCGCACTGGAACATCTTAATTACAAGATTAGCAAGGAGTTCAAAATCCTCCTGGAATTGATTGGTCTGTGTTGCCACCTTCCATGTAATCTCCTTCTCTTGACGGTCCTTTCCCAAGTCAGGTTTCTTCCATAGGTTCCACGTGGCCTCCATTTCCTCTGTCTTGGTGACTTTGTAACTCGCAATATGTTAGCCGGAGTTACGAAGCCCAAACTTCTCCTCGAGTACCTCAGCACTCACCGTGATGAGTGTTCCAAAAATAGAAGTCGTAAAAGACTTGGAATCTTCTGCTATAATCGCCCGTGCATAGAATTCAGAAACCATGTGAGGTCGAAACCTCAGAGGTTCAGCAGATAAATATTGTACCACCTATTCCTTCGCTAGGGTATCTATCACCCAATCCGGAAAATTCAGAGCAGCAAGAGGCGTATAAAGGATTCGGTCTGTCATTACCTGGGCGGCTCTCTTCTGAGAAATTGAGAGACCAGACTGCTCCTTCTTCTTTGCTAAGGTTACAAGACGAGCGTATGGAATCTCGTCTTCGACATCTTCCTTTTTGACAATCAAAGTAAATTCGGGTAAATGCCTTTCATGGAGTGTCATGGCCGTAATAGGAGTCTGGGCCATGCTCTGGGGAGGTGAATCAGAAATTTGGGAGCGAGCGGGGGATTCAGGATTGGTAGACATCGTCAAGAATTCGAGAATATTTGAGAGAGTTTGAGAGATTAAATGCGTGAATGCTTAGATATATAGGGATTCAAAGTTCAGAAGGTTTAGAAATTGACAAAGTGCGGTATATATACCTTCAGAGTAATTGATCCGATAGTTGGGGGATCATCGCTTTAAATCCAATCGACGGTTCAGGAATCTTGAGACGCTTCGTATGGTATCCCATGCCCCAA
Source organism: Plectranthus barbatus (assembly GCA_026898455.1). Classification (NCBI taxonomy): domain Eukaryota; kingdom Viridiplantae; phylum Streptophyta; class Magnoliopsida; order Lamiales; family Lamiaceae; genus Plectranthus; species Plectranthus barbatus. The sequence goes on from JAPKLW010000437.1 coordinate 169,515, forward strand.
AATGCTCGATTGCTTTTGACGTGTCATCCCCTGGTTCGTCGCCGCTTGTTGCACGCATTAAATGCGTCGTGTCATACACACTTAGTGGATTTGAAATTCAAAATATTCGCACTTTCACTTTTTGAGAGAGAGTCAGAGATTGTTGAGAGCTTGGACTCAGCAATCAACTAGCATTGTGATCCTTAGCAAGCCCATAAACTGCTGAGAGGTTGGAATCGGCATTCAAATTCTAGCATCCATATGTTGACTTTAGACATTGTGATCTTTAGGCATAATTCTTTGAATCTGGCGTCAGCAAGCGGTTTGGTGAAGATATCAGCAAGCTGATCTTCTGTGCATATATATTGAACATCGATATCATTTTTCTCTTGATGATCTCTTATGAAATGATGTCGAATATCGATGTGCCTTGTCCTGGAATGATGAAAAGGATTCTTCGTGATGCACCTAGCACTGTTGTTGCTGCAGTCGATTGACACGCATTCTGAAGGAATGTCATAATCTTGTAGTTGCTGCCGAATCCACAATATTTGAGCACAACAACTTGCAACGTCTGTTGTAGATGTCGCCACCGAGTGCTGCTTCTTGCTAAACCAGCTTATGAGCTTGTGTCCTAGAAATTGGCAGGTGCGACTAGTGCTTTTCTGATCGATCTTACATCCTCCAAAGTCTGAGTCGGAATATCCATTGAGTGCTAGCCCATCACACATTGAATACCAATTTCCTAGACCTTTTGTGCACTTGAGGTATCGGATTATCCGCTTAGCAGTATCCAAATGCAACTTTTTTGGATTTGCTTGATATCTCGCGCAAACTCCTACGACATAGGAAATATCTGGTCTGCTAGCCGTTAGATAAAGCAAGGAACCGATAATACCTCTATAAAGCGTAGGATTCACAGCTTCTCCTGCTTCATCGGGAAATCTGGCAGCTCGTGCTTTTGGGAATCCTTAAGCTCTTCGTATTTTCTGGACTATACTTAGCAATGAGATCTCTTGTGTATTTCCTCAGATGTATGAAGATCCCTTCACTTGATTGCTGAACTTGGAGTACGAGAAAATAGGACATCTTCCCCATCATACACATCTGGAAGTTACTCTGTATTAGCTCTGAAAACTTGTCACACAAGGTTGGATTCTTAGAGCCAAAAATAATGTCATCGACATATATTTGCACAAGTAATATACTTCCTTCATCCTTAATTTGAAAGAGAGTTTGATCGATCTTCCCTTTCTTGAAACCATTGTCCAGCAGAAACTTGGAAAAAGTTCCATACCATGCCCGTGGTGCCTGCTTCAAACCATATAAGGCAATTTCCTGAGCCTATAGACTTGGTTTCCTTGTTCGAAGCCCGGTGGTTGCTCAACATATACCACTTCCTTGAGCTCACCATTAAGAAAGACACTTTTCATGTCCATCTGCAAGACTGAAGATTCATTATGAGCAGCATATGCGAGAAACAACCTTATTGCTTCCAGTCGGGCTACTGGAGCAAATGTCTCATCTTAATCGATTCCCTCGCATTGTTTGTATCCTTTGGCAACTAGACATGCTTTATTTCTGATGACCGTTCCTGATTCATCCTTCTTATTCTTGAAGACCCACTTAGTCCCAATGATGCTTTCATGCTCGGGTCTATCTACTAGATCCCAGACATGATTGCGCGTGAATTCAGCTAGCTCCTCCTGCGTAGCATTCACCCAATCTGGAGATTGTAAAGCATCTTCAATCTTTGTAGATTCTTCATGTGATATGTAGCATGCTAGCATCGCATTTCCTTGTCTTGTTTATATTGGATCGTTGATGTAGTCAATGACAGCATCTAGAGGGTGATCACGTAGCCATCTTGGTTTTGGGTTGCTGGGTGCTGGGGTTTCATTGCTTGTATCGTCTGCTGGATTGTTGTCTGCTAGATCATTTTCCTCAGCAATCACCTGAGGTTCAGCATTTTGTACCGCAGCATTCTGAATCTCATCATCAGGAATCTCAACATCTATAATCTCTGAATCTGGAATCTTGGCATCGTCCTTTACAATCTCCTCAGCAGCGCCCAATCCTTCTGCAGCATCTAGTCCTGGAATTGAGATTTCTTCATCATCTTCATCGAGTGATCCCATAATTTCTAAATTATCATTAAGATAAGTTTGGTTGGGGGCCTCAGCATGATCGTTAGCATCACTGGCCGGTTCAGCAGTTTCGTCACCTGTTGAAGGCATCTGTGTTGGATTACAATCATTCATCGACTTAGTCGAATCAATCTGCATATTTTTTGAAAGAATTCAAGCGAGATTGACCATGAACATCATTATTCTCATGATTTTCATCCTTTTTCTCTCTAATAGTCCTGCGCACTAAAGTAGACTCATAAAAAATAACATTGTAGGTTATTTTCACAACTTGAGTCGTCTTGTTTAACACTCTATAACCTTTGTGAGAAGGATGTCCATATCCTAGGAACACACCTTCAGCAGACTTAGACAAAAAAGTGTTAAGCTTTGACTTCCCATTGTTATGAATATAACATGTCGAACCGAAAGCACGAAGATGAGTTCGAGAAGGCTTACGACCATTATACACTTCGTATGGAGTTTTGTTGAATCTTTCATCGATCGCGCTCCTGATCTGAGTGTAGCAGGCAGTCATGACTGCTTCGCCTCAATACTTCCCACTCAGCTCAAACTCGGCTAGCATCGACCGCTCTACCTTCTTTAAGGTCCTATTCCTTCTCTCTGCTAATCCATTCTGCTGGGGAGTTCTAGCAGTGGATTTCTCATGCCCGATTCTAGCTTCGGCGCAAAAATCCATTAGGATGCCGTTACAAAACTCTATCCTGTTGTCTGATCTTATCCTCTTAACGGTGACTTCTTTGCTATTTTGATCCTTTAGGATCAGCTCTGGTTGGATGAGTTTTACTTCATCATTTGTCCTTAGCAATCTGACCCATGTATACCTGGAAAAATCATCAACAACCACAAAAGTGTAATCCTTTTTACTTATAGTGGCTGGAGTGACTGGGCCAAATAGATCCATGTGCAATAGCTCAAGGATTCTCTCAGAAGTGGCCTTCTCCGGATTTGTTTTGAAGGATGCCTTTGTCTGCTTCCCTTGCTTGCAAGTTTTGCATATGCCTTCCTTTTTGAAGATCGTCTCAGGTGATCCCTCAACAAGCTGATGTTTGGCTAGGAAGTTGATGGTTTTGAAGTTCAAATGAGTCAACCTCTTGTGCCATAGCCAATTTGTTTCTTCCTTGTTCAATGCTACGAAGCAGGAATGATGTTGGCCACTTTGCCAATCAACAGTGTATAGGCCACCCTTGCAGATGCCTCTTAGCTTCACTTCACTTGTAGCATAGTCAACAATTTCACACCCAGTGTTAGTGAAATAAACATTGTACCCATTTTCGCACAATTGGTTGATGCTCAGTAGATTGTGTTTGAGGTTGGAGACGAATGATCCTCATTCCATCTTGCTTGATGCATCCTCTCCCAATCACTCTTCCTTTGCTATTATCACCAAACATGACTGCTGGGCCATAAACTCTTTGAAATTCTGAGAATAATTCTTCTTGCCCCGTCATGTGTCCTGAGCTGCCACTATCTAGGATCCATTCATTTGACATGTCTGATGTCTTAGCTCTTGGATCCTGCTCCTACAAAAATCAACAAGTTTGTTTAGGTATCCGCTTAGCATCAGGTCCAGCAGGATTAGCATGGATCATGGTTCCTTTTGGAACCCACATCTTAGTGATCTTCAAGATTTACTTCTTGACATCACTCTTAGCAACCTTCTCTGTCTTAATTGGATAAGCAAATTTTACATAATTTGAACGAGGTGGAGTAGTGTGCTTAGCTGTCATAGTACTTTTAAAAGGAAAACGATTGGACTCAGGCCTCACATAGGTGTTCCTCCTATGTGGTGTGTACTTAGGATACTGTGGTCTTACAGCATGGTATGCAACCTGCTTGCCCCTAGTGAAGGTAGGATTTGCTATCTTAGCATTGGATGCACAATGCTCAGCATTCATCCTAGACACTGCTGAGTGTGGCCTAGCAGGCATCCTGTGGGTACTCTGCTGAGATCCAGCAGATGCATGCAAGAATGATTGCTAAGGATTAGCAATCATATGCTAAGGAAGAGACTTCTAGTCGGAAGCAAAGATAGCAGAATGCTAAGGAGATAGCATTTGCTAGCATACAAGCAGATTGCTAAGGAATAGCAACCAGCAGTCAAGACCTATATGCTGAAATACGCATCTGCTGAAGGAGTCAGCAGATCGAAGAGCAGATCGCTAGAAGAGCGTAGCAATCAAGAGACTTAGCAGATCGTTCCAGCACTTTCCGAGAATGCTAAACAGAAAGAATATCTAGCAAGAATCTGGAATACTACCGTTCTGACATAAGTACAGTAGAAAAGACAAAAGCTTTCCCAAATTAGTTCGAAAAGTACTATACGACGCCGGAAAGGATGGAAAAAGTAGAAGCTATTTTGAACAAGAAGAACCATTGTGTCTAACGGGTCTGGAGATTCAATGTTTGAATCTCCAGATATAAAAGTCGAAGTCCAAACCAGAGAGACTACTACTACTTCCATTACTCACGAACTAAAGAACCACATCTGAAAAGGCATTTACAGTGAGATTCCTTTGACAAAACGAAAAGTGAGAAAGTAGTCAGTTGAGAGCACGAGACTTGAAGCATTAAAAGCTCTCAACAACTGTAGTGTCCCCCACTTGAAGATCTGACACTACATTCAATTGATTCCTTGACCTTGCTCAAGAATCTTCAATCATTGGGATACCTTCCAATCATAGGAAGCATCCAGTAGTCATATCTCTGAAAAGAGAATGACTCTCAAGGGCAACTGCCGCAAAGCCAAACTAAGTTCGGAGAGAACTATAAAATCTCCATTACAGCGAATGACAAGTTTTACGAAGGTGCGCCATTGACTTGGCCGGAGCTGCGGACTAGAAGATTGAAGCATCGAAGGATAGCTTTGTAGTGGCTAGGTTGAAGGTTCACTACCTGCTACAAGTGTTCGGCGAATCCTTGTACTTCAATATCTTTTTAGTGAATTCTTAGCAATACGGCTAAGGAGTGGACATAGATCTATTAGATCGAACCACTATAAATATTGTGTGTTCTTACTGTTTATTTACTTACTGTTTGTGTGGTGATTTGAAACCAAGGAACCATAGTTGCTAAAGTATTCGCTTGTAAGAAACCCTAATTTCTACCTCGAGCTAAGACATCTTTAAGAACTTAAGTGCAAGATAAAATTTAAACGTCTGCTGCATTCGTGTGTGTTATTTGCTTGTTATTCACAACAACAACTCTGATCTGGGACCAACAGGTATGTCATCCCATTGAAAATCACATTGTCAAGTTCCTTATAAGATATAAATCCTATTTAAAACTGAGATAGTTCTGGATGCCTTATAAGATATAAATCGTATTTAAAACAGAGATAGTTCTGGATAAACTATCATTTTACGTTCTAGGATAAACTTGAGATAACTAGCCTTGGTTATTAGTTTACACTTGTGTGTGGTATCGCATTGAATGGACCGCGATGAGTCATGTTCTTCTACTCTAACTTTACGTAGAACCAAGTTAATTCTTAACCCTAGATGTGATATTTAAATATATGCAAATAATTTTTAGTTACTTTGACAAACCATTGGTAAGAATAAAAGTATGATTCAACATGTTCTTTTTCTTGTGTAACACCATTATTTGAATAATTTTTACTTAGTAACATTAGGGCATCGTATCCTGGACATCCAGGTTGATGATGTCCCCTTGAAGAGCACATAAATTTATTGTATTAAACCCTGCAGGTGGAATTCATTCCAAAATGATAATAATGTTGAACGTTTAATACTTAAGCAATAAAGATATTAATTAAGTTAAAGAATTGTCATAGACATTAATAAATTAATGGACGTGCATATCTTAAATACGGAGAATTAAATTGAATCAAATAAATTCATTAATTCACTTCGGAGGATGACAGTTGCAACATTAATTCTCTAGCGGAATTAATTAATGTAATACATACAAATTATATTATAGTCTAAATATATATGTTTGGACATTTGAGATGTCCAATCCTATACCATCTAGGGATCCCTGACATGGCTCATATAATTAACCCTAAGTAGACATCTATAAATATGATGCGGTGATTAAAGAAAAGCCCTAGCCTCAATATTTTGCACAGAGAAATTAATATCAGCATTTTTGTACTCTAGGTTTTTCATTCATCTATGACCCCCATTTATTGAGGTCCTATGCTTGAAGGATTGTTGTCCACAAGGCATTTGAGCATGGTTCTTAAGACATAAGCTAGAAGATCGCTAGTGGAATCAAATATGCATATCCATTCACATTTGTTGAGGTAATTCTAAATCTTCTTGATTTAATTATAATAAACCATGTATCTGTATGTTTGGTATCTAACATCGATTGTGGGGACGAACCGCCTTCACCGGCGTGTTTTTTCAAATTGGTATAAGAGCCATGTTCGTGGTTGTTGGCTCTGCCTGAGACGTGAAGTTGGTTTATGTTATTTAATTCATTATAGCATGCAATGGATGAATATTTATTTTTTATATATTAGACTTTATATGTGGTGGTTCCCATTTTTATTTTTTTGGTTTTGACGTGATGGTTTAATTGCTAATTATAATCAATTTTTACCATGAGAAAATCTTTGGTTAGTATAAAAATTCATGTAATTTAATATGCTCTATTTTCTAAGTAAATTATTTGTAATTTGCTGCTAAAAAATGATACCAAAAAATGAAGAACATGAAGAAAAATGATTGATGGAAAAACTGTCAAATCGCTGCTATGAATAGGGTGTTCGTGGCTCAACCGTAGCCCAAAGGCCAACCGGCAGTGGTTACCTGCAGGCGGGTGTCGGTGCAGCAATGGCCGTAAAACACCGATGCGATCTATGAACGGTTCGGGACTGTGCTACAATCACCCTTCGAGGCGTGCCCAATTACAGGTAGCGCAGCCGGATGCGGTGGCGATGGTTGGCAATCGATGCATGTTAGGAATATTCTTAGATATTATAAAAAACCCCTTCAATTGTAATTGATTCATATTCTTAGGATGATATGTTTTGGTGCATCAAACCCTAGGAACTGAGTATTGAGTCAATTGTAAAAGTCTTGTATAGGAATTCATACTCGAGTTGCAATAGAAAGGAATAAAAATCAAGAATGTTGTTGGAGTCAGCAGACTTGATAAATTGCTGAAGATTGTGAAAAGAAGAAAGGGCCAGCAAAGCGGAGGAACATCACAAGAATGCTGAAGGAATAACTCCAGCAGAATCCGAAGGTCTTATCTCAAACTGCTGAGATACCTAACGCACGACAACGGCTGACAAACTACAATCTGCAATCAAGAGAAGTCACGAAGTTCTGAATCAGGTGGATCACAAATCACAAGGAAACCCGACCAATTAGAGGATAGAATAATCATGATGCACAAAGGAGGTTTCAGAGCTACACCAAAAGATCCGTTCTGACAAAGACGGCTACAGATACAAGCTATGCCAATCAGAGGCGAGGAGACATGAAGAGTCTCCGTCCACTGCAGAAAAAGGAAGAACGCAGAAAGGCTAGCAATGTCTTTGAGTCTAACGGATAGGATTCAAACAGCCATTTGAATCCTCACCTATAAATAGGTGTCATCCTTAATTGATTCAGAGGTTCGCAAAATTCTACAATCGGAGATAACAAAAAGAGATCAAATACATTCTCTATAATACGCGAACACATCCGAGCTAAGTTCTTGACTGAAGCTTTTCATAAGCTTTCATCTCTAAAGCTCGAGACCTGCGAAGTAAACCTGCCAAGGTTATTTCGGGATTCTTTCCACTCTGGGAAGAATCTAGTAGTCACGATTGTCGTGCAAACGTGATTATTATGGGCCATGTCAACACAAGAATAGGTTCCGGGAATAACTATAAAACTCCCAGCAGTCGATGTCTGAGGAGAAGGGAGGTTTGTGCGCGCTGACCAGACGGAGGAGCTGCTCAACGTTAGTGATCAGGCCTAACCTTGTAATCATTCTTCTAGTGAATTTTCAGTTGTTGGACTGAAGAGTGGACGTAAAACAATTGTTAGAACCACTATAAAATCCTTGTGTTCTTCACTTTTTTATATTGTTATATTCTGCGCATACATATTTAAAACTCAACACATCAAGTGTTAAAGTATAAACTGCAATAATGGAATTAATGATTATTCGAGCTAAAACACATTTGATAAACCCTTGCTAAGTTGAGACCTTAGCAAGATAAGTGAAGATTAAATTAATACTTCCGCTGTATACAAAACACTCTGATCGGGGATAAACAATGTCCGATTGTAGGTGACCACCAACACAAAGGCAGTGGTAGGGCTGGAAGTTAGAATTCGCGTGAAAGGTTTCGCACATCGTGCCAGCAGCAATCCTATCATGGATCATTAGTGTGGCAATGTAGGAGAATTTATCGTGCATGGGCCTTTGGTGCCTGATCGATCTCAAAGCTTGAAGGAAGTGGATCACCGATGCCAACAATGTGGAATGGTTCATTATACATGGGCCTTCATTGCCCACTCATCAGCCAGTGGGTAGGGTTCGGGGTGGCGGCGCGGTGGGCCGAGCAAGTCAGCCCACGCAAAAGCAAACCCTAGTTCTAAAAATACGGCAGGTTTATTTGCACTATTTATGGGTCGATATGAGCCATATCGAATCTTTATATCAATCGTCTTGATTGAAGAGGGGAAACTTGCATCTGCCAACCGCCAAATATTATTTTTTATCTAAACTCGATTCATAGGCATTATGAGGACACATATACTATGTTTCAATGTAATATATACTATGTTTCAATGTAATATATACTATGTTTCAATGTATAGGTAGACACACAGGAAGACATCTGGGGACATGAGGACATTTTTATGTGTTCTTGCATGATGTGGTGTTTATATCTTGAGAATGTTGTATGTTTTACATGTTACGAGCTTGCTATGATTTATTTAATTCTTATTTGATTGTTATAAAAACCTCTTAGGCCTCCATAATTTCTCTTATTGTGGATACAACAGTCACAACTTCATTGGAGAAATTCTAATAAAATGAATTTATCATTAAATGAAGTGCATGGCACTCGTAAGATCCTGAGAGTATCCCCTAGAGGATTTATCATTCATACTTCATTGGTAAAGATTAATTCAAGATAAGTATGGGAGATTATTTTCAAGCGACGTGACTTCTCCATTGGTAAGCTCATTAATTGTGTATAATTTTATAGTTCGTTAAATTGTGGTCATCAATTATATGTCAATTTTTACTTAAGTCCCTACGGAGTACTTGTTTTAGTTCACATGGTCAATGTAGATGGTCCGATTATTAGTTATATTCATCACAAAGTATATGTTGACACGATATTGTAATTAATGATAGTTTGCCTTGTTAATGGTTATATGCTTAAACAAGGATTTTCAAGGTTTTTATGTTTTATGCGTTAATTAATGTGATTTATTTTCTAACGTGTTTGCATTATATTAATTTCATTTATCATTATGTCATTTAATATACTTATGATTGTTCTCTATCATAAAAAACTTATTTCTCCAAATTATTTTGACTGCAAAATAAATCTGGATATAGTTTTGGTTGTTGAAAAGTACAAATTTCTTCTAACACACCAAACCCAGGTCCATTGAGCCCTTACTTCTGCTTGCAAGTAATCATGAGTAAGAAATAGTACTTTGTTGCTGAGTTTCCTAGTAAATTGATTACGGTAGAGGATCTCATGGGTAAGGGATCACAGGTTCTGGGTCCACTTCAAGCATCATCTTCTTTTTATAATGACGATAAGATGGAGAAAGCTAAGAAGAAAAAGAGAAATAAGAGAAGTCGGGGCAAATGAGCGGCACTTTCTGGTAGTATGACACTTTTGGTGTTGTCATGAAACTAAAGAGAATGTGCGAAAAATATAATTGGTGTTGGTATCACAGATTTGATTATCTTCTTTTAATAAAGGGTAAATCTGGCATGCCTTCTGCTTTAGATTTTTAAACATGTTTTAGGCTTGTTCCACTACATTTCAAATAGTGGATTCTGGTGCCACTAATCATGTTAGTCTTATCTAACATGGATGCAGACAAGATAAAAAAAAATTAGAGCTAAATTGCCACAAGCTTAGAGAATGCTGAGAGAGTGGCAGGCATTGCAGTGGGAGATATGCACTCATCTTTTTCTAGTAATATTTAGTATTAAAGGACGTTTTATAAGTGCTACGATTTCAAAGAAATTTAATTTTAGTTTTGAAACTTTTTTGGATGGATATTCGGTTATTTTAATAACAATATTATTATGTGAAATAACTCTTTTATCTGTTTTGGTATGTTGGAAAACTCTGTATATACTATTATTTGTGCATATCGTACCGCAACTGAAACTCGTGCATCTTCATCATCTAAAATAAATTTTTCTTCTCTATAGAATCAAACATATTATACATATCTAATATTGAGTCATGTTAATCTAAGTAGGATCCAAAGCCTGGTAAGATGATTTTAGGTCTTTTAAGGCTAACAAAAATAGAGCAAAAGATGTGTCATAAATTGATTCACTCTGATTTGTGTTGGCCTATGTCTATTCAAGCAAGAGGTGGTTAAGAGTATTTCGTTACTTTCACAAATGATTACTCAGGGTTTGGTTACATTTACTTGATGCGCCGCAAATCTAAATGCTTTGACAAGTTCGAAGATATATGTTTGATGTGGAGAATTGATAGGGTAAAAGTATTATGTCACTATGATCTGATCGTGGTGGCGAACATCTTAGTGTTGAATTTAGGTAATACTTATTTGATAATTAGATTACATCTGAACTATTTGCGTTTTGTATTCCACAACAAAATCGAGTATTAGAAAGAAGAAACATAACTAATTAGAAGATGGTGAGGTAGATGATGAGTTATGCCAGTCTGCCTACTTTATTTTTGGGTCGTGCCTTGGAAACATCAGCATACCTTCTAAACTTCATACCTCTAAATTGGTTCCAAAAACTCCAATAGATATGTTGATTGAGCAAAAGCTTAGTTTAAGCCACATTCGGGTTTGGGGTTTCCCAACACGTGTTGTATAAGGAAGTGGATAAGTTGGAACCTAGATCAGAAGTATGGTTGTTTATAGGATAACCTAAAGGTAAGAGAGGTGGTTACTCTTATAGTCTTAAGGATAAGAGGGAGATGATGAGCACCATAATATGATTCTTAAATGAAGACAATATCAGTCAGCATAAATCTAAGAGTGAGATCATTCATAATAAGTTCAGAGGAGATAATGGTACACCGAGTGCACAAAGTGATATACCACAAGAAGTCGTATAGTGTGTTAACTCTGAAAAACTTACATAGGTACTGCCACATCGTAGTGGGAGAATTGTTTATTAACATGATCGTTTCACAAGTATTAGAGAGTCCTCAGGCTTGGTCGCAATGAACATGAGGAGAATGATACTAGAAACTAGAAAGAGGCAGTTCAAGATATAGATTTGATATATTGGCATAGGTCAATGGATTATTAGATTCAATCTATAAACACTATGGATCAGTATAAGCTTTTAGACCTTCTTGATGGAAAAAATGACATAAGGTGTAAGTGGCTCTATAAGCGTAAGAGAGGATCTGATGGAAATATCATCGCCTTTAAAGCACCATTAAACTTTCTAACCTGTAGTCATGATGTCAATACCAAATTACATAGACTATAAGGATTGGCGAATTGATGTTAAGACAACTTCTCTTAATGGAAATCTGGATGAAGACATCTATATGAGGTAACTTGAAGGTCAATTACTTCTGGTTTGGAAGCTAAAGAAGTCTCTTTATGGTATCTAAGAACAATCATTTTGATGATGTGATCAAGTATTTTGGATTTGAACAATGTTAAAATAAAAATTGTGTGTTCAAAATTAGGAATTGAAACATTGTGGCATTCTTAGTACTGTACATAAACAATATTCATCTTATTGGCTACAACTTGAAGGCATTGTTGGATGTAAAGGTGTGGCTATCTAAACATTTCAGATGAAGGATTTCGGAAATATTGTGTACCTTCTTGGTATTAGGTGATACTTGATCAAAAGTAGAGAATGATGTGTCTGTCCTAAGCTTCCTACATTGACACTATTATTGCCCGATTTAGCATACATAAGTCCAGGAAAGGATTGTTTCCTTTCCAATATAAATTTCCTCTATCTATGAAGATGTGTTCTAAAACGCAAAATGAGATAGAGTTGATGGCTCAGGTTCCTTATGCTTCGGCAGTAGGAAGCCTTATGTATGTGTGCTATGGTATGTACAAGACCTGATATTTTCTATGTTGTTGGCATGGTGGCAAGATATCAATCTAACCCTGCTCAGGGGCACTTGACTGCGGTGAAGTATATTCTAAAGTATCTGACTAGAACTCGAGATTATACGTTGTTTACCTAGAAAAAACAATCATACCGAGATAAGAGAAAGTCTACCTCAATTTATGTGTTTGCCTTGGGAGGCGGAGCCATATCATAGTGGAGTGTGAAGCAAAAATGCATCATGGACTCCACTATGAAAGTTAAATATGAGGTTTCCTCGAAGGCTGCCTAAGAAACTGTCTTGCTTAGGAGCTTCTTATTGGAGTTGGGGGTAATTTCGAGTATGCCAATGTGTAGCACAATTTATTGTGACAACACATGTGTAGTGGCAAACTCGAAAGAACACAGAGCCCATGTGGGAAGCAACACATAGAGAGTAAGTACCACATTTCATAAGAGATTATAAAGCGAGGTGATGAGGCTGCAGAACTTTTTTGTCATTGTATTTCTTGGTTGATCATTTCACGAAGACTTTGGAAACTTTGATCTTCAGAAAACACATAGAGGATCTTGGTTAATGACATATTGTAACTACAATTTATGTCTAAGTGGGATATTTGTAATGACATGATTTATACTAAAAGTTTAGCTTTAGTATAAATGGGAGATTGTTGCAGTATACTGTAAAGCAATCTTTTAAGTAAGCTTTGTCATGTGCTTAATCTTCTTGGATTAACTGAAATAATTGATATCACATTGTTTCTTTCTTATTATTACATGTATATCCACGTATCTTATATTGTAGACAATGTGGTCGTTGCTGCATCCCACTGAAGATCACATTGTTGAGTTCTTTATAAGGTATAAATCGTATTCATAACTGAGATAGTTCTCGGTAAACTATTATCACGAGTTGTAGTAAAAACTTGATAACTTCTGTTGGTTATTAGTTTATAGTAGTGTGTTGTGTTGCATCGAATGGATCGCATTGAGACATGATATCCAGTTTTGTATTTATGTAGAACCAAGGTCTTAGCGGTTCAAATTATTATTAAACATGCTCTGTATCTTAGGTAATAACATGCTCTATCTCTTAGGTAACAACATTATTTGCATGATATTTATTTACTCACATAAAGGCACCATATCTTCGAGATCTAGGTTGATAATGTCCCATTGAGGAGTTCATAAGTTTTATCGTATTAAACCCTACCCATGCGATTTATTTAGATGTGACAATAATTTTGAGCTTGTACTATTTAAAGAATAAAGATATTAATTAAATTAAATATGTCATAGACTTCAATTAATTTATGTATGTGTGTATCTTAAACACGGGGAATTAAATTGAGTCAAATAGAAGCCCGAATTTACATCGTGATAGGATTGCAGTTGCAACATTAATTCTCTAGTGGAATAAATTAATGTTATAAGATCTAATTATATGATGAGCTGAATATATGTGTTTGCACATATAAAAGACCGAATCCAATACCTTCTAGAAATCTTTGGTCTGACCCAAATCAGAAAACCTAAGTAAACATCTATAAATAGGATGTAGTGTCAAAAGAAAAAAGCTAGCCTCCATATTCTGCACTAAGAAATCGACCATCTTGAATTTCATGCTATGGATTTTTCATTCATCTGTGTTTCCTGTTTATTGAAGTTTGACGCTTGAAGGATTGTCGTCCACCCAACCATTGAGAGTGGTTCATGGTACACAAACTAGAAGAAGCACATGTGTACATTGATTTAATTTTACTAAAGCATGTATGAAAACGTTTTGCATCCAACATCAATCTTAAGGATGAAGTTCCTTCACCGGTGTGTTGATTTCTTCATGTATAGATTTAAGTTTGGTCCATTTTTCCACCACCGTCTTCTCCTTCGACACATTCCTAAACACCGTGTCTCTAAGACTCAAAATCACCACACTGTGAGCCTCCGCCAATGTATGTTTCTTATGTTGCTCAGTCATCGTGTTAGGTAACACAGCCTTTGCCTTCAATGCACCATCATAGCCTTGTTGTACGAACATCGCCTGCATCTTCAACATCCATAGTCCAAAATCGTTTGAACTTGTGAAACGCTCCACCTCGAACTTGACAGAACCCATCACAATCTTTCTTTCACACTCATCACACCAATTTCTTGTGAAATAAATGATTGCAAACACAAATAACAAACAGAAATTAATGAACACAAAAATTTATAATGGTTCGAGCGTAAGCTCTACATCCACTCTTCAAGCCTCACATTGATATTTTATTATGGTGGAGAGAATAAAAATAATAATAAACAAGATACAATAATGGGGAGTAGGGGTATTTATAAGTAGAGATTTCTAAAAACAAAAGGAAAATCTACATCAATATGATAAAGATATTTCACACTGTAATCTATACTTAAAAAGATTAATTCCTATCTAGATCTTATTTAGATATGGTTAATTCTCACCACTCTAGTGAACTAGATAATCATATCTTCTCCATAGGGGTGGCAATTGGGTTGGGTTCGGGTTGGCAGGTCGGGTTGAGACTTAATATTAACACGTTATATGCCAACCCGAACCCAACCCATTTAATTTTTCGGGTCAAAAAGTTCAACCCGAACCCGACCTGTTTATTTTCAGGTCGACCCGAGAATGACCCAAATGACCCGTTTAATCTTATTCAAATATTCTAACCAAATTTAAAAAATAAGATATATAAATCTTTTTAGTTCAAATCTTATTTAAATATTCTAACAAAATTTAAAAATAAAATAAATTAATATATATATATATATATATATATATATAAAGTAAAGTAGTAAAATAAATTGTTCACTCCAAAAATTCACATAATTTTTATTTTTATTTTTATTGTATTTATCTATTATAACATATTTACAATAAAAAATAATTAAAAATATTAAAAAATTATACTTGTCACTTTTTCTGTAAATTGTTATATCTCATTAATTTATTATATTTACTATTGTTTTAGAATAATACAAATATAACATTATTATAGGATAATATTAAAATTAAATCTCATAGATTTTTTGTTTAATGTACTTCTTTTTTATTTTTATTAAATGTATATATAATTTGACGTATAATGTAGAAAATAATTTATATTATAATATGTGTAACATTAACGAATAAAAATTAAATATATTAAAAATAATCTATAAAAATATTAAGATATATAACTCTATTAATTTCATCTTAATATATCATAAAATAAAATATCATATAATTAATTTGCACATAGTGCGGGTGTAAATCATTACATCACATTAATTTTATTTTACTTGATATATTTTAATGTTATAGCTCATACATATATAATATATTTTAGTAAAACCTTATGTTTTCACTATTTTATCTTTCTCTATAAGTTTTGTAATTTATCTACTTGCTTTGGTATTATCAAATGTATAAAAATAGTTAGATGTATAATATAAAAAACATATATTATAAATATACTAATGTATGCATATATATATATATAATATGTTTATAATCTTATAATTATATTTTAAATAATTAGATAATCTATCTATATATTAACAGAGAATAGTGAAAAAACTATTCCCATAAAAATATTATATCAATTTTTATTTTTATAATATTTATTATATTATAACATAAATATAATCTTTATAATAAAAGATATAAGAAATTTAAATTTGTCATTATTTTAAAATATTACATTCCACTAATTTATTATATTTACTATTTTTATATAATACAATTATATTATCTTTAATATGACACTTTTGTAATCAAACCTCATAGAATTTGTGTTAGGTATATTTCTTTTTTTATTTTCATTATTATTATTATTATTATTATATATATATGTATAATTTGACGTATAATATAGAATTTAATTTATAGTGTAACACATTGAATATAATATTGATGAATGAAAATTAAATATATTAAAAAAGTTGCTAAAATGGTAAGATATAAAACTTTATTAATTTCAAATTGATAATTTTGCGGGTTGTTCGGGTTACGCGGGTTGACCCACAGGTGACCCGAACCCGACCCAAAATTTAATTGGGTTCGTGGGTTCAACCCAAAATTGACCCAACAGTTAAGTGGGTTGACCCAACCCGCTAATTTCGTGTTAGGTTCAGGTCGGGTTGTCGGGTCGAGTCAGAGATTGCCACCCCTACTTCTCCATATCTAGCACCTCTCGCACTTCTCTAATTATAAACCCAGTCTCATCGACCCATAGTCTTCATGACCCATTGTGAGACCAATAGTCTTTATGACCCACTGTGAGACCCACAGTCCTGTAGACCCACTCTCGTCGACCTACAATCAACCCTCTCTTGCTGACCCACTAGTCATGATGACTCCAGTCTCGTCAATACACTATGAAACTACTTTCTACAATTAGATATTGAGACTACACTTTAACACTATCTATATATATATTAAAACAAAAATGGGGGCAAAATTGTAATTTTACAGTTATATTTAATAATTTATTCACTTCATTAATACACATACATTAATAGTTAGATTAATTAACTTTTAAATTCATTAATTAATAATATATTTTAATTATTTTTGTGATTTAAATAAACTTAAAAATATAAATAATATTTGCACATAATAATTGGATTAAAAATGTTATGTTGTCCATTCTATGGTGAGCTTTCGTGAGCTACAACATAATTTTTCTAAAAAAATATTTTTTATTAATTATTTAATTTTTCTATATTCTTTATAATTTTAACTTATTATAGTTTTAATTAATTTATAAGTTTAAATATAAGGTTTATCCATCTGGGTATTTAATAATATTAAGCTCACATAAGCTCATCATAGGGTAATAGCATAACATTACTCATAATTAAATATTATGATTTTATTTGATAGTTGTCACTGATGATGGAGCATTTATATTAGATATAATATATATATATATATATATATATATATATATATATATATATATTAAAATAACAACGAAGTGTATAATTATAATATCATAGTTGTAAAAATGATTTACTAATTGAACTATATATTAAGTTCAATCATTATGAAATGATAATTTCCATATAGTTAATTATATTTATTCTCAAAAAAGTTGATTGTATTTTTAGTATATCAAAAGGTAACTGTACACAATATTTTTATTTAAAAATTTTCTTTTATCGAATGTATATTTTATGATTCATAATATATACATATATATCAAAATTATTTTTTAAATTAAGATCTTCTCAACATTTTTATTCAAAATATATGATTTTATTATCATCATTTTAGTAAAGATTATCTATAAAACATAGTACAAAATCTCACTAAAAATAATATTAAAAGAATTCAAATCTTATTGTTCATAACATTTATATAAAAATTTATGAAAATGAGCAATTATTTTACTTAACTTATCTTTGAAATTATCTTACATGTAATCTTATAGTATTTAAAATCAAATATGA
>JAPKLW010000437.1:197333-241743 GCA_026898455.1 Plectranthus barbatus
AAGAAAATAATTAAAAATAAAACCGAATAAAATTGCTCAATTTGTTATATCATTATGATAATAAATAATATTTATATAACAAAAATTTTGGTTAGGGGTTTTGCCTTTTAGTATATATAGATTTTTTGGTGGGAAAATTTTTGGTTAGGGGTTTTGCCTTTTAGTATATATAGATTAGGATAGGGATAGGATGAAGACAAATGTTTAAAAAATTTAAAAAAATGAGACAAAATCAAAATTTATTTTTTACAAATTTTTCAGAAAAAGTAAAACGACTACTAACAAAATGTCCAAAATATATTCTTTGGAGCATTTGTTGAAGTTTTTTATAAGATGGAGTATTTTTATGATAACAGATTGTAAAAAGGTGTATTTCGAAATTTTTTCTTATTTAGTGTGATTATTAATTCACTTTTTTATGAGCATATATTAATTAATTCGTAACATGTGCCTAAACATGATAAGAATCTCAACTACTGGAGATAAGCTAATTAATTTTGTCATTTATTACATGATATTCTTCCAAGTTTATTCTCTTTAATTATCAGTCCTATCACCTCACTCTTGTCCATGTGACTCCACCTACTATTTAATTCCAACTCTATTTAATAATTCTGCAAAATATTGGTAAGCATTATTAAATTGTTAAACATATATTTGAGTTAGACTACTGGCTTATTCTCACATGGTAGTTATGTGGTGGGAATTTCCGAAATGGAGCCATTGTTTATTAATGATTCGACTCAACCTCGATTGTAATTTGTATGCCAGTCCGGCTTGAAAATTATTACTTTTTTAATAAAAATATATTTTATTTAAACTCAAATACCTAAATATTAATGAGAAATTTCGATCTAATTATCTTTTCGTCCTGTGCAAAGAAAATGCCTTCTCCAGTACACCAGGGACGGAAACTACTATTAAATACACCTAAAATATATTATTTCATTTATAAATTCATAAAAGCAAAATAAACACATATATTAGTGATGAATTAAATAATAAATTATAATTTCTTTAATGTAAATGATACTTACTCTTATTTAACCAGCGTAAAATTCAATATTTGAAAATTAATTTAAAATATATAACTCAACATATATATATATATATATATATAAGGATGCGATCCAGTGAGAACCACTCTTACCATAAGAAATAAGAATCAATCTTTGCCATTGATTTTGATGAATGAACGCTCAGGATTTTACTAAAATTTTCGGTTATTTTATCTCAAAAAACCTGCATTATAGGGTATTTTTGGCATTTTGTACTTATTTAAGATTTTGTTTGCATATTCTATCTCGACATGCATTATATATCTAACAAACATGCATTATATGCATAAGAAACATGCATTATATACCTAGGAAACATGCATTATATACCTAACATTCATTATATACCAAACAAACATCTTCCTACATTATAATTTTGTATTATTCTTATTTTAGAACAATATTACTATCATTATACGACATTACTTCCTCTATTATATATAATATTACTTTTATTTTAGCGAAAAATTATATTACCTTCATTATAATGCTTATGTTATTACTATATAATAACAAGTGCAAATATAATGATTAATGATGATTTTGCTGAAATAAGCATGTTGCATTTTATCTATCATATTCTGCATTATATACTATAACTTCATGCATATTATATTGTGCAACTGCATTCATTTTATAAGAATTTGTGTACTGTTACGAGAATTATGCATATTATACATGATATTACTTTTATTTTAGAGAAAATTATAGTACCTTTCATTATAATGCTTATGTTATTACTATAATTAACATAACAAGTTCAAATATAATGATGAATGATGATTTCGCTAAAAAAACATGTTGCATTTTATCTATCATATTTTGCATTATATAATATAATTTCAAGCATTATATTGTGCTATTGTATTCATTATATAACTTCATGCATTATATTGACCTCGACATGTATTATATACTTAGCAAACATTAATTATATACCTAACAAACATGCATTAATATAATATAGTAATATACATTTAAGTAATATAACAAAAAAATACATAATTAAAAACAAGTAATATATGATCAACTTTTATAACAACTATGATATTATCTAAAGTATGCAAAGATAATGAATTTTAATATTTTTTTGATCTTGCAGGAAAAAAGTTATTGCATTTTATCTATCATATTCTGCATTATATAATATAACTTCATGCATTATATTGTGCAACTCCATTCATTATATAAGAATTCGTGTACTGTTACGAGAATTATGCATATAATCACTAATTTTCGTTTCTTACGATGATTTTTCAATCGAAACATATGCAATAGGGATTTCGTTTGAAAGATAATTAAATTACCTTTAATTTGATATATGATACATTAAAAAATAATCTAAATCGAAGGAGATATGATTATTTAAAGATTTATTATGATTTTAGAGGAGATGGAAAAAATATTACAAAATTACCCTTTAATGCTTGTTTCACTACACTATAATGCAGACGAGATTTATTTAGTCTTGAGCGTTGGATCACCAATTGGATGGCCGAGATTAATTCTTATTTTCACAGGGTAAGGGAAGTTCTCATATGATCACTCCCCTATATATATATATATATATATATATATATATATATAGGGATGCGATTCAGTGAGAACCACTCTTACCATAAGAAATAAGAACAAATCCTCGCCATTGATTTTGATGAATGAACGCTCAGGATTTTACTAAAATATTTTTCGGTCATTTTATCTCAAAAAACCTGCATTATAAGGTATTTTTGTCATTTTGTACTTATTTAAGATGTTGTTTGCATATTCTATCTCGACATGTATTATATATCTAACAAACATGCATTATATGCATAGGAAACATACATTATATACCAAACATTCATTATATACCTAACAAACATCTTCCTACATTATAATATGGTATTACTCTTATTTTAGAACAATGTTACTATCATTATACGGTATTACTTCCTCCATTATATATGGTATTACTTTTGTTTTAGAGAAAAATTATATTATTTTCATTATAATACATATGTTATTACTATATAATACATAACAAGTGCAAATATAATAATGAATGATGATTTTGCGGAAATAAACATATTACATGTTATATATCATATTATGCATTATATACTGTAACTTCATGCATTATATTGTGCAATAGAATTCAATATATAAGAATTTGTGTACTGTTGCGAGAATTATGCATATTATATATGGTATTACTTTTATTTTAAAGAAATATTATATTACTTTCATTATAATTCGTATGTTATTGCTGTATAATACATAACACGTGCAAATATAATGATGAATGATGATTTCGCTGAAATGAACATGTTGCATTTTATCTATCATATTCTGCATTATATACTATAATTTCATGCATTATATTGTGCAATTGTATTCATTATATAACTTCACGCATTATATTGACCTCGACATGCATTATATACCTTGCAAACATTCATTATATACCTAACAAACATGCATTATATAATATAATAATATACATTTATATAATATAACAAAAAAATACATAATTAAAAATAAGTAATATATGATAAACTTTTATAACAACTATGATATTATCTACAGTATGCAAAGATAATGAATTTTAATTTTTTTTTAATCTTGCAGGAAAAAAGTTATTGCATTTTATCTATCATATTCTGCATTATATAATATAACTCCATGCATTATATAGTGCAACTCCATTCATTATATAAGAATTCGTATACTGTTACGAGAATTATGCATATAATCACTAATTTTTATTTTTTACGATGATTTTTAAATTGAAACATATGCAATAGGAATTTCGTTTGAAAGATAATTAAATTACCTTTAATTTGATATATGATACATTAAAAATAATCTAAATCGAAGGAGATATGATGATTTAAAGATTTAGGATGATTTTAGAAGAGAGAAAAAAAATATTACGAAACAACCCTTTAATGTATGTTTTACTACACTATAATGCAGACGAGATTTATTTAGTCTTGAGCGTTGGATCACCAATTGGATGGCCGAGATTAGTTCTTATTTTCACATGGTAAGGGAAGTTCTCATATAATCACTCCCTTATATATATATATATATATATAGAGAGAGAGAGAGAGAGTAGTGATCATATGTTAAAGACTCTCTCCAAGTTAAATAGGAAAAATATGGGCCCTTTATTTTATTGATCCAATGATTATGACTATTTTTTATTTATTATTTAATTTAGGTAATTTTGATAACTTAGTAATTTTGTCTTTAAATTTGAGTGAAGTAAGCTACGACTTCAACTTTGTGGCGTAGTGAATTGGCTGCTCGCATGGCTTCTTTCTTGTTAACCATTTGGATAACCCATTCGTGGGTTTGCAGTTTGGTGAACAAATCCTAGGTCATCATTTTGGATAAGTCCTTTTCTTTCAGCGCGGTTGTCTTGTAAAATCAATCCTCTTTTGGCATATTGGATAGGATCTTTGCTTTAAGATCTACATTATAGTATGGCCTACACAAAGCTTTGAGCTTGCTAACGATGGCGTTAAATCTCTTTTGCATTGCCTTTATGGTCTCTCCAGGTTGCATCTGGAAGGACTCGTACTTGTCGACACACATTTGCAGTTTATTGCGCTTCATCTGATCAGTTTCGTGGCAAAGTGTGTCGAGGTAGCTCCATACTTCTTTGGCACTGTTGAGCTGCATGACTTTCTCCACCAAGGCGTCTAGCGAGGATGACAGTATGGCTTCTAGAGCTACAGAGTCAAGTTGATATCTTCTTTTGTCTTCATGACTCTACTCGTCTTACGACTTTTTGCCAGTTCTTGCGCCTTCATTTCCAAGAGGTGGAAGAACCTTTGTAAACATTATTGGCCCCTTTTCCAGTACCTCTATGATTTCTGGATGAATGCTCTTTAGCTGGATGGAAGACCTCTTCTTCCACATCTCGTACTTTCTCGATTGTACGACAACAAATTTATCATGTTAATCATAAATGTACCTGAGCTAAGATACGACAACAAAATGCATGCAAGGAATGGATACCAGTCCTAAGCGACTCAAAACAACCAGCCTGTGAGGACTGACCGCTCTGATACCACTTGTTAGTCCCGGTTTATCAGAGTAGAAAATATATGCACAACATAAATTAGGTTTGTTTGTTCAGTCTTGACTGAGGAGAAGATTCGAGGTCTATTAATGAGGAGCTAGCAAAACGTAAGGAAGAACACTCAGCCTTACTTTAAAGCTTTGAAGATTTAAAATCAGAGTGTAAATCTTCGAATTTACCCAACCTTAAGCAAGATAAATAACTTTGTTTTTTTTAAGAAAGGCTCAAGAGGGCTTGATGATGTCATGCAAAGCATGAGAGAACTTTCAGATAAGTCAGATTTAGGATATGAAAATGATTTGTGCGGTGAGAACCCTGCACCTAATTGTACTAAGAGACCCATCATTTTTATAAAAGAAAATCTTAGTACACAATGTAAGTCAAGTGGCCAAGGGGTAGCATTCAAAGTGTCAGCTCATACTGGTAATGATAAAGGTTGGTTAGCAAACAACCCTAATCTGATGGATCAGAATAGGAAAAATAAGTCCAAGTTAAAGGGTAAGCTGGTTAAACAACATAATCCTAAGCTGGAAAAATCTCATGCTGACAGGAAGTCAGTACAGCCTCAGAAGTTGATAAAGCAGTATGTTCCTACTGCAAGGAAGTCAGATCCTTTGACTAGTTTGGCCAAGCAGCCAGTACATGTTGCAAGGAAGTTGAACACCAAACCCGGTCAGCATACCAACCGGGGAACCAAATTTCAAGTCCAGCTTGAGAGGAGGATTATACCAAGTAGGGGGAACACCAACTTGAGGCCAGAGTCAAATCACACTTTTCAGATAAAAGCTATTAAGGCTAACCGATGTGGTTCATACTTGTCCAACAACACACCCGAAACTCAAATTATGAGGTTTTCAATAGAAGCATACTTCTAAGATAACTCCACACACTACCACACCTTCCCAATAGAAGATCATGCTTATTTCAGAAGGAGGGGAAAGGTTCCTGCAAGTGATAATAGCAAGACAACACCTGCTGTTAAGATCACAAAAGTGTGGATCCCTAAAGGGCTAATCACACGATCTAATCCCGTAGGACCTGCATATACCCAGGGACCTAAATATTAAACCTTGTGATTGTAGGAATAGTTACCACAGGAGAAAAGCGAGTGGATCATCGATAGTGGATGCTCAACTCACATGACATAGAAGAAAGATATTTTAACTAAGATCAACATCATATGAGGGCCACTGATACTGTTTGATGACAATTTAAAAAGAAGAGATATTGGAAGGGGATGCATCGAGTAGAATGGACTAAGGCTAATCAATGAATCCCTCGTCACCAAGCTAAAACACAATTTACTCAGCGTAAGTCAACATAGTGAGAAAGGATATGTTGTCTCCTTTGAAGAATCTGAATATCAAATCAAGGATAAAGCTAATGGAGAAATCAAGTTGAGGGGAGTTCGCAAAGGTGGACTCTATGTAGTAGACTGGCTGAGCGGGCAGATTGACTCGTGATTTGTTGTCATGAGTACGACTGAAATAAACTGACTATAGCACAAGAGTTTAAGCCATATGAATTTCAAGACAATAAGTTATTTGTCTATGCACGATTTGGTAAGAGGTCTACCAAATGTATTGTTCAAAAAGGAAGGAGTATGGAAGGCCTGCCAGCAAGGGAAGCAAACCAATGCCTCTTTCAAGAACAAAACAGTCAGTCCAAGCACTACCCGAGTGCTGGAGTTACTCCATATGGACTTATTCGATCTTGTAACTCCACTAACCATTAGAGGAAACAGATTCTCACTACTAGTCACCGAAGACTACTCGCGCTATACTTGAATTAAACTTCTCAAGGCCAAGTACGAGGTTAAGATCGTACTGCCAGAGCTGATCATGCGAGTCCAGAACTAACGAGAGTTTATTGTCTAGAGAATCAGATTCGACAATGGAACAGGGTTTTGCAACGCGCCTCTGATGGATTTCTATGTGACAGCCGACATCGAACATGAGCGATCAACTCCAAGAACTCCACAGTAGAATGTGCTAGCAGATTGAAGGAATCGAATATTGAAGGAAATAGTCCGAACCATGCTGGCTGAAACTAGCTTGGGTAAGAAGTTTGGGGCGAAACAAATATGACGGCATGCTATACTAAAAACTGATGCGGGATACAATGACAAACTTCAAAAGATCCTATACGAGATATATCATGGTCGTAAGTCTTCCCAAGCTCATCTTTGTTTTTTCGGTTCACCATGTCATGTTCACAACAATCGCAAGTCCAAACTGAATGCCTTTTCTCCAAAGCTAATGAAGGTGTGTTCCTTGGATATGGCACCCATCTTATAAGGGATATCAGGTATTCAATAAGACTACCAAACTTGTGGAGATAACTTGTAATGTTATTTTTTATGAAGCAACTTTAGTGCGCAGGACGATGAGAGAATTGGGAGAAGACATTCCTGAGATTACTAATGTCAATGAACACTCAGGTTTGAGTTCTTCTTATACTAAATCGACTGTTTTGACTAGATCTATGAATGATGGTTCCTCTCAACCAACATCCTCGATTGACCATCAAACAATCGAGAGGATCGATGATGCTAACAATCATGCTAAGACCTTGAATTTCATAACCCTAAAAGATAGCATAAATTAAGGGGAAGTTCATACTGGAGTCTTCCAAGCTGACAATGATGATGAAGCGAACGAAGACCCAAGAAGTCAGACTGGTAATCCTGAAGGCCTGGCTGATAATCGAGATGCTAGGATTGAGAATTCTCAAGCTCTGATGAATGTCAAAGACAGTGTTGAAGTAGAATGTGGAATACTGACTAAAGATAGAGTCTATACTAAAGAACATGCTCAAGCTCATCTTCCAATTCAGTCCGACCAAGTCGCAGATAAACAAGTTTTGGGAAATGTGATTATCCATAAAGACTACTTCTTACAGACGTGTTGGTTGTCAGTGTCCCTTTCGAGGATCCCTTCATTCAATCCATTGAGGTTGAAGAACTTCAATGACCCAAATGGTTTCGCAACCATCCAGAAGAATTTGTACTGGATGAAGTCACCAATCAAGTTTGAACCAGACAAGGCAGTGAGCTACTTATATGCTACATTTCTTAAATTAAGCCAACAAAAGTAGCACAAGCACTTCAATCAGCTGACTGGATAAATGCAATGCAAGATGAGCTTACAAAATTCACTCGCATTTATGTTTGGAACTTGGTTGATTGTCCATCACATCAGTCTATTATTGGACAAAGTGGGTATTTAAGTACAAGCGAGATGAAGCTGGTAACATAGTCAGAAACAATGCCAGACTAGTTGCCAAAGGATATGCATAGTACGAAGGAATCAATTTCAATGAGATATTTGCTCCCATAGCTAGACTGGAGGCTATCGGGCTATTTCTAGCCTATGCTGCATATCATGGATTAACGATCTATCAGATGGATGAGAAGAGTGCTTTTCTCAATGGTGAACTGAAGGAGGAAGCATATGTGGAGCAACCTCCTAGTTTTGAAAAAGGCAATCAAGTATACAAGCAGCGAGCTTGGTATGACACCCTATATCAATTCCTATTGAAGAATAGATTCGGAAAATGGAAGATTGACAGGACCTTGTTCTTAATCAAGGATGAAGATGCCATTCTATTGGTCATGATCTATGTCGGCGATATCATTTTTGTGTCAAGGAATCTTAGCCTTAGTGAAAAACTTGCCCAGCTTATGTAAATTCATTTCTAAATGAGTATCATGGGAAAAATGACGTACTTCTTAGGACTTCAAGTTCATCAGTCCAACAAGGGGATATTTATCAATCTAAAGAACTATACCAAAGATCTTATTAACAAGTTTCTTCCAGAAAAGACTAAGTCTCTGAGGATTCCGATGAGCACGAGTGTGTAAATGACACTAGATGAAGATGGAGAGTCAGTCAATCTTTCAGCATATAGAGAAATCATATGCTCACTCCTGTACTTGACAACAAGCTGACCTGATATTTCTTATGCCGTCAGAGTGTGTGCGAGATTTCAAGCTAGTACGAAGAAGTCAAATGGATGCTCCCAAAAAAACTATAAAGTATCTGAAGTGCACTGAGTTACTTGGGATTTGGTATCCCAGATGCGAAAAGGTTATTCTCAATGGTTACTCAGACTCAGCCTTTTGAGGTTGTCATATGGATTGCGAGAGCACGTGTGGAACTTGTCAGTTTCTTTGACATAAGCTAATAAGCTAGCTTAGCAAGAAATAACGATCGGTTGCAACATCTATAACAGAATCGGAGTACGTTGTTGTTGCTAGTTGTTGTGCTCAAATTCTATGGTTTAAGTAATAGCTACTCGACTATGATGTGGAATCAGGATGTGTTCCCATCTACTGCGACAATAACAATGCAATGTGCATAATGAAGAAACTGGTTCATCATTCAAGAACCAAGCACATTGACATACGGCACGACTTCATTAGTGATCATGTCGAGAAGAAATGTATAATCATGGAGTACATTCGTACTGAGAATCAGCTTGCCGACATCTTCACAAAACCGCTTCTAGAAGCTCATTTCAAGGAGCTCTGTATAAACCTTGAACTTTTGGAGTTTGATGAAATCGAAGAAGGAGAAGAGTGAGTTCAAGCTCTTATTCACATTCTTGGTTTTCCAAAAGGATGTGGGATAAAACTAAGTCCAAGCTCTTAGTTTTTGTCACATCAAAGGTTGATACTGAGTCCAAGCTCTCAGTATACCCTTAAAAGACCATCTACAAAGTATGTATCAATCTCTTTGATATCAACAAGTGGTAGAAGACGATGTGAAGCGGACTAAGATTGAGTCCAAGCTCTCATCTTTCAAGGAATATGAAGATGAAGATATGAAGATTAAAGTGAAGTCTAAGCTCTCACTTTCAGAATTAAAGATTGAAAACTAAGATGACAGATATCCATGCAGACAATTTTTTTGGTCCGAGCTTAATCACTTGTACTGACTTTGAAGGCTTTTGTGCTTATCAACCAAACTGATGACCATACTTCGGGTGGGACGTTTGAACTTCCAATTTGCATAGGCGATACACCACATTAAATACAATATTTAATGTAGAAGGATCGTGAACAGACATTTGAATCTTCTAATGGAATTTGTGGTCCAGTTGCAGCCTGTCAAGTCATCATATTCGGGACTCGACAAGGAAAGACACGTCAGAACCCATAACTTTGGTTGTAATTGTAAGGCAGTCCAACCATTGTTGATTTTCGAGGAGTCGATCTGACTTCACGACGCATGATCTCAATCGTCACTTTTGTTGCTTACTGATTCACTTCTAATTATAAATAGGGGTTGTTTGTTGCCTTAAGCAAAACATTCTTTTTGTCGACCTTTACTTTCCAATAATCCTACACATGAAAATCTATTTCCCAACTTTTCTGTTTTCTCAATGAAGAAAATGATGAAGCCACCCGATATCTCCATAATTATCACCTTTATGGGTGTGGTCAAAGAGGGGGAAAAGTATGGAAGTAGTAGAAGAGATCAGAAAAACAGAGCGTGAGCAGATTGAAGCAGTCGTAGACGGAGCATAAGAAATCAGAAGATTTCTTCTACCATTGTCGTCTCCTTCTACAATTCAATGATACAACTGCTCACTGCTCAAAGTGACATGTCAACAACGAGACATAGTCACTCAGAGGGCTTCTTCACCTACTTGCTATCCACGAATGCCAAAGAGAAGATAAAATGTATACATATTCTTTTTTCTTCCCACAAAGTGCATAGCTGCGGCACCTCTGAGACTGAGAACTGCTGGAAGACAAAAGTTCAATGAGGCGAAAAGCTAACCAACTTTTCTAGTCGCATTCCTTGGATGAGGTAATAAGATCAACTCCAATCGCTTTCAATTGGAAGATCAAGAACACCAAGAGTAGCCTAGCATAGTCTTGTAATAGATTTGTATAGGTTTCTTGAGTTATTTTATCCATGTACTTGTAACGAAAATACTTACTGGATAAACTGACTTGTTGATGACAATCTCTCTTTGTCCAACAATGGACTTCATTCTTCATAGTTGAACTTACATATTCTAGTGTAATCAGCAAGATTTTTTGTGCTCTCTTGTTTACTTAAGATTCTCATGCTCTAAACTTACTTGAAATATTATAATCGAGCAATATCTCTGCAAACTTATAAGGGAAAGATCTTAAGTAGGAGTAAGCTGACCTTGAAGATGAATCATTCTGAGTTTATAGACTGATAGTTTTTACTTGTAAAAACTCGAAAGGTTTTTTGCTCCTCGTCAGCTTAGGTTAGAAATGGCTTTGACCACACCAAAAAGTGGGAAATTGTTAGGAAATTTTATAGAAATATACTTCCTTTCTTTGTGTGTTTTGTTGGGTAAAATTATATGAAAGCCATCTTAGATAGTTTAAGCATAGTCGAAAAATGTAAAGTCATGTATCGGATCTTTTATTGAGTTATAAGCTGGTGAAAATCTAAAGACTAGACTGACCAATCACTCTAGAATGCACAAGAGACTAAACAGACAAAGATTCAAGCAAAACTTACACACCTGGATAAATATGAGTGTTTGGAATTGGGAAGCTGGTTTACCCTTTAATCGATGTTTTGATATGTCAAAACTAGCTTTAAGTTTCTAGTATGTTTCTACATGTAATCCTTGTATAGGATAAATTGAGTTATAAGAGAAATTAGAAACTGGAAGATGGAGATCGAGAAGACAGGAACTTAGTTTCTAAAAGGAAAATTGTTAGAAGCTAAAGCTCGAGATGCTGGAATCAAGTTTCAGAACTTAAAATGAAGAAAGTAAGAAACTAGGAATCAAAAATCTAGTTTCGGAACTTGAAACTTGAAAAGGCCAGAAAGTCAATTTTTGGAAACCGACTTTTCACCAAAGGAAACAAGAAACTTAAAACTTGAAATTTGGAGAATTTTAATTTTCAGTTTCGAAGCTTAAAGAGCGCATGAAAAGTAAGAAGACAAAAGAAATCTGAGTGAACTCAAAGTCTTATCCAAGATTTCTTAAAAGTGTCGACCAGCAATCATGTATGAGGAATCTCAATTTCAAGTTTCTCGTACTAAAACTTACTCTGACACAGAACAGGTGAAAGTACACTGCAAAAAGACAAAAGTAAGATCAGAGCAGACTGCTACAATAGAGAAGAATGGCGATGATTGGATACATAATCCTTATCTCTAATGGATGCATTCTACGTACAACATTTCAAATAATCAATCACCTGCCGATGAATAACAGACCACTTCGACATAAATCAATACCCAAAACTCGTGAAAAACTAAGCAGAAACACTGTCAAAGTAAAAGCTCAAAGCTCTCAAAAGCTCTTTAAATATTCTGTGTCTCTTAACACGAGGCTTAGCTTTTCAAGCTTAAGCTTATCATTTGGTATTTATTACTTTTCAAGTAATAAACAGAGCAATCATCTTTCCTCCTTGAATTTTGATTCTTAAGGGCAAAGCCAACCAACCGACGTATTGGGTTTAAACAACCAATATTCATTTTGAAGGCTGCAAGGTGCATCCTCACTTCAAGTCTGAAGAAGGAGCGGAGAACCAAGTTTTTGGGAGAGTGACCTAGCAGGCCAAAGGTCATTGGCATCCGACGGGCTACTTAAAGATCATGAGAAGTGTTGTAATATGTTACTTAGTGAATTCCTGGATTATGTTCTGAAGAGTGGACATAGTACTTGAGGCTCTGAATAACTATAAATATCCCGAGTCATTTACTACTTTAATTAAGTTTCTACAAGTTAAGTTTTCAAGTTTATTCAAAACCTTCAATACTTTCTAAATATTTATGTGTATCCCTGTAAACTGAAACTTAAAACTATCAGAGTTTAAGATCAAATTCTCAAAAACATAAATTTTAAAATGAATTTTAGTTTTAAGAAGTTCAAACATATTAATACATTCGCTGCATACAAAACTACTCCGATCTCGGGACCAACAAGTGGTATCAGCGTCAGCCAGTCCTTGCAGACTTGTCATTGTTGAGTTGCTTAGGATCAGATCCATTCCTTGCACTTGTTTCTTTCCGTGATTTAGCTCAGGTACATTAAAGATGATGAATATCACCAAGTTTCCCAAGTGCTCTGCAGAGAAGTACAACATGTGGAAGAAGAGGTCTCTCATTATGCTGAAGAACATTCACCCGGACATGGCTGAGGTGATAGCAAACAATCCTCTGAAGATTACAAAGGTCAACGTTCAGCTTGGAGGAACCGATGGCCTAGAGATAGTTGAAAAGCCATATGTTAAATAGACAAGGGAAGACAAGGCCCGTGCTCACCTTGACCCGATGGCCCACAAGCTGATCTTAAAATATTTTCTAGAAGTCTTGGTTGAAGAGGCTCTGGAGTATGATAATGCTAAACAAGTACGGGATTTCATGGGCACTATAGGCCAGGAAACTGACCAAATGAAACGCAATAAGATGCAAATTTCTATAGATAAATATGAATCTTTCCAGATACTTCCTGGAGTAAATATCAAGTTAACGGAAGCTCAGTTCAATGTAATAGTATGCAAGCTAAAAAAACTTGGGAGAGAGTACACAATTGCTGATCTAAATGCAAAGATCCTCTTGAAGATGCCCAAGGAGGACTGGTTTGTCAAAACTACCAGTCTAAAGGAGATGGACTTGTCAAAGATGACAACAAATGATGTCTTTGCCCAACTTTAAGCACATTAATGGGACATCCAGATGGTTAATAGAAATGAAGTAGTCCAAACAGCAAGGTCACCAGTGACTAATGAGGAAGATGCAACCTTCTTCGTGAAGAGGGACTTCTAGAGAAGACCAAGAAAACCGTACCAAGCTAAAAAACAAGCGGTTAGACATCAGCATGAAAGAATGCCCCTACAATCTCATATTCTTACAAGAAAGAAAAGGAGACCTATGTTGCTGAGCTAGAGGAGCAAATATAGAAACTGACCAAGCTGATCGAGAGAGCAAAAGACAAAATTGAAAGCTCTAAGGGAGGTGATAAAAAATTTATTCAAAGAGAACCTAAAGCTTGCTTTGAGTGCAATTCTCCCAATCACCTCAAATATGAGTGCCCTCTTGTAGATAAAGAGGAAAGAGAGATTAAAAAATATCTTCAACAAGAAAGCTTCCAAAGCAGTTGCAAAGGATATGCTCTCCAGAACTGAAGTACCAGATATTCCTGACAACAATGATGGCTATTACACATCGAAAAATGAGTCAGAGGAGAAAGCTATACTAGTCTTCATGGTTGCAATGGTAAAAGATTCCTCAGATGAGGAGACTGAAGAACTAGAAACTGAAAAACTGGTAACTAATTCTAAACTCGTTTCTAGTTCTTTTGCATAAGTTGATGAGGACACTGAATCTATTTTCTCGGATTCAAATGATCTTTCCATAAAAAATCTTTCCAACGAATTTGCCAAAATTTATCAATTAAAAAATGCTTAAGTCAGTGAAAACACCTCACTGAAACTTAAAACTTCTACTTTGACCGAGGAGATTGAAAAATCAAGGTCACACTGTGAGGAACTGACCAAACTTAGAGAAGAACATTCCCTTCTTCTTAAGAACTTTCAAAATATTTCTGAGGATTGTGATTCTCTAAAACTCAAAGTTTCTAGTGATGAAGACCTTATTTGCTCACTTTATTTGAGCGCTAGCAAAACTAAAAATTCCTTGAAAGCTCAATGAGATTCCAACGACAAATAAGGGATCTATTTTGAAGAAAATATTTTTAGCATTCATGCATCTACTTCTGAAACTGGAAAACTCAAAGAGTGTTGGTCCCGGATTATCAGGGTATAACTTGGCAGCGGAAACTGTGTTAATTCGTTTCTTGCGCTCTGCTGGTTACTCAGCTGACTGGGACCTTGTCAGCTGGTAAGTCAACTGGCACTCTGAGTACTCAGCTGACTGGCAACTGGCTCGTCAGCTGGTAGCTCAAGACTTAGAATATTTTTAGCCTTGTTTGCACAGTTATATCAGTTTTCAGATATACACCAGCACTTGGGTGCTGGGTTTTAAATCAATATGAAATGCAGAAAACTGATAAGAGACAAAGGATTTATAGTGGTTCGATCAACTGATCTACGTCCACTCTCCAGTCGTAGCACTGGAAATTCACTATAGAGTAATCGGGTACAAGCGTCCTACGATCTATCTCTAGCTGGTGAATGCCTCGTCCACCAGTTCACTAGATCAACCGCTCCCGGCCTTGTCCTTCTTCAACTCTGTTCAGCTGTTGGAGTGCGAGCACGTCACTTCAACCTCCTTAGCTGACTGCGTGGGTGTTTAGTTCTCCCAAGAACGTATCTTCTTAATACGGCAAAAGCCCGTAATAACTCAGGTGCTGGCTGGCACAAGAGCTGCTGTGAACTTCCTCAGAAGAGAAAGAACACCAACGAGATCTGTAACTTACAAGCTTGAAGCTTGAAGTCTCGTGTTTGAATAAATCAACACACGGAAAAGCTTTAAGTAAAGCCTCGAAAGTTTTGCTTGCTTGCTTGAGCGTAATAAATTTTCAGTCTTTCGGTAGGTGAAGAGTATTGAATGTTGATGGATCCCAGGTATTTATAGACGCGGGATCCCATTCAAAATTTCTAGCCGTTTGGACTCATCCGGAAAAGGTCTCTGTCCTCGCATGTCCTTCTGACGGCGGCAGGTAGGAATTTCTGGAAAGCGCCATGCTTTTGTCCACTTTATCTGACATTGATCTCTTTATGTCAGAACGTCACTATTCGTCAGTACGAGGAATCGAGACTGGTGTCTTGAACTGATAGACTTTAAGGTATCCTCCCTTAAAGTCATACTTTGTCAGTTTATTCCTCAGACGAATCTTCTTTTTGTCTCTAAGACTCTGGGAGAGCGAATCTTGAATTCTGCTGGTAACATCCGACTGGTAGAACATGCTGGTGATCTTTGTGCTGGCAAGTCTCTGCTGGTGACTTGCGTTGGCACAATCTAAGTCTACCAATATGTCTGATGTTAACTCTTGGAATCTCCCATGACTGGTGGCTTCACCGCTGGTGAATAGTGTCAGTGAGAACACGTATTCTGCTGGTAGGATTTGTCAGCCGCCTGCTGGTGAAATCCTTCCCAACTGGTGAACAATAGCCAGTAATTAGCTCTTCTCATGCTGATGAACAGTGTCAGCACGAGTCTTGTCAGTCGCTTGCTGGTGAGACTTCTCTCCACTGGTAAGTATATCTCATGCTGGTGAACAGTAGCCAGCATGAGTCTTGATCAGCTACGACTTACAACTCAAAAGACCTAAACAGGACTTTACATTTGAGAACTAGAGCTATCTAGAGACAACTGACGCTGGTAGGACTTAGGATTTGATCCACCAAAACACCAAACTAGAATCTAAACAAGTAGCTACTGGGGAGAGGAAACTTAGCCAAATTTCCCAACAAAGAGCATTATTTCAGAGGAAACTCCAGTTTTGATGTAAGGTTGTTAGGCAAACGGGAAGCTCAAATGGACAAAAACTCCAGTTTGGCCGATCAGGTTGAAAAAGGTAAAACATCAATTCCTAAACTAAAAAACTCAGTTCCGAAACTGAAAATTTGTCAACCTGATAGGAAGCCAAACTACTAAGAAAAACTTAGTTTGACGACCGGATTTTCGAAATCCGAGATCCTTGAATCACTACTCATATGAGAAAAGTATTCATCCAAGTAGGGGGAACACCTACTTGAGGTCTGATCCCAACCAAGTTTCAGTTTTAAAGGCTTGGAAGACTTCACATCCGCGATTAGGATTCCGAGACTTTTACAGGAACTCAGTTTCCAAAATGAGATTGCACACACCGACTACTCCTTTTGCATTGCATCCAAATAGCATACATTATTACAGAAGGTAGAGAAGAAATCACCATAGTTCAAGGTGAAGCAAGTACGGATTCTAAAAGGGTGGATTCCAAAGACTAACACTGCAGGACTCACAGTAAATCAGGTACCTTGAGTCTAACTTTCTTTGTGATGCAAGTACAGGGACATCAAAGTCAGTTCCAACAGAAGGAAAAAAAAAAGCTTGGATACTGGATAGTGGATGTTCCACACACATGACAAGAGAGAAGGACTTGCTCACCAAACTGGAAATGGCGATAGGACCACCAAGAGTGTTTGGTGATGATTCAAAACATCGAGTCAATGAAAAAGGATGCGTGGAGTATAATGGAATCACAATCAAGAACGTGCCCTTGGTCACCAACATCAACTACAATATGCTAAGTATTAGCTAACTCATTCAAAAGGGCTATAAAGTGACCTTTGCTGAAGATGAGTGCCAGATCAAAGATAAACTCAAAGGAGACCATAGTCAAGGGAATCAAAAAAGGAGGTCTCTATGTTGTAGATAGGGAGAGTGGCCAAGTTGACACTTCCCTTGTCGTAATAAACTCCCAGGAAGGCACAAACTGGCTGTAGCACAAACAATTGAGCCACCTCAACTTCAACTCGATTAGACATCTTCAAAGCACAAATTAGTTGAAGGGCTACCATAAACTGAATTCAAGAAGGATGAAATTTGCAGAGCATGTCAGATGGGAAAGTGATAAACACTCAATTTTTCCATTTATTGCTGCGACTTTGTTGGATATTTACTTTAGATTGGATCATTCAGTGATGTTTTTGTGCTTGATTCATATTTTCTATGAAATGTTACGTTTGATTTAGTTTTGAGCTATCTGTGTAGGATTAACGTGCAATCGAGTTGTTTACATAATATGACAAAGTTTGAAAGTGTTATATGATGTTAGTATGCATCGGGAAGAGGACAAAGCGAGTAAAGATCGAGAAAATTTTCAAAAAGCACAAGATGACGGAAACGGCTACCTAGAATACAAACTCGGTGATCGCTGAGTTTGTAATCTAGGTAGCTGAGTTCGTAATATCCTCAATTTTCTCTTAGGACGGAAAAATGACCCATATTACAAAATTGGTAGTCGCCGAGTTTGCAAACAGGTCGTCGAGTTCATAAATTCTGCATTTTTGCTCTTGTAACGGACTCAGTGACCCACTTACACAAATAGCGGTTGCTATTCCTGCTTTATGGGTCGCCGTTAGTGTTTTAAATGCCAAAATTTGATGTATTTTTTTATATCCTTTTGGATTTGTACAAGATAGATATAAATATAGGGTTCCAAAGTTTATTAGAAATCGATTATTCATTATTTTTAGAGATGGTCTTCATTTTGAGAGTTGTGATTTTGGAGAGAACGACAGAACGGAGGGGAGAACTCAAAGTACGAAGATTGAAGACCCAAGATTGAAGACTACGGTTCTTTAGTTTTATGTTTTCTTCATCTTTCTATATTTGTTTCTCTTTATTAATGGAATTTAGCATGTCTGGCTAAATCCACTTTGGATTTTAGGGTTTGAACCTATGTTGAATTTTATGCAATACTTTATTTAATTTGATTTTCCTTTTTCATTCGTATTGTGATTTCCTGGGTTTTTGATTATTTGCTTGAAATTGGCCATTGATGGCAAATTGATTGATACTTCTTGATCTGAGATGTCTAGCTTTATCAATAAGTTTTACAAGATAATTAGATTTGATAATTTGAATATCTGAGAGGAATTTGAACTATTGAAGGGTTTAGAAATCTGAGGTTTTAATTAAGAGTAAGATTCTTTCTGCGTGTCCGAGAGGAGTCATTAGGATTTTATTTCCATGTTATGGTTTAGAATTCGAGAGAATCACCTGATAACATAATTGTGATTAACCCATCTATTTGAAAATTAAATTGGAATTGGATTGAATAAATATTTTGCATAACTATTCATCGTAGTGGATAATTGTAGAATCATGGTTTCTCTTATATTTTTTAAATAATATTTTATTTGCCTTTTTAATTATTTACTTTCAAGATTTCTTAGTTTTAATAAATCAAACATTTTTATCAAAGTCTCTAGATAGTATTAAGATATCAGCGTTAGAGTGCTTAGTTATATTTCGTGCCTACAATCCCTGTGTTCGATATTATTTATTATTTGCGATCTATAATGGTTTGTACACTTGCATAATAACATATTGCAAAACACGCTATCAAGTTTTTGGCGCCGTTACCGGGGATTACATAGATTTGTATAATTAACACTATTTCCAATATTAAGCCACTAATATAGAATTTATTTTACGCATAATTTGTCATTTATTTTATTAGATTATAACTTTTGGTGTTTTTTTTTTGTAGTATATGTGAACCAGATTTCGAAGTCCTCCATTTGAACCTCTGTCAAATTTCCTTGATTGATCCATAGTTTGTTCTTTTGTTTTGTCTAGATACAGACGTTAAATAAAGCGCTTGTTTGGAGGCAACCCAATTTTTACTGCTTATAGTTGTTTAATTTCGAGTCTTATGACCTTTATAATGCCTAGAGTTCGTGTCTTTTGTTTAAGTTTGTTGAGTGCCGTAATAGTTAGGAAAATGTGTTGGAATTCATGGAAAAGCAAACTCGGTGGTTTACTATACATAAACGGCGGTCGGCGAGTTTGGCCTAGGTTACCGTGTTTGTGTAGGATCGCCGAACAATTTCTCAGCAGGCTCATTGGGAGTGACGAGGTTTCACACAAATCTCCTTGATCTTTTTTCCCACAAACTTATTCTTTACTTTGTATTGAATAAGTTTGGGGGTGGGGGATAATGTGTGTTTTCTACCTTTATCTTCTTTTATATTGAGTTTATTTGTTGCACTCTTTGTACTAATTGAAACTATTGCCTTAACTGTTTAGTTGTTAATATTTATTTCCTTCTTAGTTGGTATGTACTGGAAACTCTATTATCTTTTAGCATTGTACTAGGGAATGAAATTGATTGCTGGATGGGTAGTATTTGCATTTTATTGATCAATGATTATGATGAAAAATTTTCCTTTCTCGTGAAACTTGCATTGATGACTTGCAGTATGAGTTGATGAGGTACATATTTTTGTGGTATTAGTTTTGGCCTCTAGGATATGCTTTAGCCTGTGAGAATTTGAGCCTGTGTTTGTTTTGTTGAGAGTATGTCATTGTACACTTTACCTCTAGAACTTGCTTTGGTTTCTGTCTCGAAATTGTAGAGGTGTGCCATGAACTTAGAAATGATCCTAGGCATCGTTTCATAGCCTCATTTACAACCCAAACACTAACATGTTACATAACCTCTTGTTAACCAGCTGAACCTATAAACCATTTATTTGTGAACCGGATGATAGGAAGTTTGGATGGAGTAATATGGGTATTTGTTGTTGGTAGGTGCAAGAATGTAGTAGTATTATGGTAGTACATAGTCCAAATTTGCCTGTGGACAATATATATACAAATAAAAAGAGAATGGATACTGATGAGTAGCTTAATAAGTTCATAATGTTCCAGTTTAGTCTTATTATATTTTACTTATACATTTACTTAAAAAAAATGAAGAAGAAATAGAAGAGAGGATCTGTTGATTATTTAAGTAAGTAAGTAAATAAATAAATAAGTGTGGTATGTGATGAGGAGACATTTGTTGTGAATGAAGTGATAAGGATAAATATGTTTAGTCACTTAGCCAAATATTCCATATTTTTCACCAATGTGCCTACATTAGAACCTAAAATAAAGACATTTTTATCTTTGTTCTAACATTCCCAAAGTCAGCGGAGTGATTAGACAATAAGCAAGCCTATGGTAGGAAGTTGTACAGTTAACATTTTGAGAGTATACACTAGCCTATCTTACAATGTGAATGAAAATTAAGTGATACACTATCCTGTGAGAAACAAATTTCTGGAAGTCAAGATTAAAACTGTCAACTGTAGTACTTAATAGAGGATTGTTGTGGTTGTTGATGCAGGAATCAGAATTCATTGTGTTTGAAATAATTATTGATCAATAAATGCAGCCCTTGTGTTGATCATTTTCGTTCATTTGTTTTTTTTCATTGTTCGATGATGAACAATAGCTTAAGTTTGGGGGGTTGATAAACACTCAATTTGTGCATTTATTGTTGTGAAGTTGTTGGATATTTGCATTAGATTTGTAATATCCTTGTTTTATCGGTTATAAAATTTAGATTTATAGGCCGAATTAGAACTAAATT
The DNA here is from genome assembly GCA_026898455.1 of Plectranthus barbatus. Lineage (NCBI taxonomy): Eukaryota > Viridiplantae > Streptophyta > Magnoliopsida > Lamiales > Lamiaceae > Plectranthus > Plectranthus barbatus. The sequence goes on from JAPKLW010000437.1 coordinate 218,502, forward strand.
TTGATAAATATATGTTGTTTATTGTTATATCCCAGATTTTTGGTAAACATTTAATTTTTTTATTTATTAATTTTAAATGGTTTGATCCTTTACGTGGTTTATTTACAAGATTTTGAGATTGATCTATTTTAGAATTTACTATTTGAGTCTAGCAAACGAATCATTTCGGCTCAAATTATTTACGACGCGTGGGTATTTTCCATTTTGGGTGATATTGCATCAATTCTAAAATAATTGTTGTTGGGTTAATTTAAAAAAAAAAAAAAAATTTCAAATAAAATTCTTTTATTTTTGAGAAAGAGTGTCGATCCCTCTCCCTTCTAGCAATTTATATATTATGTGTCCATATATTTTTTATTCTTTGTTAGATTGGTGGAATTTTTAAGACCACAATCTCTACCTAACCCTATTCTTCTTTTGGACATAAACCTTCCCATAACCATTCTTTACAATTTTTCTTTTCTCCACTGATTCACGAAGAGGGTAAAAATGATCCTAAGTTTAACTTATTTTTTTTTCCATCAACACTCACTTCTACTTTTACAAATAAAAAAAAGAGAAGATGATTTCTTATTTTTATCTCTTACAAGGTTGAGCTTTTCGTTAGATTCTAAAGTAGCGAGTAAGAAGAAGTTTGAGGTGTCTTCATTTCATTTCCACAATCTCTACCTAGGTCATTTAGTATATATGTAACTCAGTTTGATTCTTGGATTAGAAAGAGAATTTAATTGCAAGATTTTAGTTAAATTGTTGCTACTGGTTAATCTTGTGCGACTAAGGAAGCTCGATGCTAGTGTTGGTGTGCAGAATTTGTTATTTATTTCAGACAGTAAACCGCACACATACAAATAGATGAGTGGGTCTGTTCCTTTGAGAAGCTAAGAATGTTGGAAACGGAGATATTTATATAAATATTCCGGAAATAAATATTAAATTTTGTGAAAATTACATATTACAGAATCGATCTAAGTTGTGAGTAGATAATCGTGGTATATTTATATTCTCAAATCCGTGTTTCGGTGAGTGAGAAATTGATCCGCGAAGGTGACACATGGCGTCATTATTACATGATTAATTAAGACAAGACATGTACTCCCTCTGTCCCACTTCAATTGTCCACCTTTCCTTTCTTGTCCGTCCCATTTAATTGTCCACTTACTTAAAATGAAAAAATAATACCCACTCACTAATAAAATACTAATTTTCTCTATCTCTACTCGCATTGGTTATTGTGCCAAAAGCAAAGTGGACAATTCATATGGGACGGAGGGAGTAATAATTATGACATCCCACATTGGGAATATAACCTTGTCTTAACAGGTTTAAATACAATTACACTGATATGGTGTAATAACTGAGTGTGCTAGGGACGTTGTACAACGTGCCCGCTATGTGCCCATGCGCGCCGCGGCCGCCGCCCGCCTCGCCTCGCCTCGGCCTTCGGCCTCCGCGAGGCCGCAGGCCGGGCCCGAGCCCCGGACCCCGGTTCTTGGTTCTTGGTCTTTGGCTGGTCTTTGGGCTTTGGGCCTTGGCCCGTTACGACCTTATCTTTTTGGTCAACAGAAACGAGCCCGATGGACTCATCGGAGTGGGTCAAGTGACTGGGTCAGGTCCAGTCAACACAGATGCACACGTGGCCTGCGACGTGGCTAACGAGTCAGCACACGTGCGCATTGACGTGTCGAGGCCGTTACGCTCGTTCAAACGAGCACGTCCGCATTGACGTGTCGAGGCCGTTACGCTCGTTCAAACGAGCTCCGTGATTGTCGCCCGTGTCTCCCGCCGCAACCATCAGCGCCATCATGTGCGCAGGTGTAACTGTTGGCGGTCTTCAATGCTCCAGCACGCTCCCCAGGTGGTGGACTGCCTATAAATAGGCATCCCCAGGCAGCAACACACACTTCCGAATATAGATTTTGTTGCATTTCACCTGCATACTTTTGTTGCATTTCACCTGAGTTCTGCCAACTCTGCTCTGCTCCACTCCTGTTCGCCGGAGCTCTGTCGATTGTGGTGCTGCTTCGATTAAGACGTAAAGCCGTTTTACCTTTGGGGACAGACTGCCATATTCCGAGCACTACGGAGGCATATTCTGTCTTGCGGGAAGAGTTCGCTCGACTCGGCTAAGGATTCGTTTACTCGTTTTGCTTTGTTGTTTTTGCTACAATCCCTTGTACTGTTTCACCGTCTAATTCTCGTTCTCAGATTTTGTAATCTCTACATCATTAACAATCGCAAGACAGAATACAGTAATCTGAGATGTCTGCAACTGGAAACGATGGTGGCAACAACAACAACACCGGTGGTGTGCCCGGCTATGATCCGTCTGCTCCGCGCCTTCCTCCCAATGCTCAAGCGGAGAAGCCCTCCAAGTTCACCGGAGTTGATTTCAAGACTTGGAGGCAGAAGATGCTGTTTTACATCACTACCTTGGGGCTCGCTAACTACCTAAATGAGGACAAGCCCGAGTGTGCTGATGACGAGCCGGACCGCCAGAAGTGTGTCGCCTTCGACAACTGGTGCCACGGAGATTTTTTATGTCAAAATTTCATTTTAAATGCTTTAGTTGATCCGTTATATGCGGTGTACGCAAATGTAGAAACATCTAAAGAGCTGTGGGAAATGTTAGAAAGAAAGTACACAACGGAGGACGCGGGTACTAAAAAGTACGCCGTGGCCAAGTATTTGTCGTACCAGATGGTCGACAATAGATCGGTTGTAGAACAAGTGCAAGAATCTCAATTGATCTTGCACAACGTTCAAGCCGAAGGGATGATGCTTCCCGATGCTTTTAATGTGGCTGCGGTCATAGAAAAGCTACCCCCTTCTTGGAAGGACTTCAAGAGTTACCTTATGCACAAGCAGAAGGCAATGACTCTTGAAGATTTGATTGTCAAACTTCGGATTGAAGAAGACAATCGAAGGCCCGATCCAAGACTAAGGTCTGTGGAGGCTAAGGCTAATTTGATGGAGCGTGGTGGTCCATCAAAGAAGCGCAAGAGGCCTACCCAATCAAGGCCTATCCAATCGAACAAAGGCGTTGTGATCAAAGAGCCTAAGTTCAATGGTGACTGCTACAACTGTGGCAAGCCTGGCCACATGGCTAACCAGTGCAAGAAGCCCAAAGCTAATGGCAAGGGCAAAGGAAAGATGTATAACCACAACGTCGAACCCGATAATGATTGGGAAAACGACCTGTGTGCTGCTGTCTCTCAAGTCAACCATGTGGACAACCCAAGGGAGTGGTTCGTGGATACGGGTGCAACTTGTCACGTAGCATCCGAAAGGAATGTCTTCTCTTCCTACAAAGTTGTTGAAGGAAGAAAGCTTCACATGGGCAACCAAGCCTCGTCTGATGTGGCTGGTGTTGGAAACGTGGTCCTAAAGCTCACAAGCGGAAAGGACCTCACCTTGAAGGATGTGCTGCATGTCCCAGACATCCGGAAGAATCTAGTGTCAGGCTCACTTCTTGTAAACAATGGTTTTAAACTTGTTTTCGAGTCTGAAAAGTTTATTTTGTCTAAGTTTGGAAAGTTCCTTGGCCGGGGTTATCTTGCCAATGGACTTTTCAAAATGAATGTAATGGCACGGCGCCAAGCCGAAAAAGTTATCAATAAAAGTGAATCTTCTTCTGCTTACTTGATTGAGTGCTCTGATTTATGGCATATTAGATTAGGACATGTAAATCTAAATGCTATTAAAAGATTAATGAATCTGAACTTGTTGAAAGTGACTGATTTTAAACAAACAAAATGTGAAGTTTGTGTTGAAGCAAAAATGGCAAAGTTGCCATTTCAATCAGTCGAACGGAGCACTAAGCCTCTAGAATTAATTCACACCGATTTGTGTGATCTAAAGTTTGTGCAAACTAGAGGAGGAAAGAAGTTCTTCATAACTTTTATTGATGATTGCACAAGATATTGCTATCTTTACTTACTTCGAAGTAAAGATGAAGCAATAGAAGCTTTCAAAAACTACAAAATGGAAGCAGAGAATCAATTGAGCACTCGAATCAAAATGATTCGAAGTGATCGAGGTGGAGAGTATGTCGCTCCATTTGAAGAACTTTGTGCTGCTTCTGGCATAATTCATCAAACGACTGCTCCGTACTCACCTCAGTCAAATGGTGTTGCTGAAAGGAAAAATCGGACATTAAAAGAGATGATGAACGCTCTGTTGATCAGTTCGGGGTTACCCGAAAATATGTGGGGTGAAGCTGTCTTAACAGCCAACTACATCTTGAACAAGATTCCTCTCAAAGGAAAAGATGTTACCCCATATGAGACGTGGAAAGGTAGAAAACCCTCCTATAAATATCTCAAAGTTTGGGGTTGTTTAGCAAAGGTTGAAGTGCCTCCACCCAAAAAAGTTGCAATCGGTCCTAAAACAATTGATTGCATCTTTATTGGCTATGCACGTAACAGTGCAGCTTATCGTTTCCTAGTGCACAAGTCGGAGAACCCGAATGTGACTGTAGGAACGACGATAGAATCAAGGAATGCAATATTCTTTGAAGATATCTATCCGAACAAAAGAAAAGAGTATGAACCTCAAGTTTCTCGAAAGAGAACACACGAGGAGGCTACTAGTTCTGATCCAATTGAGGAAGAACCGAGACGTAGCCAAAGAGCTAGGACTGCTAAAAGTTTTGGTCCCGACTTCATTACTTATATGTTGGATGACGAACCAAAAACTATTAAGGAAGCTCTAGCTCGACCAGACGCTTCTCTCTGGCAAGAAGCGATCAACAGTGAAATTGAATCTATAATGTATAATCATACATGGATTCTGACTGATCTCCCGAAAGGTTGCAAGCACTTAGGATGCAAGTGGATCCTTAAAAGGAAGTACAAAGCCGATGGCTCTGTTGATAAGTATAAAGCCCGCCTTGTGGCAAAAGGCTTTCGACAAAGAGAGGGAGATGATTTCTTTGACACCTATTCACCTGTAACTCGAATCACGTCTATTAGAGTGCTTCTCGCGATTGCTGCGTTGCACAATCTAGAGATTCACCAAATGGATGTGAAAACTGCTTTCCTGAACGGTGAATTAGAGGAAGAAATCTACATGGATCAACCTGACGGGTTCGTAGTACCCGGTCAAGAAAAGAAGGTATGTAAATTGATAAGATCGTTATACGGTCTAAAACAAGCGCCCAAGCAGTGGCATATAAGGTTTGACAACGCAATGTTGGCGAACAGATTCAAGTACAACGAGTGTGACAAGTGTGTCTACTATAAAGGTACCTCTAACTCCTTTGTTATTGTATGCCTTTATGTAGATGACATGTTGATTATGGGAAATAGTCAACAAGTAATCGTTGATACTAAAAGGATGTTGAAGCGAAACTTCGACATGAAAGACATGGGTATAGCTGATGTGATCCTCGGGATCAAAATCATGAGAAGAGGTGATGGAATTGTTCTATCACAATCTCACTATGTTGAGAAAGTGCTTAGAAAATTCAATGTTTATGATAGTTCACCAGCAAAAACACCTCTAGAACTCAATGTTCATCTTAGCAAGAACCGAGGTGACCCTGTAGCTCAAGAGGAGTATGCAAAGGTCATTGGTAGTCTGATGTATCTGACTAACTGTACTCGACCAGATCTTGCTTACTCGGTGAACAAACTGAGTAGATACACGAGCAATCCAAGTAAAGAACACTGGAAAGCTCTTGTGAGAGTTTTGAGATACTTAAAGTACACTCTTAATGTAGGGTTACACTACACAAGATTTCCTCCTGTACTCGAAGGGTACTGTGATGCCAATTGGATCTCCGACACGAATGATTCACATTCCACGAGTGGATATGTGTTTACAATCGGTGGGGGGGGGGGCAGTCTCGTGGAAATCTACGAAGCAAACGTGCATAGCCCGCTCCACAATGGAATTTGAGTTCATAACTTTAGATAAAGCTGGTGAAGAAGCAGAATGGCTTCGTCACTTCCTTGAAGATATTCCTTGTTGGAGCAAACCAGTGCCCTCAGTGATGATTCACTGCGACAGCCAAGCAGCTATTGGTCGGGCACTGAACAACATGTATAACGGTAAGTCGAGACTTATTCATCGTCGACATAATACTGTTAGGCAATTGATTTCGAATGGGGTTATGTCTATTGAATATGTGAAGTCAATAGATAACCTAGCGGATCCGCTAACCAAAGGGTTAAACCGAGATCAAATGTACAAGTTGCTAGAGGTAATGGGATTAAAATCCACAATCTAGAACGAGTATAGTGGACACCCAACCTAGGTGATTGGAGATCCCAAGAACTAGGTTCAATGGGAAAACTCAGCTATATAAGTTCGAGTATAAACACCTAATTCTTCCATTCCCTAAGTGAGCAAACCTAGGTGTTTTGAGCCTGCATGTGGTACAGGTTAAGTCAATCAACTTTTAATGATTCCTGAAAACCTCGTAGGGGTTGAGTACGGCAGGATACTCTTAAATAGGAAATCACCTATATAAGTGGAAGTGAGGGCCGCTTCAATGAACACTTATGAATCCAAAGGGGTTTTCCATGGCCCGTAATGGAAACAAACGTGAGAACGGATGGAGTTTGAAATGTTAGTGTTTCAATGTCGTTGTCTAGGTACACACGACGGAGGGTTAGTTCAAGGTGTTTACCACTACGCCACCAGTGTATCCGACGATGTTGAAGATGAAAGGTTCAAAGCCACAAGCTACCTCTTCATGTGCATTAACGTTTCTCGAGGACGGAGTTGGCTCTGCATTTCATGCATTGGGCATTTCCACTCATAGGGGGGATTGTTGGTAACGAAGATATTTATATAAATATTCCGGAAATAAATATTAAATTTTGTGAAAATTACATATTACAGAATCGATCTACGTTGTGAGTAGATAATCGTGGTATATTTATATTCTCAAATCCGTGTTTCGGTGAGTGAGAAATTGATCCGCGAAGGTGACACATGGCGTCATTATTACATGATTAATTAAGACAAGACATGTAATAATTATGACATCCCACATTGGGAATATAACCTTGTCTTAACAGGTTTAAATACAATTACACTGATATGGTGTAATAACTGAGTGTGCTAGGGACGTTGTACAACGTGCCCGCTGTGTGCCCACGCGCGCCGCGGCCGCCGCCCGCCTCGCCTCGCCTCGGCCTTCGGCCTCTGCAAGGCCGCAGGTCGGGCCCGAGCCCCGGACCCCAGACCCCGGTTCTTGGTTCTTGGTCTTTGGCTGGTCTTTGGGCTTTGGGCCTTGGCCCGTTACGACCTTATCTTTTTGGTCAACAGAAATGAGCCCGATGGACTCATCGGAGTGGGTCAAGTGACTGGGTCAGGTCCAGTCAACACAGATGCACACGTGGCCTGCGATGTGGCTGACGAGTCAGCACACGTGCACATTGACGTGTCGAGGCTGTTACGCTCGTTCAAACGAGCACGTGCGCATTGACGTATCGAGGCCGTTACGCTCGTTCAAACGAGCTCTGTGATTGTCGCCCGTGTCTCCCGCCGTAACCGTCAGCGCCGTCATGTGCGCAGGTGTAACCGTCGGCGGTCTTCAATGCTCCAGCACGCTCCCCAGGTGGTGGACTGCCTATAAATAGGCATCCCCAGGCAGCAACACACACTTCCGAATATAGATTTTGTTGCATTTCACCTGCATACTTTTGTTGCATTTCACCTGAGTTCTGCCAACTCTGCTCTGCTCCACTCCTGTTCGCCGGAGCTCTATCGATTGCGGTGCTGCTTCGATCGAGACGTAAAGCTGTTTTACCTTTGGGGACAGACTGCCATATTCCGAGCACTACGGAGGCATATTCTGTCTTGCGGGAAGAGTTCGCTCGACTCGGCTAAGGATTCGTTTACTCGTTTTGCTTTGTTGTTTTTGCTACAATCCCTTGTACTGTTTCACCGTCTAATTCTCGTTCTCAGATTTTGTAATCTCTACATCATTAACAAAGAAAAGCTGAGGAACGACACTTATTTGTTGTAGATGGTAAATGCTTAACGTTTTCATCTGGAAATTGGAATTTTGAAACCGTGGTAAAAAGTGAGGTGCGATATGACTGGGAGTCAAATAGAAGGATCTTGAGTTAAGAGTGTATTGATTATTTAGTTTCCAATGTAAAAGAAACTCAAATACCTACTCACCTCATGAAATGTTCAATAAACTCTGGTGATCCTGAATTAATGGGTTGATGATTGAAGGCATAAGTTTAGTTAGAAGGGTAAATTGACGATATTGTATAGGAGTTAAAGAAGTCGAGTTGTTGTGGATTCAAGCCTCTGTTACTGTTTTCCTTAGTCTATGTTTTTGGTTGTGGTAAATCTGATTCGCTAGGTGGATTAATGTCTGCACATTTTCTTAGTTTGATTATTGTTACTCTTTTGTTTGGTTTTAGATCGTGAGGGGGACGACTTATGGATTGTAGTTTGAAATATTCTTGCTCTTATTATTGACCTTAGTCTATGTTATGCATATAACATCTTCATGGAGTAGTTTTCTTTTAATTTGGAATTATTTTGTTTGTCTGTGCAATAGAAAACATAGAAGGGATGAAACCTTGGTTAATTAATTAATTTATTTTCTTTATTATCAGGCAAAAGAATTAGCAACTTGGTGGTAACTTGAGAAGTTTCATATTTGAGGATCCAAATTCGAGATTTGTGAGAGAAGTTTAGAAATTATTATTATTATTATTATTATTATTATTATTATTATTATTATTATTATTATTATTATTTTCTAAACTTTGTTTTCCATGAAAATGGAGGAGTTCAAGGCGACCTTCTGTGAAATGATAGCCTGGTCTTTAAGGCAATCTCGACCTTACCATATATTTTGCCTTAGACTATTTACGAGGAGGAATCTAGATGAGAATAAGTTGCGAATAATGTATAATGACTATTTAGTTAGCGATTTGTTAGTCACAATTTAAACTTAAGTTTTATTTTATTTTATTTTATTTTTGCTTTTTTTTTCAAATCCTGGCTGATTGAAAGATTTGTTATGATAAAGGAAACACGGGGAACGTGAACTAGAAGATCGAATGTTTTGGGCTTAAATCTTTTAACTAAGTATCAGATGGGCTTTCCTGTTAAATTATAAAATGTGATTTCGGACTATGAGTCTTATTTGTGAAAATCATGAACAATGTGTTTTGTTTTGAATTAAATTTTCATATCTGAAATGATTTCTGTTTTGCATTAGCTGTTTGTCCTCTAAGCCAGGCAAGTGGCCAAAGAGTATATGTGAAATCTGAGCCGGGGAATACGGCCAGAGATTTGAGCTTAAAATGTCAAGGTCCCACTTATAGGCTGGTCATTGTGACTATGGAAGTAGGCCTGTTACTTATTAAAATAGATAGTGCATGTAGAAATAAAACCGAGATTGTCACACTTATTAAAATAGATAGTATATGTAGAAATAAAACCGAGCTCAGTAATGTAAAATAAAATGAGTTTGATAAACATGGTGGGATTTCTCAAAAATAAAACCCATGTGTTGTCCATGGATTATGATATGACAATTTATAATCTATACATGTATTTGGCAAGTGTCCACTGAATACAATGTATTCAGCCATGTATATATTTATAAATATGCAGGTTAAGTTGGAGATACGGGTGGCGAAGTCCTAAGAATACTTAACTTTTGAACTCCTAAGAGCCCGAGATTATATATCTTCATATATATAATCCGACTACGCTTATTTCGCTGCAAATATTCTGAACACATTAATTTTTGAATTTTTCTTGTAATGTAAATTATGATAATCTTGTTTTGTATCGTATTTAACGAGCCAAACATGAATTCTTTTGTCAACTTCTTTATTTCATGCAGGATTATCTCTCATGCTTGTCTCTTTTTATTATTATTATTAATACCTTTCCCACTCCATTTGTGTTTATCGGGCAATTATCATCGTCGAGGTCACGTCCCCGGCTATGGGAAGTTCTCAGGGAATGACAAAGTGGTATCAGAGCCAGATTTATTTGCTCTTAACAAAAATTCCCTTCAATTTGAGGCTAGCATTGTGTCGCTAGATCTCGATGCAACCATCACTTAGCACTCCACCCTGTCACGCTCAATTAAGAGAGGTAATTATTTCTCGAAAGAAAATTTTTCAACCCCAATTATTTTTTAAGAGAAAAAGATACTTGGAAATTTTAAAAAAAATTATATGTTCGGAAGCATAATCACTTATTATGTGTTGAGTAGTTATTTAATATGATAGGACTAATTACTTTTTGGCATGTTGCAAGATTAGAAAAGTGTGAAATCTTGTTAAGCATAATGCTTTCGATTGTATGTTATTTATGGATGAAATATGCTCTTATGCATAACAATAAAACATGATGCACATTATGTTTGCGCATGCTTTTCCGATGATATTATTATATCTTTTGGTAGAATATAATTTTTCTAAGAAATATGCTCACCATAGAAGAACGTAGAAGAATATAATTCTTCAACTGTATGAAGGATATTTCTACTAAACATATCAAATGGAAGAGGCTCGATGAAAAAGAACTATAAGCAGAAGACATTAGTGAACACATACTTATTATTATTATTATTATTATTATTATTATTATTTTCTATCTTATATTGTTGTTTTTTGCACCCTTAATTTAATATATATCATACATAGGTATCTTAATTTAGTTGATCGTGTAATCTCTGAACAAAGGATAAACACTTTGAGAAACTTTGTTTTCCATGAAAATGGAGGAGTTCAAGGCGACCTTCTGTGAAATGATAGCTTGGTCTTTAAGGCAATCTCGAGCTTACCATATCTTTTGCCTTAGACTAATTACGAGGAGGAATTTAGATGAGAATAAGTTTCGAATAATATGTCTAATGACTATTTAGTTAGTGATTTGTTAGTCACAACTTAAACTTAAATTTTATTTTATTTTATTTTATTTTTCCTTTTTTTTCGAATCCTCCCTGATTGAAAGGTTTGTTATGATATAGGAAACATGGGGAACGTGAACTTGAAGATCGAAGGTTTAGGGCGTAAATCTTTTGACTAAATATCGGGTAGACTTTCCTATTCAATTATAAAATGTGATTTCCGACTATGAGTCCTATTTGTGAAAACCATGAAAAATGTGTTTTATTTTGAATTAAATTGTCATATCAGAAATAATTTCTGTTTGGCATTAACTGTCTGTCCTCTAAGCCTCGAAAGCGGCTAGAGAGCATATGTGAAATCTGAGTCGGGGAATACGGCCAGAGCCTTGAGCTTTAAATGTCAAGGTGTTTATGAACGATTGGATTTCAATGACTCTATAAGATAGATAGTGTATGTGGAAATAAAACAGAGCTCGGTAATGATAAATAAAATGAGTTTGATAAGCATGGTGAGATTTCTTAAAAATAAAACCCATGTGTTCTCCCTGTATTATGATGTGACAATTTTAAATGTATACATGTATTTATCAAGTGTCCATTTAGTACAATATACTCAGCCCTGTATATATTTATAAATATGCAGGTTAAGCTGGAGACACGGGTGACGAAGTTCTAAGCATACATAACTTTTGAGCTCCTAAGAGCTCGGGATTATATATCTTCATATATATAATCCGACTACGCTTATTTCGCTGCAAATATTCTGAACTCCATTACTTCGTGACCTTTGCTTGTAATGTAAATTATGATAATCTTGTTTCGTATCGTATTTAACGAGCCAAACTTTAATTGTTTTGTCAACTTCTTTTTTTCGTGCAGGATTATCTCTCATGCTTGTCTCTTTTTGTGATTATTTATACCTTTCCTACTCCATTTGTGCTTATCGGGCAATTATCATTGCCAAGGTCATGTCCCCGACTCTTGGAATTTCTCGGGGTGTGACAAGATTGAATCATTCAGTGATGTTTCTCTTCTTTATTCATATTTTCTATGAAGTGTTACTTTTGGTTTGGTTTTGAGCTATCTGTGCAGGATTAACATGCAATCGAGTGGTTTACATAATATGGCAAAGTTTTAATGTGCCATAAGGTGTTAGTATGCATCGGGAAGAGGACGAAGCGAGAAAAGATCGAGAAAATTTGCAAAAGGCAAAAGATGACTGAAACAACTACCTATATTACAAACTCAACAATTGCCAAGTTCGTAATCTGGGTAGATGACTTCGTAATATCCTCAATTTGCTCTCGGGACGGAAACTGTGACCCATAATACAAAATCGGCGGTCGCCGAGTTTGTAAATTCTGTATTTTTTCTCTCGTTACGAATTCGGCGACCCACTTACACAAATGGCAGTCGCCATTCCTGCTTTACGAGTCGTCGTTCATGTTTTTAAGGCTGAAATTTGATGTAATTTTCATATCATTTTGGATCTGTTCAAGATAGATATAAATATAGGGTTCCAAAGTTTATTAGAAATCCGTTATTCATTATTTTTAGAATTGATCATTATTTTGAGAGTTGGAGATTTTTGAGAGAACGACAGAACAGAGGGGAGAACTCAAAGTACGAAGATTGAAGACCCAAGATTGAAGACTACGATTCTTTAGTTTTATGTTTTCTTCATCTTTTTATATTTTTTTCTGTGAATTTAGCATGTCTGGCTAAATCCACTTTGGATTCTAGGGTTTGAACCTATGTTGAATTTTATACAATACTTTATTTAATTTGATTTTCCTTTTCAATTCGCATTCTGATTTCCTGGGCTTTTGATTATTTGCTTGATATTGGCCATTGATGGCAAATTGATTGATATTTCTTGAACTAAGAAGTCTAGATTTATCAATAGGTTTTACAGGATAATTAGATTTGATAATTTGAATATTTGAGAGGAATTTTAATTATTGAAAGGTTTAGAAATCTAAGGTTTTATTTAAGAGTAAAATTCTTTCTGCGCGATTTCCATGTTATGGTTTAGAATTCGAGAGAATCACCTAATAACATAATTGTGATTAACCCATGTGTTTGGAAATTAAATTGGAATTGGATTGAATAAATAATTTGCACTTATATTTTTTAATAATCTTTTATTTCCTTTTTTTAAATATTTACTTTCTAGATTGCCTAGTTTTAATAAATCAAACCTTTTTATCAAAATCTCTAGATAGTAGTAAGATATCTGCATTACAATGCTTAGTTATATTTCGAGCCTACGATCCTTGTGTTTGATATTATTTATTACTTGCCATCTGTACACTTGCACAGTAACGTGTTGCAAAACACGCTATAGAAAGCAAACCAAAGCTTCATTCAAAAACCATCTTGCTACAACGAACACAAATAGGATCCTGGAGTTGCTACATATAGATTTATTTGGACTAGCCAAGCCACCCACAATCGGAAGAAAGAGGTTCACTCTTTTTGTTGTTGATGACTACTTGAGATACACTTGGGTGAGATTGCTGAAATTTAATGACGAAGTCAAACTCCAACTTCCAAAACTGATAATAAGGGCTCAATATGACAAAGGAGTGATAGTAAAGAGGATAAGGTCCGACAATGGAATAAAGTTTTGCGATGAACCATTGATGGATTTTTGCGTAGGCATTGGAATTGCCCACGAAAAGTTATCTCCAAGAACTCCTTAACAAAATGGCCTTGCTGAGAGAAGGAACAACACACTCTAAGAAACAGTAAGGACCATGCTCGCAGAAGCCAGTTTAAGCAAAGGCTACAGGGGAGAAGCTCTGATGACTGCGTGCTATACTCAGAATAGAAGTGCAATCAACAGTCGTCACCACAAAACTCCCTTTGAGGTCTATAATAGCCGTAAGCCTTCTATAACTCATCTACATGTTTTTGATTCGACATGTTATGATCATAATAACAGAAAGTCAAAACTGAATACCTTAAGTCCTAAAGCTGATGAAGGGGTGTTCCTTGGTTACGGACATCCTTCTCACAAGGGATATAGGGTACTCAATAAGACTACAGGACTTGTAGATATAACATGCAATGGTTAATTTAATGAGTTTGTTCTAGTGCACAGGACCTTTAAGGAACTGGAGCAAGACACTCGAGAGATCAAGGATGTCAATGAGAAACTGAGTAATGAAAATGATAATACTATTCAAGTTTCAGTTTCTCAGAATAGATCTTTGTATGAAATATTTAATTCTTCTGATGGCTCGGCTGGATTACAACCATCCGAAAGGACCCATGATGCTATAATACTTGCTTAGTCCTTAGATTCCATAACCCTAAATGCCTGCACAAAATAAGGGGGAATTCAAAATAGAAGTTCTCAAACTGAATCAAGCTTGAAGAGAGGAAGAACTGAGTTAGGATTCTACTCTAACCTCAGGTCTAGTTTCAGGAACTGACTTTCCCGGATTTTCAACTCAACCTATTAAAGTTAGCAACATCAAGAAACCAAGGTGGTTGAGATATCATCTAGAACAAGATGTGTTGGACAACATTTCAAATCCATTTCGCACACGCCAATGAAGTTCTCTGCTATCTTGCTTTATTTCTCAACAATTGGAACTAACAAAGATCGCAGATGCCTTGAAATCAATAGATTGGACAAATGCGATGGAAGAAAGATTGGCTGAATTCACTCACAACCATATATGGTACTTGGTTGACAGACCAACATACCAAACAATCATTGGAACCTAATGGGTGTTCAAGAACAAGCGAGATGAAACTAGCATGATCATGAGGAACAAAGCTAGATTTGTTGCAAAAGGATATGCACAATGCGAAGACATTGATTTCAATGAAACTTTTGCTCCAGTTGCCAGACTTGAAGCCATTCGATTACTTCTAGCTTATGTCGCACATCATTGTTTCACAATTTTTCAGATGGATGTAAAAAGTGTGTTTCTGAATAGGGAACTAAAAGAAGAAGTCTATGTTGAATAACCCCTAGGCTTAGAAGAAGGAAACAAAGTTTACAAATTGAGCAAAGCTCTATATGGGTTGAAGCAAGCAACCAAAGCTTGGTATGAGACTTTGTCTCAGTGTCTTCTCAAGAATGGTTTTTAGAAAGGAAAAATGGACACAACTCTCTTCAGAATCAAGGATGGAACTGATATTCTGTTAGTTCAAATCTATGTTGATGATATTATCTTTGGCTTAAAAACTTTGAGTTATGCGAGAAGTTTGCCCAACTGATGCAAAGCAATTTCCAGATGAGCATGATGGGCAAGATGACATATTTCCTCGATTTTCAAGTTATTCGGTCTAAAGGAGGAATCTTTGTCAATCAAAAGAAATATACCATGGATTTGATAAACATGTTTTTTTCCAGAGAAAACAAAAGGAGAACCAGTAAACCCAACAAACTAAAGAGGAATTATAGGATCATTGTTTTTTCTTACTGCAAGCAAGCCGTATATTTCTTAATTTTTTGGTGTTTGTGCAAGATTCCAAGCTAATCCCAAGAAATCACACATGGAAGCTGGAAAGAGGATTGTAAAATACCACAAAGGAACTGAGTCCTTGGGTATATGGCATCTCAAAACTGACAAACTGACTTTAAATGCATATTTAGTTCAGATTTTTTATATTGCATAATTGATCAGAAGAGCATGAGTGGAGCTTGTTAGTTCCTAGGCCACAAGCTGATTAATTGGTTTAGCAAGAAGCAATATTCCTTTGCTACATCTACCACTTGAGGTGAATATGTAGCAGTTGCTAGTTGTTGTGCTCAAGTACTTTAGATCAAGCAACAATTATTTGATTATGATGTCAAAATTGGATGTGTGTCAATATATTGTGATAATAGTAGTGCTATGTATCATTTAAAATTCAGTTCACCACTCAAGAACAAAGTACATCGATATCAGACATCATTTCATTAGAGATCATGTTGAGAGGAAGGATATGTCTGTGGAGTATATTAGAACAGAAGATCAGTTAGCAGATATCTTTGCCAACCTTATACAAGAAACCAGATTCAAGTATTTGTGTATCAAACTTGGTTTATTTGAGTTTGATGAAATTTCATTTGAAAAGGAGTAGATGCGGATTAATACTGAGCCCTAGCTCTAAGTTTTTAGTTTGCTGAATTTTGCGCTCAGTTTTCAGTTAATAGTTCTATACTTAACCATTTTTATCAAAATGTAGTATCTTGAAAGAAACTGAAAACTGAATCTTGAAAACTAAGTTTCTAGTTTTCGAGTTTGGATTTCTTTGAAGGAAGGTTGCGGACTTAAATTGAGTCCAAGCTCTTGGTTTAGAAACTAGAACACTGAAATGTATGTCAATTTTTAGTACGAGAGGCGGGATATTCAAATTCAAATTCCTTACTTCTCTCACACGTCGCATTAAATGTGAGGCAGGCATGGACCGTTCTTGGAGTGCCACGTGTCGATTGTTGCAGGCAGTCCCACAGCCTCTTCATCCCATCCGTCGATCTTGTTTTAGTTAACATAATCCTGACCATCCAAACTCAAATTTGATCTCTATAAATAGCCAAAGAGTTTTTGGCATTTAAACTTTCTGCCATTTTTCCTTTTATGCTAATAATCAAATCTTCAAACCCAGAAAACTCTAAGTGCATTTAAGTTGTCTCCGACAAACATTCTTTCATTTATTCTCAATCATAAGCCATTAAATATGACAAAAAGAAGTTTTGCCAAAAATCCAGAACAAGAGACTTCTACTTCTAGTCAAACTAAGTCGATCCTAACGAGAAAATATATCCCCCATGCCGAACTTTTGAAATTAGTCAAAGATGAAGCATTAACTACATTTCTCACATTTGAATAGAAGAGAGCAACCCATGTGAACAAAGAGAAGATTCTAAGACTGTGGGAGGAAGCCCAGAAGGTGTACCCCGATCCTTTTTTGGTTGAAAATTTGAACAATGAGGAACTTATTTATTTTCATATTGTGTATCTTAAATGGTTTCATTCGTTTATAGTGGCCGAGTTGTACTCCAAAGCTGAGATTGACAAAGATGGAAGATTTTTCACTACCAAAGTTTTCGGAGATCCCATTCGAGTCCATCCGCAAATGTTGAGCTGACTATTCTTATTGAATATTAATGGTGCAAAGGTTTCCAAGTACAAGCACAATGATCAAGAATAAATGGAGGAGCATTGGAGGAAATGGAAGAAGGATTCTGTGAAAACTACTGAGTTTGACAGTTTCTACAAATTTTTGGGTGACATTGCAATCAGGATGTTGCAATGTGAGGTGGGATCTTACTCTGAGATGAGTAAGAAGAAATATTATGTGTTCATGGAAATAGATGATGAAGTTCAAGGGAATTGGGCAGAGTTTGTGTTTGAGAGATTGCTAGAAAATGCTCAGAAAAACTCCACAATATCGGAGAAATGCACTTTTGCCACTGGAGTCGGCTTCGGAGTGAAAGTAAGTTTGTTGATTGAGAAGTTGGTTAAAATGTGGATGAAGGAGAAGAGTTGTCATCCACCGATTTTATTCCACCCAACAACAACATTCAAGAGATTATAAGTTTTGATGAGGAAAGAACTAAACTGAAGCAGAAAAGGAAGATAGTTTTCAGCAGGTGATGCAAAATCTTCCCACTCTCACAAACCTTGGAGAGGTGACGAGCAAACCAACTCAGAAAAAGCTAAAACTAGTATCCCAGATCGTGAAAGGCCGGAGCTCACCCATGGGGCGGGGTGATTCTTTAGCAAGCCATGCCATTCCTGTTGTTGTGAGAAAGAAAAAGTCAACTCCTAACAGGACAAAGAAGAAAATCTTGAAGAAAGGGGAGAAGGAGTGCCCTTAGAAAGGGAGTACAAAAACTAGGATGGAGGAAGTGCGGAGGAAGTAGGCAGAAGTAGAAGTTGAGGCTTTAAAAGCGAAGAAAAGAAAGGAAAAGGAGGTAGAAAAGCCTAAGAAAAGGAAAGGGGATGTTTATGATCCCACTAAGCTTATTCCCAAGAAGAAACTGGAGTTTAGGGAGCCCATGACTAATGAAGCCTTTGCAGCCCTATACAAAGAAGCTAACAAATTTGATCAAGGTTCTCAAAAGAAAAAAAAACTATTGAAATTTGGGTAGATTTAGAGCTCAATGCTACTGAATGAGGGGCAATTGACCTTGAACAATTGGCGAAGAAAGGTGTAGAGCAGTCTGCTGACGCGCAATAGGGTTCCACACCCACTAATGAGACTGAAGAAGGGGTAACCAACCCTGTACAACTAGCGAGAGAGATCCTTAAGAAAGTGTTCGCTACGCAGGGGGAAGCCAACAAAGGTGCTGAGAAAACCCAGACGACCACCCTTGAAAAATTGGTGAGTAGCAAAACTGGGAAAACTGAAACTGAAACCTCCTTTGCAGAATAAACTGAAAACATCAAAAGGTGGTAAGGATGGTAAGTTTGGAAAATCCCACGATTATCCTTCTACTTCTTCAAATATCTCAGATTCAGATGAAGACCTTGCTCTGGATGAAGTCTTCAATTTCTCCAAGGACAAGCAGGGAAGGTGGATGAACTACCCTTGGGATCAAAGGGGGAAAGAGTGGATAATCAAGCCGAGTCAATTTGCTGCATATAGAATTCCTTTGAGTGGCTACGTCATCTAGAATACAATGCTGAAAGACTCAACACTTGGTGCCCCCCATTGGAGAACTGGATGTTGGAAACTTGGAATTTATCCTTTGGGCGGCCGAGATCTCAAAAAGGGTGGAGGAAAAGGTGACGAAGGAGATCATGCTTGTATATCCCGATATACTTGAGGAGGATTGCATGTCAGTTATTGATCTGAAGATGGAGTTAAGGAGATGGAGGAGGTTTGATCTAGTTAAGCATGAGCTGGATGAGAAAGACAAGCCCATCATGCAGGCCAGGCTGGGTTTAACATTCTGGAGATCCGAAGAAGTATGGGCAAAAGAGTGGAGTGGCTAGACTGAGAGTCGACAACTGACACTAGAGGAGATAAGGAAAACACTCTTGAGTATCCGTGCTCCTAAGTATCTGTGTCTACTAGCTCCAAACTCAATCTTCTAGCTTCTAGGGATACTAGTCAATTACCTCCTACTAATTTCGTATGTGCCAGAAACTCCAGTTTCTCCCCCATATGCTCAAGAAGAAGAAAGCCAAGCAATATAAATTCCAGTTTCGACCGCTGAAGATTATCAAAGCTTAATTGCTGCCAAATTGGAAAAAGTAAGGAAACTTGCAGCACAACAAAGGAGTCTGGAAGCAAATATGGAGCAAGTAAAGAAAGAACTTACCACTACTGAGTTAGAAAAGGAAGAGATGGAGCAAGCAGTTTCTCTATCCCACGGGCTTACTATTATTACTACTGCAGCGAAGACAACCCAAACTATCCAAGTCATTTAAGCACAAGCTTAAGAACTTCGTGAAGTAGAAAAGCTTATAAAAATTTGCAGGTTTGTGAGAAAGTGTAAGCTTCACCAGGAGAAAGATGAAAAGAAAAAGAAATCTACCGAGGAGGAAGAAAGAATTAGGCGGGAACTTGCTGATAAGGAGGAAGAAGAAAGAAGAAAAATATGTGGTCTAGTACTTTATACCCCGGCCATCACAATCTCTCATGAAAATCCTTTAGTTGAACATTCAGAGGATGCAAGGCCAGCCACTGCGATTTCTTCCCAGTTTGTTCTTATTGCTGAAGTAAAGCATATTGTTCAATCCCAGCTGGAGACTATAAGGCAAGAACCACAAGAAGATAAAGCCAAGCTTGAAGAAAAAGAGAAGAAGGACGCTGATAAACACTCATTTTGTGCATTTTACTGATGTGAATCTGCTCACTTTTGATCTTAGATTAGACCTTTATGTGGTTTTTTTATGCATAATTCATATCCTTTAAGGAATTATTACGTTTGGTTTGGTTGTTTGGTTGTTTATGTAGATTTCACGCACAATTGAGCTGTTTACAAGATTTGATCAAGTACCATGGGGCCAATCGATGCTAACTTGCATTGGAAAAAGGAAGAAGTGAGAAAAGATCGAAGAAAAAGTCGAATTCCAGTTCGTGGCGAACTCGGGACTAGAATACAACTTCGGTGATCGCCGAAGTTGTTATTTGGTCGCCGAAATTGTTTTTCTCCCCATTTTAGTACGGGGCATTTTCGGCGACCCACGGCTGAAAATGCCGATCACCGATTTTGTCCAACGGGTCGCCGATCGCGTTATTTTGACGAATTTGTGGCCCTAATCCCATATCTTTTCAGATTTAAAGAGGCTAAGTATAAATCGAGCCTCCCAAGTCACAAATTCGAACCTTGAAAACAATTTTGAGAGAAAACCCTTGGGAAAGAGCTGAAGCAGAGCAGACTGGAAGAGCAAGAATTGAGGATCAAGAATCAAGGCCACTGGTTTTGGTTTTCTATGTTTTTCATTCTTTTGACTCTTTCCTTCTCTGTTGTTATGGAACTTAGCATGATTGGCTAAGTCTTTTATGGATTCTAGGGTTTGAAACTTGTTGAACATTTTACAATTATTTATTCAATTTGATTTTCCCTTTTCATTCACATTCTAATTATTCTTGAGTTTTGATTAATTGCTTGATACTGGCCATTGATGGCAATTTTATTGGTATTTCTTTGAACTGGAAGGTCTAGGTTTATCAATTAGATGCAGGATAATCATATTTAATGACTTGAATGTCCGGAAGGAATTTGAATTATTAAAAGGTTTTTGAAATCTAAGGTTTTTATCAAGAGTAGAAGTCCTCCTGCGCATCCGAAAGGAGTCATTAGGTCTTTTATTTACATGTTATGGTTTAGAGTTCGGAAGAATCACCTGATAACATAAATGAGATTAACTCATCCGTTTCGAAATTAAATTAGAATTGGATTGAATGAATATTGTCCAAGTGTTCTTCGTAGTTGATTACCCTGGAATCCTGTTTTCCCCATATTTTCTAAAATCAATCTTTTAATTGCCTTTTTAAATACCTACTTTTTAATATTGCCTATGATAGATAAAAAACTTCTTCTACCGATGTGTCTAGATAGTAGTAACATATCTACGTTTTAGTGCTTGATTATACTTCGAGCCTGCAATCCTTGAGTTCGATAAATTATTACTTGCCGTCTGCAGTGGTCTATACACTTGCAGTTTTAGCGTGTTGCAAAACACGCTATCAAGTTTTTGGTGCCGTTGTCGGGGATTGCATAGATTTATAATTGACACTAATTATGATATTGCGCTATCTACTCTAGACTTTATTTCACGCATTTTTATTTTGTTTTCTGTGTTAGTCACTTTTGGTGTTTTGTTCCAGGTAGTATATGCGGACCAGGTAGAAGGGTCCAACACTTGAACCCATAGATCTGGAAATTGAATCCACCTACCGAAGGAATTCTGCCAGAAGAAAGTTAGCATTTCCAATGGCTGACAATCAAGCAGCGCAGATAGTCGAGCTACAGAGGCAACTGCAAAAGATAAATCTGAGACTAGAGGAGCAGTAGCCTCCGCAAGTGCCTCGGCAACCAATCGTTGATGAGATATATGAGCCTATGACTTATAGGCATCGCCACGCTGATTCTGGGCTGAAGGTGGACACACCTAACTTTGAGCTAAAGACTGGTCTGATTCATACTGCTCAATAGAACTAGTTTGGAGGATTACCGTCTGAGGATCCTCATGTGCATGTCCAGTCTTTTCTGCTACTGTGTGACACAGTCCAGCAGAACCAGATGCCAATTGACTACATCCGACTACGACTGTTTTCCTTCACGCTACGTGATAGAGCCCTATCTTGGTATCTATCATTGAACCGCAGTGCAATTACTACTTGGGAGGAGCTCTGTAAGATGTTCCTGATCCAGTTCATCCCACCCAGCAAGACCATCAGACTGCATAATCAAATTGCCCAATTTAGGCAATTTTATGGAGAGTCTTTATATGAGGCATGGGAGCTCTAAAAGGATCGGCTGTGTGCTTGTCCCTATCATGGATTTACTGAGAAGCAGCAAGTTTGCTACTTTTATGCAGGGCTTGATGATGAAACCTAGAAGCACGTGAGAGCTTCAGCTGGAGGATCACTTACTATTAGACCCCCACAGGAAGGGTTGGAGCTGCTGGAGACTATGGCGAAGAGTGAGTACCACTGGCCAGCAAATAGGAAAGAGTGCCGGATAGCAGCAGTTGATGATACTGGGGACTTGGCTACTGAGATTAAGCAGATGAGACAGGAGGTAGCCGCTTCTACCATGTCACTGGAGACCCGTCTCACTAAATTGGAGAATAACATGCCTCAGAATGGGTTTGAGCAAGGGGGTGAGATACAAATGAAGGATGCTAATTATGTGAACCAGAGGAACTTCAACAACAATAGGGGGTATCTATCGGGGAACATGACTTACCATCCTAACAACAGGAATCACCCCAATTTTTCCTATGCCAATCCGAACAATGGAGTCGCGAATGAACCCAAGGAGCCGAGCATGAGGGAGCTCCTGACCCAGTTCATCTCTATATCCAATGCCAAGACCACTAAAATGGAGGGCAAAATTTCTCAGTTACACACTGGCATGGGGGAAATGGGGAAGCACATGAAGCAGATGGATACACAGATCTCCCAGATTGCTAATGTGATTGGTAATCAACACACTCCTAGACAGTTTCCCAGCAATACCGTAGTGAATGCGAAGGACCATTGCAATGCCATTACTACTCACAGTGGCAGAGGATATGAGGGTCCATCTATGCCCGTTGATACACATGTGCAACCTGAAGTTGCACAGTCTGCTCCTGTTCTTCCTGAAGAAGAACATATTCAAAAGAACAAGAGTACTTGTCCTCAAGATAGTACCAAACAAGCTGGTTTTATTGTTGTTCCTTTCCCACAGCGATTTGCTAAGAAGCAGAAGGAGGAGAGGTATAAGAGATTTTTGGAGCACATGAAGAAGATCCACACCAATCTCCCTCTTATTGAAGTTGTGCAGGAAATTCCTAGGTACATGAAATTTCTCATGGTTACCCAGAAGAAGCCCTTCGGCGCATTCGAGACTGTGAACTTATTTGAAGAATGCATCGCCGTTATTCAGAAAAAGATGCCGGTAAAAATGGCTAATCCTGGTTGTTTCTCTATCACCTGCGTGATTGGGGGGCAAAACTTCAAGAAGGTACTCTGCGACTCAGGGGCTAGCATCAATTTGATGCCCCTCTCCATCTTTTAAGAAGCTGCAAATTGGGAATATCAAACCGACTATTATTAGGCTTCAGATGGCTGACCGATTGGTGAACTATCCTAAAGGGGTAGTTGAGGAAGTATTGGTGAAAGTTAGGGAATTCATTTTCCCAGTTGAATTTGTAGTACTGGATATGGAAGAGTGATGCGGTAAAAGTTCAATCACAATAAACTCTCAACCACACTCAAGAATAA
>JAPKLW010000437.1:241753-347553 GCA_026898455.1 Plectranthus barbatus
GACAAAAGTTTCTCTAAAATAACCGCTCATTCCCCTTTTATATGCAAACAATCAGGCCCTCGGATCGCCCGGTTGAAGTTTGGCTTGCCCGGGCCACCAGAAACTGCCAGGAACCGCCAAAAACCGACTTGGCTCGATCGATCGAAACATGGCTCGACCGAGCCAAGTCCCAGCTCGAACCCGCTCGACCGGTCCTGCACAGGCTCGACCGATCGAGCTCTCTGAACCAACTCTGCAGCCTCGCTCGGCCGGTCCTGCCTTGGCTCGGCCAGTCGAGCTCTCTGAAGTCCTGCTCGGCCGATCCTGCCCACGCTCGGCCGGTCGAGCTCTCCAAACTCCAAAACCTTGCGATTTTCCTCCAAATCTCCACCAAATATGCTTGTTTATGCCAAAAACCTATCCTACACAAGTCAAACACACAAAACACGAAAACACAAACAAAATACGACAAAAACATATGATACGGGAGTAAAATAGCCACAAACAAGCATGTTCACATATCAAAATACGGGTCATTTTACGCACGTATCAAAGAGGATTGAAATATTCCGCTCATTCTTGGGAGACCCTTCCTCCACACTGCTGATGCTCTCATAGATGTGAAGAAAGGAGAGCTGACACTAAGGGTGAGCGACGAAAAGATCACTTTCTCCATCTACAAGGCCATGGAGAGGCATGACTCCGTTGATTGTTTCGAGGAGTGCGATATGGTTCAGGTTTTGTATCCTTTTGATTCATCTATTATTTCTATTGATTCTTTAGATTATGGGGTACAAAATTTTCTTTATTCTTGTGATGAGCTGCTAGAGTCTGTTCTAGCATTAGATGGTGCAGGTGAGAAGAACAAGGTGGAGAGCGCGCACTTTCTGAAGTTAAGGAGCGAGGAGGAAGAAGAGGAAGCCCGCAAGAAAGCTCTAAGGCAGGAGGAAAAGAAAGAGCCGCCAGTACTGGAACTGAAGCCTTTACCAAATCATCTGAGGTATGCCTACTTGGGGGAAAATGATACCTATCCGATAATTTTATCTGCTATCCTATCTACTAGTCAATTAGATAAATTATTGAGGGTTTTGAGAGACCACAAATCTGCTATTGGGTGGTCATTATCTGACATAAAAGGTATTAGCCCTTCTATTTGTATGCACAATATTTATTGGAAGATGGATATAAACCCAAGGTGCAGCCGCAACGAAGGTTGAATCTGATCATGCAAGAGGTTATGCGTAAGGAAGTGCTGAAACTGTTGGATGCTGACATGATATATGCCATCTCAAATAGTGAGTGGGTGAGTCCCACTCAAGTGGTGGCTAAAAAGGGAGGTACTACAGTCATTAAGGATGAGAGTGGCCAGAAGATCGCTCACAGGCCTGTTACTGGCTGGAGGATGTGTATTGACTATAGAGCACTTAACAGTGCTACTCGTAAGGATCACTTCCCTCTTTCCTTTATCGATCAAATGTTAGATAGGTTGGTTGGGTATGACTTTTATTGTTTCTTAGATGGTTATTCTAGATATAACCAAATTGCTATTGCCCCTGAGGACCAACATAAATCTGCTTTTACTTGTCCCTATGGTATTTTTGCATATAGACGGATGTCTTTTGGATTGTGTAATACTCCTGCTACTTTTAAAAGATGCATGATGTCTTTTTTTAGTGGACTAGTTGAGAATATTATGGAAGTGTTTATGGATGATTTTTTTGTGTTTGGTAATTCATTCGATAATTGCTTGGAAAACTTGACTACTGTCCTACAGCGCTGCCAAGAAGCTAACCTGGTTTTGAATCATTGTTATCGTCAACGAAGGATTCTTTTGATCTAAAGTAACCGTACTATTAAATGTAATTTGGTTCTTCAAGAAGTTGAAGATGCTGAAGCATTTCCATTTGGAAAGCCCTATGTGAGTGTGGATGTACCTAGGTTGGTATGTTATCACACACACAATCGATACTACTAACATAGCATCAATGTTTTATTACAGTGGGAGGTTTTACTTCATCCCAATTTTTTATCTGGTTGATTGTTGTCCCCGGAACCACAATGAAGCAGTATCTGAGAAGGGTATAGACAACTAGTGGATCACCATGAATTCATTAATGGAATTCATCATGCTAAGGTTGTATGCTAGAATTCTTGACTGATAGATAGCTTTACAGCTATAAGCAGTAAGTAGATATACAAGTACAATACATCAGCGAATGAAAGTATTAAGGTTGGAGGTAAAACATTATAGTCAGTAAGAGAGCATAAGACTATAATGGGACTTTTCAACTATAAGTCGTGCTCATGTTCAATCGGATAAGCGAATGAAAGTATTAAGGTTGATGGTAAAGCATTATAGTCAGTAGGAGAGCATAAGACTATAATGGGAATTTTCACCTATAAGTCGTGATCAAGTTCATTCAAATACTCCTAGCCATAGCTGCACATGGTAATCTAGTAATCTTGCAGATGAAACTATAGAAGGTTTTCTACAGTAAGGAAAAAGTATTTTCTTTGGAAGATTGGGAAGTCATTTTATGGATTGAAGCTCACCAGTCATGGCCCCTACGTTCAGATGATGTGATAAAGTCCCATGGATTTTCACTATGCATGAACGAGAGTTCTGAGTTATATGTCACCAGTAGCGTGGTGCATCTTATGTAGTATGCTAATAATATTCTTCTATTTGGTGATAATGTGGAGGTATTGTCAGGCATGCGGAGATGGTTATTCGAACTGTTATAGATGTTGAATGAAAAAGGGACACTGGTACATCCTCAGGATCAAATTCTTGCATGTTTGCAAGAAGAGGATTTTAAGTTTTTCTAAGGAGTTCTACTCGGAAAACTGTATGAAATCTAATATCTTGCTATGCAGTTGGCATAATTGATAGATATTAATCTTAACCCTGGACAGACACAATACGGTCAAGTGTATGTGTTGTGGGTTATGGTTCGAATCTCTAGGTTGACTAGATCATAATAATGTGTTACTCTAACTATATGTTCACTTAGGGTATTAGAATCATATAATGGCAGAGTGTAAAACTATTGAGTTTTATGGAACTCTACCATGGGAGAATGTGATTTGGACATTACAAATTAGAATTCAGTAATAGTTATTCATTTGCATATGTTATCATTAGTTTGAGTGATAGTAGTACTAATGTAGTTGCAAATTTGAGAGCACTAGAATTCACAAAGTAAAGTACCAAATAGAGTTAAGTACAAAAATGAGAGAAGACATGAAATTGAGTAAAAAGTATAAAGGTTTTCCTTTAGCTGCTTGATTGGTAAAAAAGTGCTTACACAGAAATCTATGATAGGCATTCTATGGTTGATGCAAGCCACTCGGTAATTGAATTAACAACTAATGGTTTTAATACATTGTATACTCTGGAAAGTATATCATTAAGATTTTGAGTAAAAGTAAGAGATTGTTAAGTTTTTGTATACTGCAAAGCATTATGATTGGTATATCGGTGAACATTTTTGATTGATATATTGATAATCATTAATATCTTGTATATAAAGATACAATTGTCTTGTTTAATTAACAAACATATGAAATGAACAATGGTATCCTCTTATCTTGTTGATTTGGAGATAATATGGTGTGTAGGCCATCACGAAGGATCGCTTAATCTAGCAAAATATAAACAGG
Organism: Plectranthus barbatus; assembly: GCA_026898455.1. Lineage (NCBI taxonomy): Eukaryota > Viridiplantae > Streptophyta > Magnoliopsida > Lamiales > Lamiaceae > Plectranthus > Plectranthus barbatus. The sequence continues at coordinate 245,396 of JAPKLW010000437.1, forward strand.
TATCACGGTTGAGATAGTCCTAGGATAGACAGTCGGTATAAGCTGCAACATACGCAGCAATAAGCGGCTTATCTTGGTTGCTTAGTATGCTGGTGCGTGCAGTACGCATTGATAGGACCTAAGTTAAGATTGATTATTTTATCTGACATTAAAAGAATTTTGATCTTGATGTTTTAATTGAATCCTAAGCCTAAACTAAGGTACGCATGTATATACAGATTTGTGTGTCACTTTGAGATACTATGGTGGAGAGTTCTAGTCAAGCTCGTATCTCGGTTGGTAGCAATTTGTATATGATTGTCTGTTACTGGATCTAGTTAAACATATCCATTATAGGATGGTGACATTCCTTAAGAAGTTCAAAAGGTTCACAATGATAATGTCCTGCAAGCTGATTAAGTTCAAGCATAAGTGAAAATGGTATTAATAGATTATGGAGCTTGTCGGAGATCAAATTAATTAATGAATGTCTGTAACCTTAAATATGGGGATTTTCCGAAACTATGCAACCTGTCCTCATAACGTGGTAGCAAATGGGTAGGACAATATTGATTCTTTGGTGGCATGAATCAATATTAATTAATTAATTATATTCTAGGTTGAATATGGGAATTAATTAACTGATAGGACTTATTTTCTATTTGTATACTGGTCCATGGTCTGGCCCATGAAAACTTAAGCCCATCAGAGATAAGATTTCTCCTAGAAATACCCCTCAGGTTCTCAGATCTCAATACACTAGAAGATAATAAGTTGGTAAGCAGCAAACCAGTATTTGGGAGTTGTTGTAGGTGACATTGATCTGAGAAGAGGGAGGAAATTCTGCTTCTCGATAGGCATAAAATTCAGAGGGAATCTACACCAGATTTTCAGATCAAAGTTGGGATAAAGATTAGAATATCAGATTCAAAAGATCTTTTTCTTCTTTCTCTCTCTAAATTTTTATTTTAATTATTTAATTAAAATCAAAATATTTAATCTTATTCCAAAGGATTAAATAATGAGCGTGATGATTCAATTGTTTCAATCCCCACATTCTGAATTGCAGATGCTGTGGATGAAAGGTAATCCAATAAACCTCTGCATGACAATTTAAATATTAAATATGAGCATGATTGGGAATAATTGATGTATGACAATTATTTAGATATCCACAAAATTCCTTGGTTCAGTTGAATTATGTGAACTCCGATTCATGGTATAATTCCTTCAGATTGATCGACACAATTGGAATCAAAGCTGGTTTACCTAGATTCATTTGTTCATTTATGTGTCCATTTCTATGATCTTTTGAATATCATAGTTTCCTCATACTGCTTATATTCCTTCAGATTATTACCTTTTTCATTGTTGATGAGATTGTGTCTTACTGGTGAATTTATTGTTATTGTTGGAGAACAGTTTGGTTGATTTGATTGCTTTCGTAGTAAATTAGTTAGTTTAGTTTAGATATTTTAATATTTCCTAGACTAGAAACTCAACTTAACAATTATATCGTGCTTGGATATAAAAGATCTCATCAGTAACCAGTAGTGATTAGCCGGTGAATAGAGTACCGGATTTCATATTTTTATTCTTGGGGGGAATTTTTTGCTTGTCACATAATTTTCGCATCAAGTTTTGTTGTTGTTGTCGGGACTCATTTAGTTGGTCGCTTTTGCTATTGGTGAAGTTGTAATCTTAGTAGTTCAAGCTTGTTTTTCTTTGTTTGATAATGTGTTTTTCTTTTTGGTACATGTTGTGTATGATAACAAGGTCGAAGGCTCAACTGTTGGAGAAGGGAAGGAGAAAACAAGAGAGCTTGAAGAAGTTGAAGTGGAGATGGAGAACCAATCGATAGTGACTACGGAGATATTAGCCTTATTGCAGAGGCAATTCCATGAGATGAAAGCTACCATGAATGAGAGACAAAGACTGCATAGGCCACTAAAAATCTATTCGGGAAGATGTCGGAAGAAAGCCACAAATGTCTGGAACAGAGAAGAGATTACCGTGCGGTGAAGTCGGTAGGTGAATCATATGCGAATGAGTCATTGAGGAGCCAATTGGTCTTAATGCATAAACAAATGGACTTGTTTAAGAAGGCAAGTGGGAGATATGAAGAAACAAACTTTATAAGGAAGGATGAAGGATTCCCCGAGGAAATTGAGTTTAGTGATCAAGGATATGGAGGGAAATGGGGGAATTTTGACTCTCGAAAAGGCATGTACTATCCCTCAAGTAATAACTACTATTCCCATACTTGGAACCCACCCATGAGTTTGATAGTTATGATAAATGGGGTAGTAATGGTAATGGAGGATATAGAGAAGAGACCACATCTCGGGAAGCATTGGATAGGAAACCTAAAAAGCAAGAGGGGATGGTTATGGAGATAAAAATAATGTCAAATATTGTGAAGCATGTGAGTGGGAATCACGAAGTGGAAAAATATCCAACAATAGTGGAAATAAACCCAAAGAAGAGGTGTGATGTAATTATACGGAGGAAAAGAATAAGTTAGATGAAGGAAATGAAGAAGAGATAGTGGATTCCCAAGAAGAAGAACCAAAGAAGGAAAGTGAAGTTTTACTTCAAGAAAATGAGGTGAATGAAGGCACCAAGGAGCCAGTGCAAATCTTGGAATATGTGAAGAAGGGTTAGATTCAGATGCCTTCGCCAGAAGAAATTCAAAAAGTACCGGCACTAGAAAGTATTGTGGAAGATGAGAGGTTGGTAACAAACAAGGCTTGTAAAGGTAAATTGATGAATCTAATGGAAGGAAAGCCAAAGAATGAGTTAGCTATTTTTATTGCAAGTGTTGTTGAGGTGAATGAGACTAAGGAAGAAGTGTCTGAAGTGCATACGCATGTAAGCATCTTAGACATGATGTAAGACAATGATGGAGAATTTTAGTGAAGAGAATTTTGGATGATATCTTAGAGATTACATAAAAAAAGGAACCACCACCCTGGCAATTCGATTTATTCAAGACATTCAAACCTCCTTGGAAGGATGAGAGGGGCATAAGGAAGAGCATGATGAATGGATTGATTCCGAGTAAGGTAAGATTAACAGAGGAAGGTATATTCAAAATTTTTGAAGTCTTTGAGAATGGGTGATTGGATGGCATGCTCGTCAATCTATTGACGTTAACAGGAGAGCTTATTGGGAGGCAACCGAATTTTATTATTTTTTTCTATTGCTTTATAGATTGTTAGTTCATTTTTAGTTTGTTATGTCTATATATTTGTTTAGATGGAATAAGTTGAATTTGTCTGTTAATTTGAGTGTTTGGAAATTTTAACCTATGTGGGGGATGATTTTGATGTGTTTGGTGAGTTGTGTAGGCAGAAGGATGTTCACGAATAGCAGATGAGATTTCCCTTCCACCACCGTCGTGATCTATCTCTACCTCAGCAGGAGGATTTATGTGGTTACCGCCAGCCTTTCTTTCAAACACAGTTCCTTCGGGGTATGTTTGGGGGGATGTGGTTGGTTGTCGATTATTCTTTCACTTATTGTACTTTACTCCTAGATTGTTGTTTCTATTATTTCCTCGTTGTTAAATTTTAATATTTGTTTGATGTGGTTGTATGTGAGTTGGTTTAATGTTGAGGTCGTGAATTTTATTGATATATTCTTTTAGAATTTGTTGATGATGAAGGCTAATCATGAGAATTTGAGATGGATGTTATGTGGATTTTCATTGTTATAATTTGTGAATTTATTGATGGATGTTGAGATATGATTCTGAGAATAGTTTGTAAATTGTTATATTTTGGTGGTAATGGATGAATGTTGATGTGTTTTATGCTTAATGAGGTTGTGTGATGTTTTAATAGGTACAAATAAGACCGATGGGAGCGGTTCGATTGAGTGGATGCTTATGGGTAACACTTTCAAATGCTTACTCATGCCATTTAGTTGCATTAGATAGTTGTGTGTTGGATTAGGTTTAGTTATATGTTTTTATGCTTGCTTGTGTATGTACCCGACTTTGACTTTAGATTTAATCATGATAAACTTATGAAGTTTGATCTTTACATGAGCCGATGATAGAGTGATGCCATTGATATTGATGCATGTTAAGATTGAGCTTTTGAATTGCTAAAGTTTTGTGTGTTAATACTTGAGACTTGACAAAGGTCGTGAGACTTGAGCTTTGAAATTGTCATATTTGATTGTGAGTGGCAAGATTGATAGTGAGAAATCTAGAACTTGCATCTATTCTCTAGCTAATCTTACATGAAATTTAGACTAGAAAATGATATTAGGCCATCGATTCCTAGTTCTTATCTTGCACATTGGGAGCATAATTTGTTTATGATAATCATTATTGCCTTTCATACCATTGTCTCCCGTGATTGAACCTACTTGGAGAAATTATTTGATCTATGTTTTGGAACAAGTTTGGTGGAAATGAGTGCAAAGAGGGTGAATAAGGTTCATGTAAGTGTGGGTGCTGGGAATTGATTGGAATCTATTTATGTATGTATCCCGTGTTTGAGGCATGGAAAAAAAAAAAGAAAAAATGAGAAATAGTTTGAGTTAAAAAAAAAAGAGAAGAAAGTAAAGGGAAAGGAAGAAGAAGGTGCAATCAAAAGGAAAAATAAGCACCAACAAAAATTTGTGGAGATGTGAAAAAAGGAGATATGCGAAATGCATGGTGAAAATAAAAAAAGGAGATATGCAAAATGCCTTGGGATTTATTGAATGAGGTCAATTGTTGGGGGTTACGGGTTCCTGTTGGAAGATAGTCACTTAGCCCAAATTAACCCACCATTATTCAAACACGTAATAACAAAAAATAAAGACCTTTTTTATTCTTGAAGGAAGTTCATTGTAGTATCGTGGTGAGATAGGATGCAAGCTTATGCAAATCAAACTTGATATCTTGTGATTGAGAGAATTATCCCTAAACATGAAAGGGAGTGTGCTTCCTTATTTTAATCATCTTGTTGAGATGCCTTAGTCTCTTGTATAAACCCTCGCACAAATTAAGGTTATAATCTCGCTCAATTGAGATAAGTTTATGTGGATGTGATAGGCTATGAGGCATTGCACTGAGTGGAGAAATTACTTCATTGTATTTTAATTAAGGATAATCAAAAGTTCATGCTAGGGGGATTATGATATGTGTGTGAAATGTTCACTTTATATGTGCTATATTGTAGTTATTTCATATGTATTTTATCATATGTATTTATAGATTTGATGTTGTTTTGGGTATTTTTAGTGTTTGATATGTGTACGAAGGAAAATAGCATAAAACTGGGAGTTTGAGCCATTTTTGGATGAATTTCGACCCAAATATGTCATGTGTTAAGTTGATCTCGACAACGAAGCATGAGGAGCTGATAGCTGGAAACAGAGCCAAATTGAAACAAAAACCAGTTTGGTTTTGGTCAAAATCTGTCTCACAAAAGCGAATTTTGACTTAGCTCAGTCCATGTCAGTCGAAATGGATCAAGTTTGGGCATTTTTTGGATAGAGTGCTATTTCGATCGAATCCCACCATCTAGGGCGAAATCTGAGTTCGATCATTAACTATAAAAAGGTGAAAACAGAGATGACTCAAAACTTTTTGGCAGTTATGGAGTTTTAAACACTTTGAAACATTTCAAAATATGAATCTTGATGGGAATCGAGGCTAGATCCACCTAATCAAAGAGGATTTGAAGAGAAATGTGAAGATTGAGGCTTAGAAGTCAACAATTTGGGGAATTGAACTATGTAATGGATATTGTGGATTAGTTGAATGCTTTGTTTGCTTTCCAACTGAGGTATACTTCAAACTTGAACTTTATTCAATTCAATCATAGTAGGCTTATCCCATATGTTCGATAGATTGACGAATAGGTTGTAGCCAACACTCAGGCTTAGACGTCATGATAAGATTGATGTATGTGAGTATTGATTAACTCTTGGAAGTAGTGAATGCTTACAGGTCGCAAATCCAAGTTCTATTAGGAGTGACTTAGGTTAGATAACGTAGCAGTTTGATATGTTTAAGTCATTTTTTATTTTCTCGTCGGCACAAATGGGGTTAGTCATTGTTGTGTGGATTGAACGACTTAATTGGAATTAAAGATGGTTTACCTAGATTCAATTGTTCATTTATCTGTCCATTGCTATGTTCTTTCCAATATCCTAGTTTCCTCATATTACTTCTATTCCTTTGATTTCTTACCTTGTACATTGTTGATGAGATTGTGTTTTGTTGGTGAATTGATTGTTATTGTGGGAGAATTGTTTGGTTGATTTGATTTCTTTCATAGTTAATTGGTTAATTTGTTTTAGTTATTTTACTATTGTTCATAGTAGAAACTCAACTCAACGATTATATTGCACTTTGATATAAAACATCTTATTAGTAACCAACAATCTGCAAATGGTGGACCCATCTGTGTCTCAACATCAACCTTATGCCCTACTCTATCTTCAAGCACCTCAACATTGGAGAAATGAGGCCGACTAAAATCACTCTGCAAATGGTGGATCGATCTATGTCTCTTCCCAAACGTATACTTGAGGATGTTGTTATTTGCGTGGGTCATCTAATTTTCCCTGCAGATTTTTTAGTGCTTGATATGAAGGAAGACATCAACATGCTCTTATCCTAGGTAGAGAATTCTTGGATACAAGTGAAGTTGTGATCAGCTGTGGGACAGGTAAGATCACACTGCATGCAAATGATGTGAAGATCACTTTCGTGATCTATAAAAGCCGCCAACAGTCTAAATGCAACCGGATCACATCCACTGAAGAATCTGAAGACGAAGTGGAGGAGTCCAAGGAAGAAAAAAAGACCGAGCTACCATTAAATTGGAGTTAGGGAATGAGGTGGAAAAATTATGAATTACACCATCTCATCCTGAGCTCACTACTGTCATTCAAGACAAAATGGTCTACATGATTGATGGAAGGGGGCGGCGAGTCTGGACCTGACCTCCTTGGACTTGAGAATTGAGGTACCATCGAGCTACAATGTTAACCAAGCCCTTGTTGGGAGGAAACCTAACCTTACATTTTTTATTTTCAATTTACATTCAAATTGTTAATGCTTTCTTTGATTTGTTTTTTTTAAATCGAGAGGAGGCCTCTGTATCGATTGACATGCCTCGCATCGATTGATACAAAGGGTCAACGGTGGCCATACTTTGACCAAAGAGAGAGGTCAACATGAAGGCTCCCTGTCGAACGACACAACACACATCGATCGACATAAAGTTCCAGCAGCTGGAAAAGTCAATGTCGCGAGTTCGAAACCCTCCTTAGGATAAAAAATTGATGACTGAGATCAACCGCCAGATATAGTTCATATTCTTTTGTCATTTTCAAACTTTTTCTTCTCTCTGAGTTCGAAATAAGTTTGGGGGATATGTATAAGAATTGAAACTTTCTATCATTTTATTTATTCTGCTTTCAATTATTATAAATTTTTTTCGTGAAAAAAATATGGATATAGTGTGAGAAAAATTGTTTAGTTTTTATCAATCTGGACTGAGTGTAAGTTTGAAATTGATTGATGATGATTTTGCATCGAACTGATTTTGGTTAGTTGCTTATGAATGTAGAATACCTCATGATAGGAATGGATAGAAACTTGCACTTGCATGATGCTGAGTGGATTGAAATTAGTTGTGAAAGAAAACATGAACTCTTGTGTGAGAATTTTGAGCGTAATATTCGTTTGATGTGAGATTCACATGTATGATTTTATTTCTCTAGAACTTACTTATTTTTTGCTTCGAGATTGCATAGTGTGCACAAGTTTAGGTGATGATATTAGGCCATCTTTGTTTGCCAATTTATCCCAAACATTGTCTCTTACAATATTTTATCCCTAGTAAGGCCCTTTGAGTCATATTTTGGTTTTTTTTTTATCTTGTCTATAAGATTTTACATGGAATGAGTGAGAAGTATCTTGTCTATCAGATTTGGGAAGAACAAGGATGGAAAACTATGAGTGGCAAGAAATTATTAGAGTTGGTATACAAAATAAAATTTGAGATCCAAGAAGTTTTTTAGATTACCTTATAAGCTCTACAAAGAAAAAAATAAAGAGAGAGAAAGGAAAAAAATCTATATATTATAAAGATCATAAAAGGATTGAAAGAGAGTTGATGAGTTTTGAATTGTTATATTTGAGGAAAAAGGTGGATGAACATAGATAGTGATTTTGAAATGTTGAAAGTCGCGAACTCAATGTCTTCTTTTTAGTCACTTGACCATATTTCTCTACCTTTCACAAAAAACATACACCTGGAAGAAAGTTCTTTTTCATTCTAGACTTGAGTGCACATTTCAGCAATGGAGACTTTAGAGAATTTGCAAGCTTATGGTATAAATTTCTTCAAACATATTCTGAGTGCTTTCATTGAAACCTGAACACTTGTATGATGATCAAAACACTTTCCTGTGAGTCTTCCGCAGTTGATGAATATTTTATCAACTTCAAATTGATTGTGTGATGTGAATTTTATATCTTTGAATGTGAAGAATCTTGTGAGGCATTGCACTTTTAACCGCATGAGATTTTTATTCCTACTTTTCTATTGATTGAGGACAATCAAACATTTAAGTTTGGGTGGATTGATAAACTCATAAATATTTTACTTATTCATGTGTTTCACCTTTGTTTTAGTTAATTTATGTGACATGGAAGACAAAGCCAAAAACCCAAACAAGATCTCCGTGTCAACTGACATGATGCATGTCAATCAATGTCGACCAAGGCAGGATGAAATAAAGGGCTCGACGTGGGACGTTCCTGTGTTAATCAACACGAATTTTGGATGATGATCGAAGTCATGGAACGAAGTAGACCAATATGAAAAATCCATGTCAATCGACACACCATGTGTTGATCAACACGAAAGCCTGAGAAGGATACTTTGGCCAGATTTGAATGTACCTTTTATTCAGTGCGTAATACCATTTGAGATATATGTTTCCATATATATATATATATATATATATATATATATCTTATGAATTCGAAATTAGAGAAACATTTTTTTTTCACGTTGAAGTTTAATTAACATTGGAGTTTTTTTAAGACTTCGAATTCCTCTTTAATTCTTGTTAGTTATTTAATAATATGTTTGCTTTATTTCTAACCATGATTTGCGGTTAGAAATTAATCAAGTTCTAGGGTGTCTACAAACAATCAATGATGCATGTTTAGATTTATCAACTTAAAATACTAGGTTTAAATATCTATTTTAATATAATTGATCTTGGGTTTATAATGGATCGAGAGATGAAATTTGCCTAGGCTTATAGTAGTCTTTTTGAAGGACTGAGAAGTGAAAATTAAACAATAGGAAGAGAAAATTAATACGATTAATTTTTGTCTGAAAAGGAAGAATTAATTTGTAGGAATTTAATCAGTTATGTTTATTGGGATTGATTAACATGTGTTCTTGAGACCGAGAGGGGATGATAGTATGTTAGTAATCTAGGTTTCAATTGCAAGACGAGGATTACCAGACCAGGAATTAATTCCAATTAATCTGATTTCCACCTTAGTAGAGTTGATTATCTTATGCATTTATCTGGATTGGATGTTTGCCCTGGTATTTGTGATCTTTACTTTTATTTTAAAAAAACCTTTGACATTATTGCCTTTGCTATATTTAATTTTACAAAACCAAAACCTTGATTTAAAGTACAAACAACAAGATTTGAAAACTATGGCTAGTACATAGAATATTTTTTATATACATTGCCTCTGGGTTCGACACTATAATTATAAATTTATTTGCCACTATTGTTAAAATTAGTATTGTTTTTACAGTGATCACTCAACCAGATGGGTTTAAAGTCAAAGCGAAGGTGCACATAGTGTTAAAGTTGAGGAAGACACTATGTGGCATTTGAAAAGTGCATCGAGCTTGAAATTTGAAGATAGATTGAATTATGAAAGAAATGGGATTCAAAAGATGTCCCTAGAGCAAGTTGTTTTTTCAAAGGGTGATTCTAGGTGTTAATATAGATTATTTGATTGTAACAAAACATGAGGGAGTTTACTCTAGTTGTGTGTGAGCATAAGCATATAGGGCTGGTATTTCGTGCGTGTTGGGTCGTTATCGTGTCGGGTCATTATCATGTTTGAGCTTAACGGGTTCGTGTTGTGTTCGTGTTTGAGCTTAACAGGTTCGTGTCGTGTTCGTGCTTATTATTATCATGCGTGTTTGTGTCGTGTTATCATGTCGTATAAAAATTTTTAGTACCAAGTGTAAAGCTAACAATTTTAGTAAGGTTAATTTTTATCGTGTCGGGTCATTTTTGTGTCGTGTCATTATCGTGTTTGAGCTTAATGGGTTCCTGTCGTGTTCGTGTTTGAGCTTAACAGGTTTGTGTTGTGTTTGTGCTCGCTTTTATCGTGCGTGTTCGTGTCGTGTCATATGGCTTCATCAGATTGAATCTTCTACAATTGTCTTTAGTTTTTCTATCATGGAAACTGTACTCTTTTTATGTTTTCTAACATTTTGTTGTATATGGTTAGGCCTCAAGTTAGATATCTCATGACTAGGGTGTCACCAATAGTTCTGTTAACTACTAGGAAACCTACAATTATCATTCTGATAATTGTGAAGCCTCCAGCCATCATTCCAATAAATACAATGTCCTAAGATGTCATTCTGATACCTGATTTCAGTTAACAAAAAGAATTACCGATTTGAGTTGACAAACAGTGAAGCTCTTGATTTTCTCTGGAACCAATTCTCACATTATTTTGTAGTCGTCCCTTTTAGATATTTTTTGTGCTAAAGAAAGTTTCACTTAAAACGTTTTAGTGTTTGTTAGTACGGTTGCACGCGACAATTTATTACGGCTTACAACTTTAGATCTTCTCCAACCAATGATGTCAGTTGTCCTCGGCTGCAGGGATCACAATTGGTCGCGTACTCGCGTTTTACCATGATCTGATGCTAGGATTTTCTTTCTTGAAGTTTAGTTGTCCACGGTACTTGAATACCTGTGACAGGTTCAATTCTTCTACTAATTGAGATTTCTCCTAACTCTCAATTGCAAGGTATAAAGGTTTGTGTTCCCTTTAAGAACGTTTAACTTGCTGGCTGATGCTATGCAGGTACGGTATCTTGGATCCTGTAGGTCCCGAGATCATAGTGTTTCCAAAAACTTGATTAAGCTAAACTTTGTCTCTAATAGATTTTAGGGTGTCAGATTTCAGTTATACACTTCAATTCCTAGAAAGTATTAAAGGTTTCAAATCAACTTGAAAACTTAGATTGCATAAACTTAAATAAAATGATAAATGACATGGGATATTTATAGTGGTTTGGATCCTCAAGTCCTACGTCCACTCTTCAGAACTTTATCAGATAATTCACTAAGTTGCTAATTCTAAGATCTCACGATCTATAGCTAGCCCTTGAAATGCCGATTTCCATCGAGCTGCTAGCGCACTCGCCCAGAAACATGATCCGCTCCTTCTTCTATCTTGAAGTGAGGACATACCTCACTGCCTTCAAACTAGAATAGGATGTTTGTTGTTCTTCCTAGAACTTTGTGTGGTTGGCAGTTGCCCGTGAGAATCAGAATTCCAAAAAGGAAACTGACTCCTATGTATATTACTTGAAAAGTAATAACACCAAATGAATAGCTTAAGCTCGAAAGCTAAGCCTCGTGTTCTTAAGAGACACATGGAATATTCAGAGAGGTTTTGAGAGCTTTAGCTTTTACTTTGACAGATCACGTTCTTTCCTCTGAAGATAAGGTCTGCTATTTATAGACGATTTGATGACCGTTTGAATTTTTGACCATTAGAGACAAACAGCATGTCGTCCAATAATCCCAATAATTTTCCTGCTGTAGCAGCATTCTTTGCTCTATTTAGTATTGCTATTGTGCAGTGTACTTTCACCTGCTCTTGTCGAAGTGAGTTTCAGTCAGAGGAACTCGAAACTTAAGATTCCTCCTTCATGATTGTTGGTAGACTTTTTTAAGGAATCTTGGATAAGACTTTGAGTTCCACTTGGATTCCTTTTCTTTTCGCTTTTCACGTGCTCTTTAAACTTTGAAACTGAAAACTGAATTCCTCTTAGTTTTCTAGTTTCTAGTTTCCTTTGTTGTAGCTTTGTAGGTAGAACTCCAATTTCCAAAAGCTAGTTTTCTAGATCTCCTCAAGTTTCAAGTTTTGAAACTAGACATCTGATTTCTAGTTTCTAGTTTCTTCAACTTTCTTTTAGTTTTGAAACTTGACTTTGGTCATCTCGAGCTCCCTTCTAATTTCTAGTTCAGAAACTAGATCTCTGTCTTCTCGATCTTCAAAGCTTCCAATTTATAGTTTCTCTATTACAACAATGATTACATGTAGAAACTGGATAGAAACTTAAAAGATAGTTTTGACACATCAAAACATCAAATAAGGAATAAACTAGTTTTCTAATTTCTAACAATTTCCCCCTTCTTGGTGTTGTTAAAACCATCTTTCTTAAAGTTTGGAAAAAAGACAGTTGATGAACCGAGTTTACAGAGACACTACTCAGAAACACTATTTTCTTTACCGACCAACTCTATTTGATCTTCCTCCTGAATTGGAGAGATATTGCTTGATAATAATCAAATAAAGTGCAGAAGAAAGTGCTGATCACACTAGAACATGTGAATTCAGCCATGTTAAAATCAAAACCATAATAGCGAGGGAGAGACATTGAGAGTTTTTCTTGAGTCCAATTTTCTATTTGTCATTAAATTTAATATGTTACAAGTACATAAAAACTGAAAACTAGAGCCAAGCTTTTCATCAAAAGATCCAGGTTGCTAGATGAGCAATAAAGCTATATAGGTAAAAAAAAAGCTAGGTTTTTTTTAAGAAAAAAAAACTTAAAAACTTACGTCAGGTTTGAAAAACTAAAAAGCTTACAGAGGAGCAGCTCTGATTAGGACAAAGGCTTAGGATCTATGAATTTTTGTGTCAATTCCATCATAGCATGAAATTGAGCACCTCTCATCTTCTCTGTGTCTCCTCTCTGCTTCTTCGACCTCTCTTCTATTCTTTTCTTCTTCCACTCTTTCACGCCTCAATTTCTCCACTTTTTCCAATTCTTATTCCCCCTTTTTGACAACATCAAACAAGGTAGCCATGGTCTTCTTGAGGGAGGAAACAACTTTTATTATATCGGCGTCTTTCTTCTTTTTTTCTTCCAGTTTGGCCTTCACTTCATGAGTTTCTTATTGGATTATGCTCAGTTGTCACTAGACAAAGTGCTAGACCTCATAAATGATAATGGATTGGGAAGAACTGGTTGTGGCTTGCTTTGATGGTTCATCCTTAGACAATTCAATTAATGGTTCTTTAAGAGATACATTGATGGCTGGGGTAAGTGGAGTTATGTCACTGATAATTCTTCTTTCTTCTTCCTCTTTATCAGCCAATTCTTTCTGGAGCCTTTCAGCTTCTTCTGCAGCTTTCCTTTTTGTTTCTTCTTCTTCTTCCAGATGGAGCATGAATTTATTCACGAACAGGCATCGTACGATGCGATTTAGAACCTCTCCTAGATGTTGAGCATACCCTTGAATCATTTGAATTGCGTGGGCTTTCTTCTCGGTAATAAAAATCACAGTCAGTTCATGAGAAAGATACAACCTGCTCCATTTCTTCCTTTTCTAATTGTGTTGAAGTCAGTTCCTGCTTGGCCCTCTACATTCCTTCTTCCATTGTCTTCTGATATGCTGCAATCTTCCTAAATTTCTCCAGTTAAGCAGCAATGATGCTTTGATTACCTCAGGAGTTTGTTCAGTATCTTGCACTCCTTCTTCTTGAGTATGCTGGGGAGAAACTGGAGTTTCAGGAACATAGAAAAAGAAAGTGGGAGGTAGTCTATTTGTATCCGTTGAAGGTAGAGTTTGAAGCCTATAACCTCGGATACGGAGTAGTCTCTGCCTAGTTTCCTTCACTATCATCTGCCATCCTTCGGTTTGGCCACTCCACTCCTTGACCCAAAGTCCTCTGACCTCCACAAAGTAAGCCTTAGCCTTGCATGCATAATCGGCCCTTCCTCTTCATCAAGCTCATTAGTCACAATGTCAAACCTTCGCCATATGCATGATTCAACTCTTAAGTCTATGGCAAGAATGTTGTCCTCCTCAAGAATATCTGGGTATACAAGCATTGTTTCTTCAGTGACTTTCTCTTCCACCTTCTCAAAAATTTCAACTGTCCGGGGAATTAGCTTTGAGTCTTAAACATCTTTTTCTCCGATGGGTGGACGCAAAATTTTAAGCCTTTTGGCTATGAACTCTGGATGTGGTAGCCCGCTGAGTGGGATTCTTGTGGCAACCTGATTAGGCTTGTTGATCATCTCCTTCCCCCTCTTATCCCATGGGTGGTGTCTTCATCTTCTGTGTTTATCCTTTTGAAGTTAAAATATCATCTAGACCAAGGTCTTCTGATTTTATTTATGAGGGAGAGACATTTGAGGAACTTAAAGGATAATCACCAGGGTTATCAAATTTTCCAGTTTTACCTAGATTCTCTCCCTTCGAGCTAGTTTTCAGTTTTTCACCAGGGGAGGTGGTTCCAGCATTTCAAGTTTTAGAGCCTGCCAGTTTTTCAGGGGTGGTCTCCTAGGTTTCTTCTACAGATGTGTTGGCACCCCCTTGCGTGGTAAACTCAGATTCAGCAGTTGGTGTGGAACCCCCTTCCGCGTCCACAACCTCCTCAGCACCTTCCTTTTCCAGTTGTTCAGGATTGGTCGCCCCTCCTTCAGGTGTAACAAGCTTTGGATCAACAAAAATTTCAATAGTTCTTTCCTCCACAGAAACTCATTCTTATCCAGTGGCCTCCCTGTATAGAGCATAAAAAACTTGATCGGACATAGAATCGGGATAGGCAGTGGCCACTAGTTCACTGAAATCAAGTTTCTTCCAGGGATTTTGCTTCGTGGGATCAAAATCATCCCCCTTTCTCTTCTTTGGCTTTTCAACAGCCTTTGCTTTCCACTTCTCAACTTTCTTAGCTTCTTCCTCCTTCTTTTCCTTAATCCGAGTTTTCTTACTCGCCTTCTCAGTGCACTCCCTTTGTCCTTCCTTAAGAGATTTCCTTGGTTTGGTAGGAGTAGATTTGGGTTTCCCCACAGCAACTTGAATAGCAGCACCTACAAAAGCATCACCCCACCTCTTGCTGGGTGTACCTTGGCCTTTCTCAATTTGAGAAGCTAGTTTCTGCCTTTTAGGATATGGTTTGTTAGTCACCTCTCGAAGGTTTGTATGTGTAGGCAGATCTTGCATTGCTTGCTGAAAACTTTTTTCTTTATTAGTTTCAATTCTTTCATTTTCAAAACTGAGGATTTCTTATATATCATTATTTGGTGGAATGAAGCCTATGTGCGACAGTGCTTCTTCTTCATTTACTGAGTGCATAAGTTTTTCAATCAAGAAATTGATTTTTAGCCTAAAACTTACTCCTGTGGCGAAAATTCCCTTGCTGCGTATATATTGGCATTCTTCTTGACATTCTCTAGCATCCTTTCAAAGACAAACTCGACCTAATTTCCACAAATTTCATCATCAATAGCCATCAAAACTGAATATTTCTTTTTGCTCATTTCAGAGTGTGATCCCTCCTCACATTGAAGCATCTGAATGGCTATATCTCCTAAAAATTTATAGAAGCTATCGAGCTCTGTCGTCTTTGTGATGACTTTCCAGCCATTTTTCACAGAATCCTTCTTCCAGTTTTTCCAATGTTCTTCCATTTCCTCTTTAACTCCATATCGATAGGAAGCAACATATGCATCATTGTTCTTCAACTGGAATATTTAGTTCAGCAATTGGGCATGAACTCTGATAGGTACTCTGACTATGGTGGTTGTGAACGATTTTTCCTCGATGGTAATCGCAACATTTGCACAAAATTTGGCCACCATAAACGGATGGAATCGTTTAGGATATACAGTCAAGTTATATATGAGTTCTTCATTCTACAGTTTTTCAACTAGACATGATTCTGGGCAAACTTTCAGATCTACTTCCTATAATAGGATCTCTTCTTTGTTGATCTGAGCAGCCTTCATTTGTTCAAATGTCAGAAGAGTGGCTGATTCCTCATCTTCGGACAATTTTACTAATTCAGCCTCTGGGATATCTTTTCTCACTGAGAATACTCAGTTTTGCCAGATGTAGATGTCCCTTGCTCGGGATTTTTGGAGGATGTCATATTCGGCATATGAATGTAGGAGATATGAAATAAATGAGGGCAATGCATGTGTGGAACAACTTAAATTCTTTTGGTTTCTCTAGGTTTAAGAGTACTTCGAATATTTGCATAAGTAAAAATGGCAGTAAGTATAAATTAGAAAAACCTTTAACCTATTTATAAAATTTGAACGACAGACTTGAACAACTAAGATTGCTTTGACTGTGCTCGATCAACGAATGAAAACTGATGGCTGTTAAGCTATCTGCTACAATAGTAAGTGGGGGAGCGGGTTTTGACACATGGCACCTCGGAATTGATTCGCCCACTGCGTTGCATTAAATATGACTTGTGAGACAAGACCAATCAGAATTAAAATGTCCCACCTCTAGCTCAAAAATTGAAAAGTGATTTTCATTCGAGCTTTTTAGTTTCTAAATTGAGAGCTTGGACGCAGTTTAATTTCGCAACCATCCTTGAATGAAATTCAAACCAAAAACTAGGAACTAGTTTTCAAATTTCAGTTCTTCAGTTCTTTCAAAGATACCAGATTTAGAAAATGATTAAGTATAAACACCAAAAACCAAAAAATGAGGTTAAATTCCAGAAATTGAAAACTGAGATCTAGGAATCTGTTTTAATCTGCATCTACTCCTGTTCAAACGAGATTTCCTCAAACTGAAATAAACCAAGTTTCAAACATAGTTCTTTGAATCAAGTTTCTGGCCGTGGTTTGGTGAAGCTATCTGCCAATTGATCATCAGTTATGATATATTCCAAAGAAGTATCATTCTCTACATGATCTCAGATAAAATAATGACGGATATCTTAGTGATTTTTCCTCGAGTGATAAGTTGGATTTTTGGTAATGCACATAGCACTACTACTATCATAATATATAGGCAAGCATCAAGTTTTGACATCATAATCCAGCAATTGTTGCTTAATCCAAAGCACTTGAGCACAGCAACCAGCAACGGCTATATAGTCAACTTTGGTGGTGGATGTAGCTACAGAATATTGTTTTCTGCTAAACCGGCTAATCATTTTATGGCCTAGGAACTGACAAGTTCCACTTGTGCTCTTTTGATATATTCTTCAGCCTAAAAAATTTGAATTTGTATGACCATTCTTACAAGGTCTTTCTTATTAAAGTAGACTCATCAAATTCAACATTGCGTGTTATCTCCACAAGTCCCGTAGTCTTATTGTGTACCCTAATTCCCTTGTGTGAAAGGTGTCCATTACCTAGGAAAACAACTTGATCAGCTTCGGGACTGAAGGTATTCAGTTTTGACTTTCCGCTATTATGATCATAACATGGTGAAATAATCACACTTAGATGAGTGATAGAAGGCTTACAACCATAATAGTCCTCGTATTGAGTTTTGTGAGGACGACTGTTAATGGCACTTCTATTTAGAGTATAACATGCACTCCTCAAAGCATCTCCCCATTATACTTTGCTTAAACAGGCTTCTGCGAGCATGGTCTAAACTGCTTCTTTGAATGTTCTGTTTTTTCTCTCAGCAAGGCCATTCTGTTGAGGAGTTCTTGGAGTGGATCTTTCATGCTCGATTCGAAATTTGCAAGAAAATCCATCAATGGACCGTTGAAAAATCCAGTTCTATTATCAGACCTTAATCTCTTCACAATCACTCCTTTGTTATTTAGAACCCTCATAATCAATTTCGAAAGCTGGATTTTGACTTCATCTTTAGTTTTCAGCAACCTCACCCATGCTTATTTCCTCCAACTGTAGGTGGCTTAACTGGTCCAAATGAATCTATTTACGCAATTCAAAAATTCTATTGGTGCTCGATGTAACTGGACGGTTCTTGAATGAAGATTTCATTTGCTTTCCAAGGTTACACGCTATGCAGATACCATCATTCTTTAATCCATTTTGGGGTAGACCTTTAACTAGCTGGTGCTTTGCTAGATGTTTGATCGAGTTGAGGTTGAGGTGGCATAATCGTTTGTGTCAAAGCCAGTTTGTGCCTTACTGAAAGCTTGTTGTGACAAGACACGTGTCAATTTTTCCACTCTCCCAATCTATAACGTACATACCTCCTTTTATGATGCTTTTGAGTATAATCTTCTTAGAATCCTTATCTTTGTTGTTGCACTCAGATTCAGTAAAAGTCACCTCATAACCATTCTTAATAAGTTGGCTAATGCTTAGCAGGTTGTAATTGAGGTTGGTGACGAAGGATACATTCTTGATTGTGATTCAATTGTTCTCTATGAAACCATTTCCAATGATTTGACCCTTTGAATCATCACCGAACACCACTAGTGGCCCTCTTGCAATTTCCATTTTTGTGAGCAGATTCTTTTCTCCCGTCATATGCGCGGAACATCCACTGTCCAGTATCTAAGATTTTTTTTTCTTTTAGAACTAAATTTGATGTCCCTGTGCCTGCATCACAGAAGAAATAAGATTCTAGGTACCCAATTTTCTGCGGGTCGTGTAGTTTTTTTGGAATCCACCATTTTGGAATCCACACTCGCTTCACCTTGATTTCTGGTGATTTCTTTTCAACCTTACTCTTCCTTGTGTAATAGTGAATGCTGAAATTGATTTCTTGAAAGAATCTGGGGAAGTTGAAACTAATCTCGAGTGTGTAGTCTTCCTAGTCCTTGAAAACACAATCTGGTTGGGCTAATACCTCAAGTAGGTGTTCCCCCTACTTGGATGAATCCTCATCTCATATGAGTTATGTTCGAAGGATCTCGAATTTTTTAAATCCGATTGTGAAACTAATTTCCTCGCAACACTGATCTATTGATTAGTCATTTCAGTTTTCGAAACTAATTTCCATACAATTGGAACATATTGCTTTTTCAGTTTCTTAGGAAAATTTGGCTCCCTTTCTGGTTAATTTAGTTTAAGAACTAAATTTTTATTCAGTTTAGGAACTGTCAGCTAATGATCGGTCAACTGAACTTATACATGTATGTTCATCCTTTTTTCCTCAATTGCAATTTTCTCCAGAACTTTCAGATATGTCTCTCTTCCCATAACTTTCTATTGGGTGACTTGTTATGGATGATGTCAATTGATTTCGGTCAGTTAGTTCTTCAAGCCTTCTAGTCATCAACTTTTGTCAAAACCTAAACTATTACAACTCCAGAACCTATACAACATGCAAATATCATTTCTAACTAAGTCAACTATATTTATGAAATTGGCTAACTGGTAGTTTTTAACAACCTTCAAAACTGCACATAATTTATATCATTATCTCACAATAATAAGCATAAACTTTAGTAGAATTTTTACTTTTTCATAGAAAGAGATATAGGTTATCGGTTAAAATTATAGTCTTCTCTTAAAATGTTTTGTGAACTTAACCATAAGTTATTAGTGGACAATAATAGGTTGTGGAGACTTTAAAACTAATCTTGTTGAGAAAAAAAATTCATGGAAATGGGAGCATGATGGAATCCACAATGTCTATCATATTAAATCGATTTCAATATTTAAATTAAACTAAACTAAAATAAAATTATGTAGAACAAACAAAAAAAATTAAATGGAGCATCTAGGTTTTTTTTTATTTATAAACAATAGAAAAAAACATAAAAGATAATAAACTTTACATATTGAACGAAATGGAGTTGAAGAAAAATCACAATAATTGAATTATAAATAGATCAATAATTTCTCCAAATAAGTATCGACTTATTAATTCATGACCTAATTTCCGAAATGGCAAGAAATAACATTGCCTCGGGTGGGTAACATGTACTTTGGGAATCATTTAAAAATAGGTTTTATCAAGATATACAACCAAGAAGGAGAGTAATGGTGCATTTATTCCTCCTAAGTAATCAATGGAATTAAAAGCACCTTGTCAAGAAGGGATCTTAGCTTCAAGAGTGGGAGGAAAAATGTATGAATCGATAAGTGTACAACATTTAAATGTTTCACAAAAGGGGGTGAGTTCTACAGTGGAAAGTTATCAGTAAAATATGTATGTTAAGATACGTACTTCAACTCTTAACTATTACAAAAGATAATTTCCGCTCCAAGCTTCAAAATAAGAATCGTACCCTGCTTCCAGCCTTCATCAACCTGGACCTTTAAGAAATAATGCACAAGGCTAAGTACATGAAAGTACTTAGTAAACACAATTACCAAAAACATATATTTATAAATAAATTTTTTGTGCCTTGATATCAGGTCACATATGGGGTTTTAAGTTTGAAAATTCACCCACGGAAGAAAAATATTTTATGCGAGTGAGTCTTCTCTTTACCACAGTTAAATCATAATAAAAGTTGTGACTGGGAGGTGGCCTCCTATCACAATCACGGTGTGCGTCCAAGTAGGGCATGACCCCTAGAATATAGACATCAAAGTGCACTTAACTCGTTGTATCTCTTTCATTACTAGGGCATGATAATTAGGGATTGCGATACGCTGATCCAACATCTACCTTTATTATGTTCGATGTTCTTCTCTATGTGGGGTTCCCCCACATAGATGCTTGATATATAACTTGAAAGGTTGGCAATGACAAAAATGGTAAAGGAAAATTCATGATTCATTTCACGTTGTGAGTTATTCTTTTAAAAGAAGATATAATGAATTTTTTTATTTAACCCACGATATAAGGGTAAGAAATCCCACCTTAAGTAGGTTCAAATTAGGATTTGATTGCTTCAAGCGTTAAGCTTCTCTTGCCCTTTCCTATAAGAGAAGGAATCTTTAATCAGTCTCGAGGAGTCGAGTGATTGAGATTTCTCTATAAATTCGAATGATTATTAACTTCTTCACTCTTAGTTTAATTGAATTCTTAAATTCTTGAGCCTCCGGATGTAAGGATATATGAAAGAATGTTTACCATTTAGTTCAATTGAATGAACTGAAAGGGTAGTCATCAATGACTTTTGAATAAACTAAAAAGTGTTTACAAAAGAGAGTTCGATTTCATGTGTGAATTCGGTGCTTAGTGAGACTTGATGTTAAGGTTTTACGAGTTCAATTAGAAGTGGTTTCGAGAAGTTTTTTAGTTGTAAAAGATAAATTTTATTGTTTGGAGTTGTATTAATAAAAAGGCATTTAGGAGAACCAAGAAATGATGAAATGCTCTATTTGTCAATTAGCATAGGCCATGTCAACAGATGTGTGAAAAATGACCTATTTTTCGATGTGTGAGCATGCATGTTTGTGGCCATTTTAACCTCATATCATATGTTTTCGTTGTTCTTTTGTCTTTTTTTCGTGTTTGAAATGTTGTAGGACGTGTTTTGAGCATAATATGGCATATTTAGTGGAGTTTTGGAGCAAAATCGTCTGAGTTTGGAGTCCGAGGAGGTTAGGTTTGTCCGAGCGGAGCAGAAGGAGAGTTTCGGAGGCTTGGAGGAGTCGCCCGGCCGAGCGAAGCAGGCTCGGCCGAGCTGAGCCGGATAGAGGGCTCGCTCGGCCGAGCAGTGCAGGCTCGACCGAGCCATGCTGAGAGAGAGCAGGCTCGGTCGAGCGGGTCTGGCTCGGCCGAGCCAGATTGTGCTTCCCAAATGTGCTGCGGTTCCCAGGATGGCTCGGGCGAGCCATGGTTGGCTCGGGCGATCCGAGGCCCTGTTTTCTCGCCTATAAAAGGGGGAAAATAAGTTAATTGAAGAACTTTTGACCAAAATTAGAATAATCGTTACGATACTTTTCCCTAGATTCATCTCAAAACATCTCCTCAACCAAAATCAAGGGGAATCAAGCCACATTCCATCTATTTGGTGAAGACTGAAGAAGGAAGAGAGGTAGATTGGATTCAAAGAAGACAACCGAAGAAGATCAATCGTTGACCTTGAAGTTTTGTAATGAATTCTTTCAATTTCCAATTTGTTTTGTACTTAACTCAAGGTATGGAGAACTAATTTCACTAGTGAGTGTTGTATTACGGATATTGTGATGGATTGAATCGATTATGCTTGTTTACTTTCCTATGAGGGGTTGATTTGCACTTGAGCTTGTTCTTGCCTATTAGGTGTAGGTAATAGCCATCCTTTAGGTAGTTGACGTGAACGTTGCAGCCAACACGCGGACGAAATCGTCGTGATAAGTGCATAATCTTATAGTTCTAGTTCCAATCCATGTGCGGTGCTAGGATTGTAGGGCGATAATCGACGGTCGGTTGGGAGTGGCCTAGGAGTTAATAACGTAGCTGTTTGTAATTCCTAGTGTCATATACCGCTAGTTATCCATAGCAAGTGACTAGTGACATTAGAGTCGGTTGTTGAACCTCATAGGAATTAAAATTTGTTTGCAACATAACTTGGTTTAATTCGGAACAATTGAAGTTTACAAACACTCACTATCTTCTAAGATTGTCGGATTTGTTATCTTAATCTACCTAAACCATTGATTGAATTACTTGATTGGAGAAGTTAGTAATTTGTTTAATAATTGATTGTTTGCATTTAAAGCTTAGTTTACGATTCATTGCCTAGATAGATGAAAATCAACGACTTTTGAGTAACCTAGCTATTGATACCCTTCAATTGAGTAGATGATATCCACTTGAGCGAATTAGAAAAGAGACCGGATTGATAAATTTAACGTGTTAATTGTGTGTGTTTCACACGGCTACCATCAACCGACATGGAAAAGTGGGTTTGGTTGTTCGACAGGAGAATGTCGATCGAAAGAGAAAACAAGTTGTGTCGATTGATGTGTGAGATGTCCGATGTGGGCATGTTGATTGAAATGAGATGTATGCACCGACGTACGTGTGTCGAGATGTCGATCGATGTGATCAATTTAATGTAAAAATTATGTGATGACCAAGATGAATGTTGACATGAAGTTTATTGATCGATATGGATGATTCCGATTGAAATAAGTAAGTCGATAGGTTGGAAATTGAGTGTGGTATCTGTATCGACCAACACACCCATGTCGACCAACGCAGAATGTCTTGACTGAAAAAGACGGTCAATTCTTTTTGTGAGAAAATGGAGTTTGCCTCAAAAGATTATCCAGGCTTGACCATTCGATTTCCACGAACACCAATCAATTCAAATGCAAAAAATAACAAGCCTATTGATCCCGAAATCAGAGTGTTTTCATATGCAGTGAAAGTATTACTCGCTCCGTCCCACCTCAATTGTCCCACTTTCCTTTTTCGTCCGTCCCACCTCAAAAGTCCCATTACTTAAAAAGACAACTTTTTCACACTCAACAATAAAATATTAATTCCACTCAACTTACTTTACACTCACACTCATTGGTTATTGTGCCCGGTCAACACGGGACAATTCAGCCGGGATGGAGGGAGTATTATGTTTGCACTCTGAAAACTAAAAAACTTAGTTTTCAGTTTCTGAAAAACATGATTTAGCTAAACTTAATCTCTGATAGTTTTATGTTTTTGTTTTCAGTAATACACTTCAATACATATTAAGGGTTTCAAATAATCTTGAAAACTTGGAATGCAGAAACTTAAATAAAGCAATAAACGACTCAGGATATTTATAGTGGTTCAGATCCTTAAGTCGTACGTCCTATCTTTGGAACATAATCCTAGAACTCAATAAGTAATAAAATACAAGATCCTCACGATCTATAACTAGCCTGTTGGATGCCAATGTCCTTTGACCTGCTATTGCACTCACCAAAAACCTTGGTCTGCTTCCTTCTTCAGACTTAAAGTGAGGACGCACCTCGCAGTCTTCAACTTGGAATCGTTGATGTTTGTTGTTCTTCCCAAAACATCAAGTGGGCGGCTATTACCTTTGATAATTAGAATTCCAGAGAGGAAAAATGATTGTTGTGTTTATTACTTGAAAGTAATAAACACCAAATGATTAGTTTGAGCTAGAAAACTAAGCCCCGTGTTTCGGCTTTGTTTTTTAAAGACACACGAAAAGCTCTAAGTTCTTTTAAGAGCTTGAACTTCGATAAAGTTTCGGCTTCATTTCATTCGAGTTTCAGGTGCTCTCCTTTGAAGTAGTGGTCTGCTTTTTATAACAAGATTTAGTCGACCTTTTAAATTTTGTCCGTTAGAGACAAAGAGCATGTCGTCCAATCATCATCCATTCCTTGTCCGCTCTAGCAACCTGCTTTGCTTTGCTTTGGTCTACTTTTCCTTTTGTAGTGTACTTTTCACTTGCTCTCTGTCAAAAATAAACTCATTTTGAGGAACTTAGAAACTTAAGATTCTTCATACATGATTGTTGGTCGATACTTTAAGGAATCTTAGATAAGACTTAAAGTTCCACTCGGATTCTTTTTTTCTTCTCGCTTTTCATAAGCACTTTAAGCATTGAAACTGAAAACTGAAATCCTTCAGTTTTCAAGTTTCTAGTTCCCATTGTTGCAGGTGAAAGTCCAGTTCATAGAAACTTGTTTTCTAGTCTTTTCAAGTTTCAAGTTCAGAAACTTGACTTCAACATTTCAAGCTCTTTTCTAGTTTCTAGTTTAGAAACTAGATTCTTGTCTTCTTGATCTTCGGCTTCTAGTTTCTAGTTTCTATTATAACTCGATATATCCTATGCATGGATTACATGTAGAAACTGACTAGAAATTTAAAGATAATTTTGACACATCAAAACATCAAATAAGGAGTAAACCAGTGTCCTAGTTTCTATCAATTTCCCCCTTTTTGGAGTTGTCAAAATCATTTTTCTAAGAGTCTAGAAAAAATACAATTGATGAACTTAGTTTACAACAACACTACTCATAAACATCATTTCCTTAACCTACCTACTCTCTTTGACTTCCCTCTGAATTGGAGAGATATTGCTTGATAAAAATCAAATAGAGTGCCAATGATAATGTTGATCACACTGGAACATGTGAATTCAGCCAAGTTAAAAACAAAACCATAAGAGCGAGAGAGAGACAATGAGAGTTTGTTTGCAATCTAGGTTTCAATTTTTCATTCAATGTGATGTTACAAGTACATAAAAACTGAAAACTTGAGCGAGGTTAAAAATAAAAAAAACTAGAGCCAGGTTTCAAAATAGACCACGTTTAAAAAATATAAGAACTTATGGGGTTGCTCTGATCGGGAAGAAGGCTTATTATCTGAAATCTTGTGTGCCAACTCCATTAACGCTTGAAATTGAGCCTCCCACCGCTTTTCTTCGGCTTCTTTAGCTTCTGTTTTCTTCTTTTCTTCCTTTTCCTTATCACGCTGAGCCTCTCCTACTTTTTTTATCTTTTTCCCCCTTTTTGACAACTTCAAAAAGAGTTGCCATTGTCTGCTTGATGGAAAAGAGAGTCTCGAGAGTTTTGGTATCTTTCTTTTCTTTTTCTTCAAGTTTAGCTTTAACTTCTTGAGTTTCCTGCCTAATAATTTCTAGTTGGGACTGAACAAAATGATTAACTTCAGCAATGATAGAAAATTGAGAAGAACTTGCAGTGGCAGCGCTTTGAAGGATCATTCTCCGGGTATCAATCAATGGATTCTCAAGACATATTTTTATGGTCCGGGTAACTGATTTATGCCACTGATGATTCTTCATGCATTTTCTTCCTTGTTCTCTGGCTCTTGCCTGATCTTTTCAGCTTTTTCAACATCTTTCTTCTTCTTATCCTCTTCTGCTAGGTGGAGCATAAATTTGTTCAAGAACAGGCCTCGTTGGATGATTTTTGCTACCTCTTGCAGTTCTTGAGCTTGCCCTTGAATCATCTGAATTCTCCAGGTTGTTTTCTCTACAGTGGAAATTATGGACATTTCAAGAGATAGAGAAACAACCTGTTCTATCTCCTCTGTTTCATGTTCGGCAACAGTAAGTTCCAGCTTCACCTTCTTCATTTCTTCTTCCAACCTCATTTGTTAGGTTACATGCTTCCTAACCTTTTCCAGTTTAGCAGCAATGATGTTTCGATAGTCATCTGGTATTTGTTTAGTGGCTGGCACTTCTTCTTCATGCGTAGGTGGGAGAAAGTAGAATTTCTGGCAAATAGACAAAATTGATAGGAGGTAGTCTGTTAGTATCCCTCTAAGGTAGAGTTTGAAGCCTGAAAACCCGGATGATAATAATTTGGTGCCTCGTCTCCTTCACTGTCATCTATCGACATTCAGTTTGGCCACTCCAATCCTTGGCCCAAATTTCCTCAGATCTCCAGAAAGTAAGTCTGAGCCTGGCTTGCATAATTGGTATGTCTTCTTCATCAAGCTCGTGCTTTACCAGATCAAATCTCCTCCATCTCCTCAATTCAGCTTTCAAATCAATGGCTAGCATGGAATCCCTCAAGAATGTCTGGATATAAGAGCATTTGTCTCTTCATTGAATTTCTCCTTCACCCTCTCTGAAATCTTAATCGCCCATGGGATAAGTTATGAGTCACCAACATTCTTCTCTCCAATCGTAGGACACCAGTTTTTGAGCCTTTTTGCAGTGAATTCTTGATGTGGTAGCCCACGAAGAGGGATTTTGTATGATGCAAATTGATTGGGCTAGTTGATCATTTCTTTCGCCCTCTTGTCCCAAGGGTGATGCATCCACCTTCGTTGCTTGTCTTTTAAAAAATTGAAAATTTCATCTAGCCAAAGATCGTCTAATTCTAAATTTAAGGAAGGGACATCGGATGATCTTAAGGGGTAATCATCAGATTTTCTAGTTTTATCATATTTACCTCCCTTTTCAAATTTTCCTCCGTTACAAATTTTTTTAGTAAAGGAGGTGATTCCAGTTTTGTCAGTTTTAGAGCTTGTTAGATTTTCAAGGGGGTACCGCCCGGTTTTCTTTAGTACTTATGTTGGCACCCCCTTGCGTGGCCAACAAAGTTTCAGCAGAAAGTGTGGATCCCCTTTGCGCGTCCGCACCCTTCTCTCCATTTTCCTTCACTAGTTGTTCAGGTATGGATGCCCCTTCTTCTGTTGCAAGCTCTGGATCAACAAATATTTCAATAGTTCACTATTCCTCAGAAACATAATCTAGTCCAAGGGCCTCCTTGTAGAGTGTAGCAAATAATTTATCGGACATAGGTTCGGGAAAAGTAGGGACTCGTTCCCTGAACTCTAGCTTCTCTCTTGGATTGAGCTGTTTGCGATCAAAATTATCCACTTTTCTCTTCTTGGGCTTCTCCACAACCTTTGTCTTTTCATTCTTTGTTGTTTCAGCTACATCTTTTTGCTACTTCCTCGTTTCCCCCTTGATAAGCTCGTTTTTCTACTCTCTTATCGCATTGTTTTTCTTTTCTTTTATGCATTTTAGCTTGTTTTCTTGAATAAACTGAGCATGAGTATATATTAGAGGGTGTCATGCTTGTCATGGTAAGATTTTGCAGGTTTTAGGCCAAATCCAATGGACAACCCGTACCGAAAGCAGCAGATGTTCAAACAAACAGTCACAAATTCTTCCAGCAATGGAATCTGAGCTAATGGAGCATGTTATTTGAAAAATCTTTGAATTAGCTTTCCAATGCAACTAGAATCGGATCAATCGGAGTTCGGAAGCGAAATTTATGGTCAAAACCGTGAGATTGCGCAGAAGGGTCAGAAGTGGCAAAAACGTCTCTGTTTCGACCAAAATGAAAGCCATCTCGACTGAGACAGAAGCATCCATCTCGGCCGTGGCAGGGTCTATCTCGACCGAGACAGACTGATTGGCGAGATTTTGCGGGATTTTCACATATTTTGGGCGAGAATTGCTTGGGGAACAAGATATACATCAATTTGGAAGCATTAAATCATACCTTTTGAAGATATCCATCCAAAGCCTCAACCCTACTTCTATATAAACTCTTCAATAGCTCAGAATTATTAGCCTTCTTTTTATCTTTTAAGTTTTGAATCCTTTACTTTCCCTCTACAGTTTTTACACCTTTATTTTTCTGTTTTCTTTAGAATTCCTCTTTTTTTTTTTGTTGAACCTTTACTTTTTAATGCAATCTTTATTTTTCCCTACAATATTTACTTTCAATATGTTAGGCTAGAACTCTAAACAGGTTCTAGGGTTTCTCCATCTGTGATGCTTGTTTAGATTTATTTATTCAAACCCTTGTATTGGTTTAAACTCTTTGATTTTATATCAAATCTATTTTCAATTGAAGGATCGAGAGATGAAAGTTGGAAGAGGTTTTAGTTATTAATTGAAGGACCGAGAGGTGAAAATTGATAATAGGAAGAAAGAGTTTAATACTTTTGATTATCTGTCCGACCAAGAAGACTTCAATTGTAGGAAAATCTAGATCTTTATGAAATTGATTAATTGGTGTATTTTGAGACAGAGAGGAGATAGATCACTAATTAGTAATTTAGTTTTTAATTGCCCGACCAAGGAATTAACTCCACAATAAAAGGTTTTCCACCAAAATTGTGTTTTATGGGTTTGAATATTTAATTCTTGCATGTTGATCAGTTTGGTAGATTTCCCTAGAATCTGTGCCTTTTAATATTTGAATTTTCTCTTTAATTAATTTTTTTGAAAAACCCAAAACCTTTTGAATTTATTTACCCAAACAAGAGTTTCAAAAACTATATCAAGTATATGATTTCCCTTCGTTGTACTATCCCTGTGGGATCGACCAACCCCTGGGTTGTTTATAAATTTATTTTTCCTTTGCTATAATTTGTATGCAGATTTAGCATCGATCAAATTGGCGCCGTTGCCGGGGATAGTCAGACGGCGAGTCGTTACTGGAAAGTTGAAGAACTTCTGGATTGGGTTGTATCTTCTTAATTTTTATTTTTATTTGTCGAGTTGGTATTATTTTTCTTTATTTTTGGGTCTGTTGCTGTGTTTCCATTCGCGTGAGTTTTTCTGTGTCGTGTCTGTCTCGGCCGAGGTGAGTCCCACCACGGTTGAGATGAAATTCTCCATCCCGACTGAGATAGCGTCTGCCACGGCCGGGATAGCCTAATTTCTTTCTCGATTACTGTGCAGGTGCATGAACACGCGAAACAAAGGAAAGGCACTTGAACCTTTCATACCAGAAATTGAAGCAACATGCAGGAACATCAGAAAGAGAGGAAAAAGACTGAACTTCGAGATGGAAGCGAATCAAGAAGCCCCTCTCCAGAACATGACACCGGAGGAGCAGAGGCAGTTTGTGAATGAGGTGCAGCAACTGAGGGCGCAACTTCTTGCAGCCCAAGCTACCCAAGCCAAGCAAGCCGCAAGTTTGGCGGAACTGAATTAAAGGCAGGTCATGGTGCTACAGAGGTCTATTCTAGACCGATTTTTACCACAACAGGAGGAAGCAGGATTCAGGGTTGGCATCAACGCCAACTATTTTGAGTTGCGCATAGGGCTACAGATGGTGCAGCAGAATCAGTTTGGGGGAAGAGTTGTTGAAGATCCTTATGCCCACCTCAACTTGTTCATCGAGGTGTGCGACACGATAAAGCAGAATGGAGTTCCCCAAGACGTCATTAGGATGCGCCTCTTCGCATTCTCATTTAGAGACGAGGCAAGTTCTTGGTATGCTGGGCTTGACAAAAGCCAAATTGGGACATGGGAGGAGCTTCGAGCAGCATTCCTCACCAACTACTTCCCACCGAGCCTATTGCTGAAAAGGAAAGCTGCCATCACTACATTCAAGCAGCTGTATGATGAATCCCTACATGAAGCCTGGAAGAGGTACTAGGAACTCCTGCGACTCTGCCTTGGACATGGAATTGATCTCGAGATGCAGGTCTGCCACTTCTATGAAGGCCTGAACCCTCACATGAAGGAATTGGTGGATGCATCTGCTGGCGGGATCTTGATGAAGAAAAGTGGAGCAGAGAGTATGAGACTTCTGGCAGACATGGCACTGAACAGCCATCAGTGGCCAACTGAGAGACAGATTCCAGTCAAAGCAGTGGAAGCCAAGCCGAAATTCGATGTGGTCGCAGAGGTGAAGAAGCTCCGAGAGGAAATTGAGAAGCTGGGAACTGCTAAGGTCGCTGCTGTTAATACTGAGCCAAGTATGGCAATTGTACCGGTGGAGGCTGACTACATCAACCGAGGAGCAAGCAGTTCATCTGGAACTGCAGGAATGGAGGTAAACTATATTGGCGGTGGTTATCAGAATAACTACCGAGGTAATCAGGGGTATCACTATAACCATGGGCGATCTCACCCTGGTTTTTCTTATGCTAACCCCACTGCTGTAGAACACCCACCCCCTGGTTTTGATGTAGGTACAGGAGGAGAAATTGTGGAGAGAAAGAAGTCTGTGCTGGAGGAGACATTGGAGAAATTCATTAAGAGTTCGGACAACCGATTTGGCAAGGTGGAGAGCGAAGTCAAAGGGATGGCCACTCACATGCAATTGATGACAAAGCATCTGGAAATGATGGACACCCAATTGAGTCAGATTTCTGCCACCTTGGGAAATCTGCACAAACCGGGGCAACTTCCGAGCATGACAGAAAGTAATCCAGCAAAAGAAAAACCAGTAAATACCATCTCGTTGCGATCTGGAAGGGAGTATGAAGGCCCGAGCTACCCGGAAAGAGGATTGAGTGAAGCAGAGGAGGAAGTTCCCACAGGAGACCTCTCTGTTTCGACCGAGACGGAGGACATCCCGGCCGAGACAGAGAGGAGCAGGACGGCCGAGGAGGAGTGTGAATCAGCCGAGACAGAACAAGCCAGCCCGGACGAGAAAGCTAAGAACGGCCGAGACAGAAGCAAGGCAGGACGGCCGAGATAGATGCATCTCGGTCAAAACAGAAGGCTATATTGGGCGAGAAAGAAAGAGAGAAGAGTTGATCCAGTTGCCCCCATGCCTTTCCCACAGAGATTCGCGAAAAAGAGGGAAGATTCTAAATTCAATAATTTTGTTGAAAATCTTAAAAAGGTGAACATTAATATACCTCTTGTTGAAGCTCTCAGGGAGATACCTGGATACATGAAAGACCTAAGGAGGCTGATGAGCGAGAAGAAGCAGTTCGTCGAGAACGAAACTGTAAGGATCCATGAGGAATACAGCCTACTCCTATAGAAGCAGATCCCGATCAAGAGGTCTGACCCAGGATGCTTCTCGATACCTATCGAGATTGGAGGCAAGGAGTTCCGGAACGTGCTCTGTGACACGGGGGCAAGCATCAACTTGATGCCCTGGTCCATCTACAAGAAATTGGAGATAGGAGAGATGAGAGCCATCACGATTACTCTTCAGATGGCGGACCGATCTGTGTCCAAGCCCAAAGGTATTGGTGAGGATGTTCTCATTCGTGTTGGCCATTTGATTTTCCCTGCAGATTTCGTCATACATGACATGAAGGAAGATGCCAACACTCCAATGATCCTGGGAAGAGAGTTCCTCGACACAGCTGGTGTCCTGATCGATTGCAATAAGGGGGAGATCACTCTGAGAGGGAATGAAGAATCCATTACATTCTGCTTCGACAAGAACAAGTGGAAAGGAGAGTGCAACCGGATCACTACTGCTGAAGAAGAAGAAGAAGAGGAAGAAGACGACGAGACATCGGAGGAAGAAGAAGAAGCCATTTGGTGGGAACGAGGAAACGAGTCGGTGAAATCGGCAATTAAGCTGCC
Organism: Plectranthus barbatus; assembly: GCA_026898455.1. Lineage (NCBI taxonomy): Eukaryota > Viridiplantae > Streptophyta > Magnoliopsida > Lamiales > Lamiaceae > Plectranthus > Plectranthus barbatus. The sequence goes on from JAPKLW010000437.1 coordinate 276,990, forward strand.
TCCTTCCGAGTATACCACCGTCATTCAGAACCGAAAAGTCTTCATGATAGACTCAAGGGGTCGACGAGTCTGGACTCGACTGCCTTGGTGAGCTGAGCTGAGTCGAGCCACGACGGTAAATAAGGCACTGAATGGGAGGTAACCCATTGTGTTTTCCCGTTTTCTTTATTTTATTTCGTATTACATTATGTTATTTTGTTACTTCACTTTTATGGTCTTTTGAAAAAAAATATTTGAAGTCTGTCTCGGCCAAGGCAGAGTCTACCACGGTCGAGACAGAGGTCCGAGGCGTGGTACACTTCGATCAAGATAAGGGTCGGCGAGAAGGCTCGATCCCAGCCAAAATGACGTTCGCCACGGCCGAGATGGAGTGCCAGCAGACACAAAACCACGCCGGTCAAAGTCTGAAGATGAAGGATAAAAAGTTGGTGTCTGAGGCCAACAATTGAGGTACAATTTCGAATTCTGAATCTGACTTTCAAACTTATTCTCTCTGACTTTCGAATAAGTTTGGGGGAATGAAGATTTAAGGGTTTTGAAACTCCTTTCTATCTTTTATCTGCTTTGTTTAAATTTTTGCATGAATAAATTTTTGAATAAAACGCGAAATTGTGGGACTTGAGCATGATAACCCTAACAAGAATGCGAGATTAGAATTGATTGACTTTAGTCTGCGTTGATCGTGATAGTGGTCGAGTATGCCTATGAATGTGAATACCGCATGATTACTTGTTTTGATACTTGCGTTGGCATGAGATAGATGATGATTTGATGTTTACTGTGGAAGAAAAATTGTCCTAAGTGTGAGTTTTTGAGCCTGAATTTCGATTGTGAGTGTGTCTGCAATTTTGAGTTTCTCTAGAACTTGCTCTGTTTCTTTTTCAAGACTGCTAGTGTGCACAGGTTTAGGAAGTGATTTTAGGCCATCTTTGTTTAGCCTATTTTCCCATACACTGTCCTAATTAAATGTTATCCCTAGTCAGCCCCTTTGAGCCTATGAATTTTCTTTCTTTGTCTATGAGTTGGAAATAAATAGGGGAATCAACTCTTGTCTATGAGAGTGGGTTGGGATTTGTTTGAGAAAGGATAAGATATTATAATAAGGGGTAAAAGTAGAGGTTGGGCTCTAGAAAAAAAATAGAAAAAATTAAATAAAAAATAATGTGTCGTTGTTTGTTCATCCTTATAAGCTCAAATTAATATTCAAAATTATTTAAGAGCATAAAAGGATATATGTGAAATAGAAAAAAAAAAGAGAAAAAGAAATAAAAGAGCCATGGTTTGTATTGAAGATCTAATGAGTTGGGGTAGATATGAATAGATAGTGAGTTGAGATTGATGAAGTGGACCCACTGAATTTGATTTTGAGTCACTTGGCCAAATATTTCCCTACCCTTCACAAAAGCCTACATTACAACCTTGAATAAAGTCATTTTTGATCTTAGACTTGTGTGCACATATTTGCAGTGGAGATTGAGATTATTTGCAAGCCTATGGTAGAACTTGATTTGCATGACTTTTATGTGATCTCATAATTATCCTAAAAACTTGAGTGAATGAGCGAAACACTTCCCATGTGAGTCTTCCATAGTTTACAGATTTTCTGATTCTTTCAAAAATGCTGATGTTTAGTAGATTTACGAGTTTGAATGTGATGAATCTTGTGAGGCATTGCACTACTCTTTTGCTTGAACTTTTGATTCTTTCTTTTGTTGATTGAGGACAATCAAGTGTTTAAGTTTGGGGGGTTTGATAAGCTCGTTTTTCTACTCTCTTATCGCATTGTTTTTCTTTTCTTTTATGCATTTTAGCTTTTTCTCTTGAATAAACTTAGCATGATTATATATTAGAGGGTGTTATGCTTGTCATGGTAAGATTTCGCAGGTTTTAGGCCAAATCCAATGGAGAACCCGTACCGAAAGCAGCAGATGTTCAAAGAAACAGTCACAAATTCTTCCACCAATGGAATCTGAGCTAATAGAGCATGTCATTTGAAAGATCTTTTAATTAGCTTTCCAATGCAACTGGAATCGGATCAATCGGAGTTTGGACGCGAAAGTTATGGTCAAAACCGTGAGACTGCGCAGAAGGGTCGGAAGTTGCGAAAACGTCTCTATTTCGACCGAAATGAAAGCCATCTCGACCGAAATAGAAGCATCCATCTCGGCCGTGGCAGGGTCTATCTCGACCGAGACAGACTGATTGGCGAGATTTTGTGGGATTTTCACATATTTTGGGCGAGAATTGCTTGGGGAACAAGATTTACATCAATTTGGAAGCAATAAATCATACCTTTTGAAGATATCCATCCAAAGCCTCAACCCTACTTCTATATAAACTCTTCAATAGCTCAGAATTACTAGCCTTCTTTTTATCTTTTAAGTTTTGAATCCTTTACTTTCCCTCTACAATTTTTACACCTTTATTTTTCTGTTTTCTTTAGAATTCCTCTTTATTTCTTTTTGTTGAACCTTTACTTTTTAATGCAATCTTTATTTTTCCCTGCAATGTTTACTTTCAATATGTTAGGCTAGAACCCTAAACAGGTTCTATGGTTTCTCCATCTGTGATGCTTGTTTAGATTTATTTATTCATACCCTTGTATTGGTTTAAACTCTTTGATTTTATTTCAAATCTATTTTCAATTGAAGGATCGAGAGATGAAAGTTGGAAGAGTTTTTAGTTATTAATTGAAGGACCAAGAGGTGAAAATTGATAATAGGAAGTAAGAGTTTAATACTTTTGATTATCTGTCCGACCAAGAAGATTTCAATTGTAGGAAAATCTAGATCTTTATGAAATTGATTAATTGGTGTATTTTGAGACCGAGAGGAGATAGATCACTAATTAGTAATTTAGGTTTTAATTGCCCGACCAAGGAATTAACTCTACAATAAAAGGTTTTCCACCAAAATTGTGTTTTATGGGTTTGAATATTTAATTCTTGCATGTTGATCAGTTTGGTAGATTTCCCTAGAATCTGTGCCTTTTAATATTTGAATTTTCTCTTTAATTAATTGTTTTGAAAAACCCAAAACCTTTTGAATTGATTTACCCATACAAGAGTTTCAAAAACTATATCCTATATATGATTTCCCTTCGTTGTACTATCCCTGTGGGATCGACCAACCCCTGGGTTGTTTATAAATTTATTTGCCCTTTGCTATAATTTGTATGCAGATTTAGCATCGATCACCCCTCCATCCTGGTTTTCTTGCTTGCCTTCTCAGGTTACTCCCTTACTCCTTCCTTCAAAGTTTTCTTCTTTTCGGTGGGAATTGATCTGGTTTCCTCACAACAACTGGAATCGCAGCACCTGCAAATGCATCTCCTCTCCCCTTGCTCGTCACTTCACTAAGGTTGGTGAAAGTGGGAAAATCTTGCATGGCCTGCTGGAAACGATCCTCCTTTTTAGTTTCAATTCTCTCTTCATCAGAACTGAGAATTTCTTCGATATTGTTTTTGGGTGGAATGAAATCTGAGGGTGACAGGGCTTCTTTTTCATCCACTGTCCACACAAGCTTCTCAATCAGGAAGCTGATTTTCAATCCAAAACTTATTCCCGTGGTGAGAAATCCTATGTCAGGAAGAATGGAGCTTCTCCGCACATTCTCCAAAATTCTTTCGAAGATGAACTCGGTCCAGTTCCTGTAGAGCTCATCATCAATTGCCGTCAAAATTGAGTTTTTCTTCTTGCTCATCTCCGAGTATGATCCCACATCACATTGTAGTATATGGATGGCAATATCCCCCAAAAACTTGAGATAACTATCAAATTTTGTAGTTTTTGTGGTAACCTTCCAACTCGTCTTGGCAGACTCCTTCTTCCATTTTCTCCAGTGTTCTTCTATCTCCTCTCTAACACCATATATGTGGTTAGCAACCTCTGCACCATTGTTGTACAAACTGAAGTGTTTTCTTAGCATCAAAGGATAAACACAGATTGGTACTACGACAACTATGGTGGTGAAATTCCGCCAACATGAATGGATGAAACCATTTTTGATAAACTATCAGAAAATATATAAGATCTTCATTGTTCAATTTTTCAACCAGATGGGGGTTTAGGAAAACTATCTAGGCTTCTTCCCACAGCAAAATCTTCTCCTTGTTGACTTGGGCTGCCCTCCTCTGTTCAAATGTCAGCAGTGCAGCCGATTCATCATCCTAGGCCAGTTTCACTAGTTCAATGTGGGGTATGTATATTCTTAATGTGAATGGCTCAGCTTGGCCTGATGTCGATGTCTATTGGTTGGGATTTTTTGCAGTTGTTCTTTTAGTCATGTTTAATGCGGATGATTGGAAATAAAAGAAGGGAATATATGTCTGGAACACTTGAATCCTTTGGGTTTTTTCTGGGTTTGAAGGGTAAATTGAGTATTTTTAGATATAAAAATGACAGTAAGTGTAAATGAGAAAAACCCTTGACCTATTTATAGAGTTCGAACGATAGACATGGACAGACATGATTTCTTTGACTGAGTTCAATCAACGGCTGGGATGAGGTGCCTGTTGGGCAGACTGCTATAGTTCGTATGTGCGGGAGTGGGCTCGACACATGGGACTCTCGGATTGAGTCTCTGTCTGCATTGCATTAAATGAGACTCGTAAAGCAAGTGAAATTTTGAATTTGAATATCCCGCCTCTCCTACCGAAAATAGGTTTTTGATCTAGTTTTTCAATTTTTAAACCGAGAGCTCGGACTCAGTTTAATTCCGCAACCTTCCTTAAATGAAATCCAAATCCAAAAACATGGAACTTAGTTTTCAAAATATCAGTTTTTCAGTTTCTTCCAAGATACCACTTTTTGAAAAAGAAAATTGTTAAGTATAAGACCTAAAAACTAAAAATTGAGCGGGAAATCCAGAAAACTGAAAACTGAGAGCTAGGACTCAGTTTTAATCCGTGTCTACTCCTCTTGAAATGAGATTTCATCAAAAACATGTAAAACAAGTTTGATTCACAATTCTTTGAATCTGGTTTCTAATAGAAGTTTTGTGAAGATATCTACTATGTGATCTTCAATTCAAACATATTCCACTGTTATATCCTTCTTCTCCACATGATCTCTGATGAAATGATGTCGGATATCTATGTGTTTTGTCCTTGAGTGGTGAACTGGATTTTTGGTGATACACATGGCACTATTATACCAATCTATAGGCACACATCCATTTTTGACATCATAATCTAATAATTTTTGCTTGATCCAAAGCACTTGAGCACAACTACTAGCCTGCTACTGCATATGCAGCTTTAGTGGTGGATGTAGCTACAAAATGCTGCTTTTTGCTAAACCAGTTGATCATTTTGTCCCCTAAGAACTGACAAGTTCCACTAGTGCTCTTCCAATCAATTCTACATCCTCCAAAATTTGAATCTGAATATCCATTGAGAATTAGTTCGTCTGTTTTGGGATACCATATACCTAAGGATTCAGTTCCCTTAAGGTATTTCACAATCCTCTTGACAGCTTCCATATGCGATTTCTTAGGATTAGTTCAGAATCTCGCACAAACACCAACATCATAAGAAATATTCAGTTTGCTCGCAGTCACCTATATAAAAAATCTAATAATTCATCTGTAGCTTTTTGGGTTTACTGGTTCTCCTTCTTCATCGAGGTTGATCTGAGCATTGGGGCTCAAAGAAATCCCCAAGGCTTTAGTTTTCTCCAGGCAAAACTTGTTTATGAAGTCCATGGTATATTTTCTTTGGTTGATGAAAATTCCTCCTTCAGACTAAATAACTTGCACACTGAGGAAATGTGCCATCTTGTCCATCAAACTCATCTGAAAATTGTTTTGCGTCAATTGGGAAAACTTCTCGCATAGCTCCATGTTCTTGCAACCAAAGATATCATCAACATAAATTTGGACTAACAAGATGTCTGTTTCGTCCTTGATTCTGAAGAGAGTTAGTTGATTTTTCCTTTCTGAAAACCATTCTTGAGAAGAAATTGACAAAGAGTCTCATACCAAGCTTTGGGTGCTTGTTTTTACCTATATAAAGCCTTTCTCAGTTTGTAAACTTAGTTTCCTTCCTGGAAGCCCGACCGCAGTTCAACATAGACCTCTTCTTTTAGTTCCCCGTTCAATAATGCACTTTTAACATCCATCTAAAAAACTATGAAATTATGATGTACGGCATAAGATGGAATAATCGAATGGCTTCAAGTCTGGCAACTGGAGTAAAATTTTCATCAAAATCAATGCATTCGCACTGTGCATAACCTTTGGCAGCTAATCTTGCTTTATTCCTGACGATCGTGTTAATTTTATCTCCCTTGTTCTTGAACACCCATTTTGTTACGTTAATTGATTGATTTGTTGGTCTATCCAACAAAAACCACACATTTTTGCGAGTGAACTCGGCTTATTCTTTTTGCATCGCATTGGTCAAGTTTGTTGATTTTAATGCATCTGCAATTTTCGTCAGTTCTGATTGTTGAGAAATGAAGCACGATAACAAAGCACTTCTTTGGCGTGGCGAACTGGATTCTCTATAATGTCCAACACAGCATCTTCAGGATAATATCTCAACCATCTTGGATTTCGGAGCTGAATGACTTTGATTGGTCGAGTGGAAGATCATGGAAAATTAGTTCTTGAAACTGGAAAAAAATGTTAGTGAAGAATCTAAACTCAGTTCTTCCTCTCTTGAAGCTTGATCTTCTAAAATCGGATCATGTATAGAAACTGAAATGTTAGTTTCATTCGACCATTCAACTCCAATTTTTCCATCCTCAGTTTCCAGTTCCTTGTCTTCAGGAATGATTTCTTCAGGTTGAGCAACTCCAGTTTGAGCATTTTCAATTTGAGCAACCTAATTTTGAGTTTCCCCTTGATATGTGCCTGCATTTAAACTTAAGGAATCTATGTTCTTAGCAAGTACTATAGCATCATGGGCCCATTTGGGAGGTTTCAATCCAGCTAAGTTCACTAAAGAACTAGACATTTCGCTCATAGATCTACTTTGAGAAACTGGAACAGTATCATTATTATGAAAACTCAGTTTCTCATTGACATCCTAGATCTCACGAGTGTCTAGCTCAAGTTCTTTGAAGGTCCTGCGCACTAGAACTGACTCATCAAATTCAACATTGCATGTTATCTCTACAAGTCCTGTTGTCTTGTTAAGTACCCTATATCCCTTGTGAGAAGGATGTCCATAACCAAGGAACACCCCTTCATGAGCTTTGGGAACAGTTTTGACTTTTCGTTATTATGAACATAACATGGTAAACTGAAAGCACGTAGATGAGTTATAGAAGGCTTACGACAATGATAGACATCATAGGGAGTTTTGTGATGATGATTGTTGAAGGAATTTTATTCTGATTATAGCATGCAGTCATTAGGGCTTCTCCCCGACAGCCTTTGCTTAAACTAGGTTCTGCGAGCATGGTCCTCACTGCCTCCTTAAGTGTTCTATTTCTTCTCTCATCAAGGCAATTTTGTCGACGACTTCTTGGAGCTGATTTTTCGTGGGCAATTCCAATGTATGCGCAAAAATCCATAAATGGACCATTGCAAAACTCAGTTCCATTATCGGATCTTATTCTTTCCACAATCACTCCTTTGTCATTTTGAACCCTCATAATCAGTTCTGGAAGCTAGAGTTTGACCTCATCTTTAGCTTTCAGCAGCCTCACCCAAGTGTATCTCAAGTAGTCATCAACAACTACAAGAGTGAACTTTTTTCCTCCGACCATGGGTGGCTTAACTGGTCCAAATAAATCCATGTGCAGCAATTCTAGAATTTTGTCATTGCTCATTGTTACTTGGAAGTTCTTGAATGAAGCTTTGGATTTCTTTCCAAGATGACATGCTCTGCAAATTTCATCCTTCTTGAATCCATTTTGTGGTAGACCTTCAACTAATTTGTGCTTGGCTAGATGTCTGATTGAGTTGAAGTAGAGGTGACTCAATCATTTGTGCCAAAACCAGTTTGTGTCCTCCTGGGAGCTTGTTGCGACAAGGCACGTGTCAGTGTGGCCACTCTCCCAATCTAAAACATAAAGGCCTCCTTTTCTCATGTCTCTGAGTATGATCTCCTTCGAATATTTATCTTTGATATGCCACTCAACTTCAACAATAGTCACTTCATAGTCACTCTCAATAAGTTGACTGATACTTAGAAGTTTGTAACTGAGGTTGGTGACTAAGGATACATTCTTGATTGTGATTCAATTGTACTCCATGCATCCTTTTTCAATGGCTCGCCACTTTGAGTCATTACCAAATACAACTGGTTGTCCTCTCGTCATTTCTAGTTTTGAGAGCATATCTCTTTCTTTTGTCATATGAGAGGAACACCCACTGTCCAGAATCCAAGCTCTTCTCTTTTTCTCGAACTGCATTTGATGTCCTCGTCCCTGCATCACAAAAGAAATCAAATTCTATGTACCCGACTTTCTGTGGGTCTTGTAGTATTAGTCTTAGGAATCCACCCTTTTAGAATCCATACATGCTTCACCTTGATTTTAGGTGATTTCTTTTCTAACTCTTCCTTCTATAATAATGTATGCGATTTAGATGCAATGCAGAAGGAAAAGTGGGTGTGTGCAAACTCTTTTTGAAAACTGAGATTTTAAAAGATTCTCGGGAAACTGATCCTAGGTGTGTACCCAGCCCTTGAAAATGAAACTTGGTTGGGCTCAAACTTCAAGTAGGTGTTCCCCTTACTTGGATTTATCCTCTTCTAATACAAGTTATGATAAAAGGATCTAGGATTTCTAAAATCCGTTCATGAAACTGACTTTCTCGATTCAGTTTCAGTTGTCAAAACTGGTTTCCTCGCAATTGGAACATATTGCTTTAGCAATTTCTTAGGCATATTTAGCTTTCTCTCAGGTTCTTGGCTTCTCAGTTTAGCAACTGAGTTTTTTAGTTTAGAAATTGAAGTTTTGCGTTCAACCTGGTCGACCAAACTAGAGTTTTTGCCCATTTTTAAGCTATTCCTTTGCCTAACAATTTTATCTTGAAATTGGAATTTACTTTAAATAATGATCTTTAAGTTTTCCAGTTACAACAGCTAATGTATGTATGCTCGAAACATTTTCTTCATAATTTATACAGATTAATCATTGGGATCTCTTTGAACATTTAAAGCTTCTTCAGTTTTGCTAGTGCTCGAATAAAGTGAATAAAATGTTTTTCATCACTAGCAATTATATGTTTCAAAGAATCACTTTCCTCATAAATAACTTTAAAATTTTTAAGCAAAATGGAATGTTCTTCCCTAAGTTTTGTTAGTTCCTCACTATGTGACTTACATTTTTCAATTTCATTGGTCAAAGTCGAAACTTAAATTTCAGTGAGGTGTTTTCACTCACTAAAGTATCTATTAATGCATGAAATTTTGCAAATTATTTTGAATGATCTTCGAGGGAAACATCATCTGAATCCGAGCAAATAGATTTAGTGTCCTCGAGTATGCATGTAGAAGCACTAGAGACTAGGTTAGAACCAATTACAAATTTTTAAGTTTCTGAGTCTGAAGCATCGTCTCCGATCATAGTGCTTCCTCCTCTGACTCGTCATCCAATGTGTAATAACCATCATCATTGTTGGGAATATATAGAACTTCAATTCTGGGGAACATGGCCTTTGCTAAAGCTTTGGAAGCTCTCTTCTAGAACACTTTGTTTAATCTCTCTCTCTCCTCTTTGTCAACTAGAGGGCAATCATATTTGAGGTGATTCGGAGAATTGCACTCAAAGTAAGCTTTTGGTGCTTTACTGATGAATCTTTTATCATATCCCTTAGATCTTTCAATTTTTGCCTTTGCTCAATATGCTTGGTCAACTTTCTCATTTGCTCCTCCAGCTCAACAATTGAAGTTTCATCTTTCTTCTTGTGGGAGTATTATGTTTTAGAAGCATCATTTGATGCAGATGTTTGACTAATCGGTCTTTCTATTTGATACAACTTCTTAGGTCTTCTCTGAAAATCCTTCTTCATAAATAAAATAGCATCCTCAACATTAGAAGCAGGTGAACTGGCTGTTCGGACAGTTTCATTCTTGTTTACCATCTAGATATCTCATTTATGTGCTTCAAGTTAGGAAAAAATATCTTTGGTTGACATCTTTAACAAATCCTTCTCCTTTAAGCCGGTGGTTTTAACAAACCAGTCTTCCTTGGGTATTTTAGATAGAATTTTGCATTAAGATCAACAACCGCATATTCTCTCCAAAACTTTTTCAGTTCGCAGACAATAGCATTGAACTGAGCTTCCATAGATGAGATATTTACATCGGGAATCATCTGGAAGGATTCGTACTAGTCCAAGCAGATTTGCATTTTTTGTGCATCATTTGGTCAATTAGTTTACTGGCATAGCGTACCAATAAAATCCCATACCTCTTTGGCATTATTTTACTCTAAAGCTTCTTCAACCAAGGCTTCTGGTAGGGATGCCAAAATCAGCTCGTGGGTCATTAGGTCAAGGTGTGTATGGGCCTTGTCCTTAGCTGTCCACTCAGCATAAGGTTTTTCCACGATCTCTAGTCCATCTGTTTCTTCGAGTTGGAGGTTGACCTTAGTGATCTTCACAGGTTCATTTACTATCACCTCAGCCATCTTTGAGTGAATATTCTTCAGCATGCTAAGCGACCTCTTCTTCTACAACATGAACTTCTCAGCTGAGTACTTAGGATGCTTTGTAATATTCATCATCTTGTTGTACCTAAGCTAAATCAGAAAGAAAAAAATGCAAGGAAATGTATTCGGTCCTAAGAGACTCAACACGACCAGCCTATAAGGACTGACCTGTGCTGATACGACTTGTTGGTCCTAAGATCAGAGTGTTTTTATATGTAGTGAAAGTATTAATATGTTTGCACTCAGAAAATTGAAACTAAATTTTCAGTTTCCGAAAAAATTAATTTAACTAAACTTAATCTCTTATTATTTTAAGTTTCAGTTTCAGTTTCAGTAATACACTTCAATACTTAGAATGAATTGAAGGTTTCAAATAAGATTGAAAACTTGGAATGTAGAAACTTGAATAAAGTAATAAACGACCCAGGATATTAATAGTGGTTCTGATTCTTAAATCCTATATCCACTCTTTGGAACTTAATCCGGGAATTCACAAAGTAATAGATTACAAGATCCTCATGATCAATAACTAGCCTATTGGATGCCATTGTCCTTCGCTATGCTAGTGCACTCGCCCAGAAACTTGGTCTGCTTCCTTCTTCAGACTTGAAGTGAGGATGCACCTCGCAGCCTTCAAACTAGAATAGTGGATGTTTGCTATTCTTCCTAGAACTTCAAATAGTTGGCTATTTCCCGTGATAATCCAAATGATTAGTTGTATTTATTTTTTGAAAAGTAATAAATACCAAATGATTAGTTTGAGCTAGAAATCTAAGCTTTGTGTTCTCGAAAGACACACAGAAAGTTTAGAGAACTTTTGAGAACTTGAGCTTTGACAAAGTTTTGGCTTGTTTTCTCGCGAGTTTTAGGTGCTCTCATCTAAGTAGTCTTTGGCTATTTATAGGCAGATTTAGTCGACCATTTGATTTTGTCCGTTAGAGACAAAGAGCATGTCGTCCAATCATCTCCCGTTATTCGTTTGTTATAGATGTCTGCTCTTCTCTACTCTGGTCTGCATTGACCTTTTGTAGTGTACTTTTCACCTGCTCTTTGTCAGAGCTAAACTTAGTCCAAGTAACTTAAAAACTTAAGATTCTTAGTACATGATTGTTGGTTGACACTTTAAGGAATCTCGAATAAGACTTAGAGTTCCGCTTGGATTCCTTTTGTCATCTTGCTTTTCACGTGCTCTTTAAGCTTTGAAACAGAAAACTGAAATCCTGTAGTTTTCAAGTTTCTAGTTTCCATTGTTGCAGTTGAAACTCCAGTTTCCAGAAACTAGTTTTCTAGTCTTTCCAAGTTTCAAGTTCTGAAAGTTGACTTCAGCATTTCAAGCTGTTTTCTAGTTTGTACTTTAAAAACTAGACTCTTGTCTTCTTGATCTTCAGCTTCCAATTAATAGTTTCTATTACAACTCGATATAACCTATACAAGGATTTTAGTAGAAACTGACTAGAAACTTAAAGCTAGTTTTGACACACCAAAACATCAAATAAGGAGAAAACGAGTTTCCTAGTTTCTAACAAAGCCTATAGGTCATTTTAAGCATGCTAAACATCAATTAGATGGTAAAAATCATAGCATATGCTAAACATTAATTTATGGAGCAAAAAACCTCAAAACCAAACCAAATGATCACATGCTCGATTTTTAGCATTACATACGGTTTCTAGGGTTAACTTTCAACATATTTGACATGATATCATGCTGAAAATCTCATACTTTAGCCTAAGATTGAAATCTCCAAACTTGGGCAAAAATTCCAAACATGCTAAATTCGAAGTAGACTTAGTACGGGTTAATGTACACTCTAGCTTTGAAATTTTAAATTGTCCTTTACTTTGATAAAGATAAAACTCTAAACAAGAGAAATGAGCTAAATTTTAGAAAATGGGAAGTTAAAACCTTACCATTACCGTATTTCCTGGAAAATAAGGTCGTCGGAGCTACGCTGAATTTGTGTAGGAAATTTGAGAGAGAAAGAGTAAAGCTCTTATGAAAATGATAGTTCTCATGTATATAGAGAAATTAGATATGCAAAAAATGACAAGTTATCATAAAGGCAAGCGTTTAGTTTTATTTCTGAAAATTGAAATGTGTAAAAAGTCAAAAGTGATTGTCATTCAATGGCCTCGTCGTTCACTTTAAAGTCAAATCTATGTCAACATTAAGTCACTATACGCCAACTTCATGACAAATGTATATACTTTATCGATTTTTACCTGTTAGTCATTTGCACATCTCCGGTGCAATAATGCAGATACAGGTAGATATCTACATTATGATTGGATTTAATTAATTAGAAATAAAAATCTCCCTATTAAATCTATTGGAATAAAATTTAAATCTTTAACTCGATTTATTAGAAAAATCGTTCAATCGCATACTTTCCGAAATAAAATTTAGTAAAAATAATAATATTATTATCGGAAATTTGATGATTATATTAAAAAATTTTGAGGGGTGTTACATAGTTATTAATAAATTAACTTATTACTTAATTACTAGTACAATTGAACGTTGATTATCCCCAGCTTTAGGCGTAAATTAAAGTGATATTTATTTATTTCTAGCCAATAAACTATAAATTCGAATGGTAATGAAAATTAACAATTAGGCCCAAATAATTAAAACATTAACATTTTGGAAATAAGATTCTCTTTTCTGCACATCATTATTAAATTTATAATTTTTATTTTATATTAAGTCTTTTATAATTAAGATTAATTTATAAATTAAATATAGGATTTATCGAACCCAATTAGGATGTAGTAATGTTCAATTTTAATTGATATTCAATTAATGGAATTAATTAATTATGATTAATTATACTTAAGGTGTATATGTAGTGTAAGTCTACGGCTGTATAATTATATGCTTTCTCAAATTCGAATTTAAGTATAGTATTTTATGAATAATTTTTTTTTTCATATTAATTACTATGAAAAATTGTTAATATAAGAGTTGAATATTAACTAAAAATACGATTAAATGCTATAAAAAATCTTATCTACTAATACAATCGGGGTAAACCATACATTAAGTATTTAAAATTAACCAAACATATAATAAATTTAATTCCTTAAAAATACTAAATAAAAAGTTATAAACTCATTAATGAAGTAGTATGTGGAGTAGAGGAATTGGATTTTATTTCATGGGTTGGTTCTTAATTAATTAGAAAAATAATTGTTTGTCTGGTAATTATTGATTGATGTTTACAAACATTAATAACTATGATTTCCAGCTTGATGGAGGTACAACTATGCTGTATGGATACGCCAGGGTGTTAATGAGGAGAGAATGTTTTGTTTTTAATATTATTTATTAATACATATAAGATCAGTACTTGAAAGATTTGATCAAGCTGTAACTCACATTACCGTATCCACTTCCAATCGCGAGTTGCAGATGATTAATAAATAAATAGAAAATATTAAAATCACTAAAATTGTTAATCTTGATAAAATATTAAAAAAGAACAGTTTGTAAACGTTTATACTTTGGAATATATTTAAAATTTCCCTAAAACATAAATTATTTATCGCATCAAGAAGACAGTCACTTGGTACAAGATAAAATATGTAGTCATATTACTAAAACTTGTGAATGCAGCGTGAGGATTTAATTGAATTTGGATAAGAAAAATTGGGAAATATTGCTAGAATTTATAAATAGATAATATAAATTTGTCATAAATATCGTATTCAATTATCAATGATATATAAGAAATAAGAACACTATTACATACAAATAAAAAACACAATTAAAATTTAAAATATGGCTCAAATAATCTTTATTTATAATTTCTTCAAAAATTCTAAATCACAAAAAACTAGTGTTCTTCTACTTGGAAATTATGAGAATTTCATTACATTTCATCTATATAAACAAATCTTAAATAAAATAAACAACTTTAAATATGATATAAAGTAAAATACATAATTATCATCTACAAATAATCTCATAATTCTCATTTAATTTTTAATCAAACTAACTACTAAAAAGATTATAATTTGATTTCTTAAAAAAATATTAATTACCATGTCTTATTTGAAATTTTAAACTTATATAAGAGAAAATATAAATTTAAGTCTTCTACTATTTCGTTTTAATTGAGTTAAATATATATTTATTTATTTTTGGATTAAAATTATTTTTAAATTAAATATTTAAATAAATTAATAATATATTAATACTAACATAAACTATGAAAATGGTATCACAATAATTTTTGGATCCTAGTGAGACGCATATCTCGCACGGCCTCACGACCGACACTTGTTACCTATAACGACTTAGTCATTATTGTATAAGTTATCCACTCATGAGCCCATATCAATTTCCTAGTTCATAGACTTGTGCTTATTTAAATCTCCTAGTTAGTCCATGTTAGGAATTTTCGTTCGAAATTCCTACTTTATATGTTATTTTGATGAGTGAAATATCCCACTAGAATTGTGTGTCTTGCTAGATTAACTTAAATGTGTAATGTCCTGTATAGGAAATATTGAGTTGTAATAAAAAAAAATTTAGAAGCCTTATGGTTGTATGAGTTGGTGGCGACGCGTCTGTGCAGGAGCTGGCAAACACATTATCTTCAGCTAGAGGATTATCAGCACTGAACTTATCAGCAAAGACGTCACAAGCAAAGCGCTACCTAACCAACTAGTAGGCACAAGCAAAATCAGAACAAGCAAGGACTTATTCAAGTCTGATGCATTCAAAGGCTTGTTCGTCCAAGGAATCGACTAGCAAATACTCCTCGGACTAGTCCAACTGCTTACAAAAAGGACACTGTAAGTCAGAAAAGGCAGGACTTCGATAGAATGCATTCCTTTTGTCTCAACAACAATTCTAATTGACAAAAGAGATTCAAATCTTCCAACGAGCGCCTATAAATAGAGGTCGCATTCCACCTTGAGAATGTTACAAATTTACGAGGATTCAATTTTATAGCCTTATCTTAAAATTCGGTCTCAGTCAATTTCTCAAAAGCTTTTAGGTTGATTCTATCAGCTTCCCATGTTCTTTCTTGAACACGAGGCTCTATGCTTTAAGCAACAACTATTTTTGTTTTCTTACTCCATAAGTAAGAAAGCATCTTTGAGTTCTCACTTCTCTAGTGGAAACCATCACAAGTGTATACCAAAACTTACAGTCTTAAGAGGAACTCAAACTCTCACGTCCAGCCTGAAGAGGTTTTTGATTGCGAAGGACTTGTCAAGTGCGCTAGTGGAGTCGGTGGATGTAGCATTGACCATCTAGCAATAGATCATTGACATCTTTGTAATTGACATCTTAGTGATTCCAGACCGTGTCTGAAGAGAGGACGTAGGACGATTTTGTCCAAACCTGTATAAAATCTAGTGTTATTTAGTGTTTTCTTTAAATTTCCCACTAGATTTAAAACCCAGCACCTTAAGTGTTTGAGTATATTACTTAAGTCGGCAAAATAATATATTTGACAAGCAAAACTTTGCATTTTTAAATCTCAGCCGGTGCAAGTAATATCATTTCTAAGCCTTGGAGGGCTCAACCTTTAAATACTTCCGCTGCACGTTTGTTTATCTATGATCTGGGACCAACAAGTAGTATAAGAGCTTGTGGCTCATAGGACTACCTGTTCTATCCCTTTGGACCAGATCCATTTTGTTTGTCCATGATCAGAGTGTTTTATATCCAGCGGAAGTATTAATACGATCTTGCACTTATCTTGTTAAGATCTCGACTTAGTAAGTGTTTATGAAATATTTTTTATGCAAGATTCTTCGTTAAGTCAAATTGCATTTTATACTATAACACTTGATGTGCTGAGTTTCAAATATATGTAAGTGCAATTATAACGAAATAAAGTTGTAAGGACACAAGGATTTTATAGTGGTTCGAACAACTGTTCTACGTCCACTCTTCAGTCCTCTGACTGAAAATTCACTAAAAGATTGAGTACAAGGTCAGGCCCGATCTATAACGTTGAGAAGCTCCTCCATCTGGTCAGCGCGCACTTTCAAGCACCTCCATTTTCAATCTTCAACCGGTGTCGCTCCGTAGAGTGAGGACAAACCTCCCTTCTCCTTGGACGTCAACTGTTGGGAGTTTTATAGTTCTTCCCAGAACCTATCCTTGTGTTGGCGTTGCCCGTAACAATAACACTTGCGGAGCAATTGTGACTGCAAGATTCTTTCCAGAGTAGAAAAACCCCAAAATAACCATGGAAGCTTAACTTCGCAGGTCTCAAGCTTTAGATATGATAGCTTCTGGGAAAGCTTCAATCAAGCACTAGATCGGACAAGTTTGCGTAATGTAGAGAGTGTATTTTATATCTTCTTGTTATCTCTGTATGTAGAAATTCGCGAACATTTGAATCAAATTAGGATGACACCTATTTATAGGTGAAGATTCAAACGGTTGTTTGAATCTTATCCGTTAGACTCAAAGGCATTGCTAGCCTATCTGTGTTCTTCCTTTTTCTTCAGTGGACAGAGACTCTTCAAGTCTCCTCGTCTCTGATTGGCGTAGATTCTATTTGTAGCCATCTTTTGTCAAAACGGATCTTATGTCCAGAGAAGACAAAAACACTGCGGATTCCAATAAACACTGCTTGTCAAATTTCAATGGATGAAGAAGGCGAATCTGTAGATCCCACAACATATAGAGATATAATTGGCTCCCCTCTATATCTGACAGCCAGCTGACCAGACATATTGTATGTTGTAGGCATATGTTCTAGATATCAAGCAAATCCTAAGAAGTCGCATATGGAGTGTGCACGAAGGATCGTTAGGTATCTTAAATGAATAAAACCACTAGGAATTTTGTATCCCAGAGCAGAAGATCTCACACTCGTAGGATATTCAGACTCAGATTTCGGAGGCTGCCGAATTGATCGAAAGAGCACGAGTGGAACACGCGAATTCCTTGGTAATAAGTTAATAAGCTAATTCAATAAGAAACAACATTCCGTAGAAACATCCACAATGGAAGTGGAATATATTGTTGCCGCAAGCTGCTGTACACAATTTCTATGGATTAAGCAACAACTTCAGGACTATGAAGTCAGTACTGGTTGTGTTCCTATTTATTGCGACAACAATAGTGCGATGTGCATCACGAAGAATCCAGTACATCATTCCAAGACAAAGCAAATCGATATCAAACATCACTTCATTCGAGATCATGTTGAGAAAATAGATATCTTCGTGGATTATATTAGAATAGAGGATCAGTTAGCAGACATATTGACCAAACCTCTAGCAGAGAAAAGATTTAAGGAGCCTTGTCTCAAACTTGGTTTATTGGAATTAGATGAGGTTATGGAAGAATGAGTCCCAGCTCTCGTTCTGTTCTTGGTTTTCTAAAATTTTGGAATTTCGTAGTTGATTGGATTTCTTGAAGATTATGCAGAATAAGAGTGTGTCCCAGCTCACGCTCTTCAGAAAGAGAATATTGAAGTCTTGATAGATTGATGAGTCTCAGATCTCAGTAATCCAGATGACTAAATATTAAAAAGTATTGATTCGAGCATGATAAGTTAGGAGGTTGCTGAGTCCCAGCTCTTAGCAGAGGAAAAGAGACTATTGAATCAGTATATGCTGAATCAATTTTGGGAAATTGATCAGATAAGGGAATAAATATCGGGATACTCAACCGATGTATCAATTGGAATCATCATCAATGACGAAGCGATGATAAATATTCGCTATCATTACCAAATATCCCATTCAAGGCTCGAGACGATTCAGTTCTGAAAATAACCGCCACGTGGAAAGTCATTGCAAAACCGTCGGATCCCTAGGCAGACAAAGTGATTAGGAGAATAAGTCTCTAGGAGGGGTTACATCTATATAAAGAGAGGTTGTCTTGCTTAGGAAAACCATATTCCAAAACCTCGAAACCCTAGATCTATCACCTGCCTTCCATTCCACTTTTCTAAACCCTGCTCAAAGAAATAAAAAATGTCGTCCTTTACCCTTTCACCAAAATACCTTCAGAATGGGTTCAAGCAATGTGATTTGGAAGTCTCCAAATTGAGAGGAAGAGTCGTAATCTTCACAAAGATCACATCTAAAAAGACTCTCTCAATTCTCGGTTCACCATGGACCATGAGCTTCTGATATTAGAACCGAATGGAGATAGGAGGACCATTCTGTCAGGCCATGACGGTTATATCTTTAGAGATATATAAACTTTTCAGGTGGGTCTAAGGATGGATAATTGATAGCCGCGTGAAGCACACACAATTAACACGTTAAATTTATCAATCAGGTCTCTTTTCTAATTCGCTCAAGTGGATATCATCTACTCAATGGAAGGGTACCAATAGCTAGAAACTCAAAAGTTGTTGATTTTCATCTATCTAGGCAATGAATCGTAAACTAAGCTTTAAATGCAAACAATCAATTATTAAACAAATTGATAACTTCTCCAATCATGTAATTCAATCAATGGTTTAGGTAGATTAAGATAACAAATCCGACAATCTTAGAAGATAGTGAGTGTTTGTATACTTCAATTGTTCCGAACTAAACCAAGTTATGTTGCAAACGAATTTTAATTCCTATGAGGTTGAGCAACCGACTCTAATGTCGCTAGTCACTTGCTACGGATAACTAGCGGTAGATGACACTAGGAATTGCAAACAACTACGTTATTAACTCCTAGGCCACTCCCAATCGACTGTCAATTATCGCCCTACAATCCTAGCACCGCACATGGATTGGAACTAGAATTATAAGATTATACACTTATCACGATGATTCCGTCCGCGTGTTGGCTGCAACGTTCACGCCAACTACCTAAAGGCTCGCTATTACCTACACCTAATAGGCAAGAAGCAAGCTTAAGTGCAAATCAACCCCTCATAGGAAAGTAAACAAGCATAATCAATTTAATCCATCACAATATCCATTATACAACACTCAGTAATGAAATTAGTTCTCCATACCTTGAATTAAGTACAAAGCAAATAGGAAATTGAAAGAATTCATCACAAAACTCATTGTCAACGATTAATCTTCCTTGGTTGCCTTCTTTGAATCCAATCTACCTCCCTTCCTTCTTCAATCTTCACCAAATGGATGGAATGTGGCTTGATTCTCCTTGATTTTGGTTGGGGAGAGGTTTGGAGATGAATCTAGGGAGAATTCTAGGAGCGATAATTTGAAATCTGACCAAAAGTTCATGAATTAACTATTTTTCCCCCTTTTATAGACGAGCAAACAGGGCCTCAGATCGCCCGAGCTAACCATGGCTCGCCCGAGCCTTCCTGGAAACTGTGGAGAACCTGGGAAATCCGTTCTGGCTCGGTCGAGCCAGAACCGCTCGACCGAGCCCTCTGTTTGGCTCAGCTCGGCCGAGCCTGCTTCGCTCGGCCGGGCGACTCCTCCAAGCCTCCGAAACTCTCCTTTCGCTCCGCTCGGACGAACCTAACCATCTCGGACTTCAACTCGGACGATTTTCCTCCAAAACTCCACCAAATATGCCATATTATGCTCAAAACACGTCCTACAATATTTCAAACAAGAAAACAAGACAAAAGAACAACGAAAACATATGATATGAGGGTAAAATGGCCACAAACATGCACACTCACACATCGAAAAATAGGTCATTTTACACACATATCAATAATCCTTAGTCACATAAATTGGGTAGCTCTTATGCACTGTACAAGATGGTACACGCAGATGAGTATTCTCAACCTCTTTCTCTTCTCTTCAAGGATTTCAAGTCGAAACCATGAAAATGAAGAGGAGATGGAGGAAAGGCTTGCGGGTGGAGGAGATGCAACTCAACATCATCGACTTGACATCCGAAGCTATGACATCGTGCCGGTGATGCGGTTGCTACCTATCTTGGGTGAATCCGCATGGCACCGAGCGCCGATAAGGGAAAGCTGCAGACTAAAGGACTAGTCTAAGCAGATGTTGAGATTTGCTATACTTGGACTTCTCAAATTCCTAGAAAGTCTGCAGAAGGAGAAAGCTGTCGAAGAAGAGATGTGACCTAGGCAAAATTAAGATGATGAATTGCTTTTAGACATCTCTCAGCCAATAGGACATTGCTGCCCAAGTGGGGTGGCTTGTAGCAGTTAGCTCAGGTCACGAAGGAGCAGATCTCGCAAAGACATTATTTGGAGCAGTCTAAAGATAAATTGATCATTGTACACTTGTAGTATTATATTCAGCGAAGTGTAACTCTTGTAAATCAATGATATTAATAAAATGCTCAATTTGATGACAATACTCTGTTGTCTCAAACAATACACTCCTTGTGAATTAGAATCCTATAAAAAATCAGATGATTTTCCATGAAAAAGACCAAAAATTTAAAGGAAAATCAAATGAAAAGAATTTTTTAAAGGTCTCCCCAACCCCGTCGGACGTAGAGTGCTTGAAAGCTGCAAAGGAGAATCAATTCAAGAAAATTATTCTCTGCTGACTGCTAAGTCCAAGCTCTCAGTAGATTCCCGACAACTACTAAGTCTGAGCCCTTAGTAAAAGACTCTTAAACTTAAAGGATTCAATTAATCAAAAGAGTCTAGAAAAACTGTTGAATCCAAGCTTTCAGCAGATATTCGGGGAATGCTGAGTCGAAGCTCTCAGTAGATTGATGAAGATTGCTATTTGGCTATAGCAAAAAATATCGGAAAAGTTTACTGAGTCCGAGCTCTCAATAAAGAGACTCTTTGTTCCTAAGGATCAAAATTATGAAAGAGTCTATATTGTCTACTGAGTCCAAGATCTCGGTAGAACTTCGAAGAATGCTGAGCAAAAGCTCTAAGTAGACATTTATAGACTGCTAAGGGTACAACTTGAGCAACTGTTGAGTCCAAGCTCTCAGCAGATTATAAGCATCTACTAAGATAAAGACTTTTAAATCGAATGTTGAGTTCAAGCTCTCAGCAATAATGTCTAAGGAATGTACAGATCACAACAGATTCAAGGAATAAAATGTTGAGTCCAAGCTCTCAGCAAACTATGTGATCTACTACATCCTATATAAAGGGGTATTCTAGATAATCAAATGTTGAGTTCAAGATCTCTACATATGCCTTTCACATTGCTGGATATGTTATCCTCAGCAAATGCACATTTGCTTGTTGACCAGCAAACAAGGAAGAGATAATCATTTCAAATATCTCGAAAGGTGGGATTATTTTTATATGGAGAAGTTATAGAGTCCGCATTAATTGAAGAGAAGACTCTAGCTTAGGGCGGCGACGTATACTAAGGAGACACGTCAGCCACGCACAAGTTTCCAACTTAGTGGGACGTAAGCCGAACCATCACCAACTGCCCAACCGTCGATTCATCCATATCAAAAGAAGAGATCCAACCGCTCACAGTAAAGCCGGTTACTTGAGATCGTATATAGGAAGTTTGGTTTGGGAATTTTAAACCCTAATACTCCCATATCTTCAGATTTTGAAATTTCTTCTGCACTACATTCCTTTTGTCAACTTTTTCCGAAGAAGCATCCATAGAGGAATCTTCCAACCGCACCAGTTCCCTTGCAGAATGATCCGGACGGCCCAACATGCCCGAAGAGTCTGAACAATTCCAACTGATGTTCACAGGCATCTACAAGGCGAAGGATATTGACGAGTCAATTTCTTACTATCATCTAGTTGCCATAAGTCATGGTAAGGAGGTCGGTAAACACACCAACGAGCAAAGAAGAGCCGCTTAAGTCAAGAAGGATAAGATAATCTACGAGTCATTATTCCGAAAGCATTGGTGTGAAATTCTTATTGGTAAACTTGATAAGCTCATTATTTCACTCACTTATCTATATTATTTTTATACTATTTTATGTAGTTTTATTGAGTTTATATATATATTTTATGCATGATATCAATATTAGGTGGTTTTAGGTGTGTTTTGATGTTTATGAAGGTTTTTAGGCCTAAACTCACAAGAAAACCGTTCCCAAAGCAGTGACGTGTAAGAGTAGCAGTGAAGAGTTTTTCCACAAGACGAATTCAGGCTATTGGTGCATGGAAATGGATGATGCTTTGAGTTAGCTCTCCAATGCAACTGGAATCGGGTCAATCGGAGTTCGGATGAGGGAGTTATGGCCAAAACCGTGAGACCGCGCAGACGGGGCTGAACTCAGTTTTCCACGTCGATCAGCGGGGATGCTGCGTTGATCGACGCGGACCTCTTGGCGCGGGAAATTGGCTGAATTCGAGATTTTCATATCTTTAGCCCTAGATTTGATATGATACACCTCCACCTCTATAAATAACCTTGTAAAATCAAATTTTAAGCATTCCCATTCATGTTTTATTCCAGATTTCAGATTTTAGAGATTCCAAGAGTTCTAGGGTTTATGTTTGAAGACAAAGTTTTGTGGGAAGACATTCCAACCCAAGTTTTTATGCAAACCAGGTTTTATTTTTCTATGATGAATAATACTTTGAATATGTGTAACTAATCTCTTCCTTAGATTCTATGGTTTCGAACTATCAATGTATGCATATTTTGATTAATTGAATTATTTTTCCTTTCCCTTCGTAGTTTGTGAAATCTGTGCTTATTCATAATCTTGATTTGTTGGCCACATATTAGGATTATCTAGTTGATTACTTGAGACGTAACTGTGATAGTTTTCAATGGAAAGAGATTTTCACAATATAATCTGGTTTCTTGTCGTAACTGAAGGAGATTGATTGTAGGAATAAATCTGTAGATCATTGGAGTTAGTTAATTTATCTTGAGACCGAGCGGAGATAGGTAATTAATTAATCTACTTTATGAATTGTCAAACAAAGAAGTTCATAATATTTTTCTGATGTTTCACTACGAAGAGGAATGAAAATTGGGAATTAATCAATTCATTCATCCATGTCATACTTGATAGGTAGATATCCCTGGAATCTGTGCTTCTCTTATTTGAATCCAAAAGCCTTTTAATTTCCTGTTTAATTTTCATTAGCAAGTATTGCGATTTTCAAAACAACCAAAACTTTTTAATTGATTTTCCTAACCAGTATTTTGAGAACTTATGATTTAGTACTTAAGGTTTTTCGTTGCTTCATTCCCCTGGATCGATAACTTTAGGGTTTACAAATTTATTTGCCACTATTTCTATAATTAATCTGTAGAAATTACAGTGATCAAATTGGCGCCGTTGCCGGGGAGTGAACATAATTAATCTTACTATTAAATCTGTGATTAAAGTACTGATTTAGGCTGTAATTTTTGTATTTTCCTTTAATTTCCCGTATTTTCGTAATTCACGTCGATCGACGCTTAATCTCGTCCATCGACGCCCTATTTTTCTTTCTCGTCGATCGACGCTTACCTTCGTCGATCGACGCCGTACGTGTTTTTAGATTTTTGCTTTTTCGTATTTCAGTTCGTTCTGTTTATTTTCAGTCTTACTTCACTACCTCCTTTGCTGTACAGGTAGTGCATGAGTAAGCGAGCCAGAGGAAAAGACCCGTTATATTATTACCCGGATATTAAAGCCACTTGCAGAAAGATCCGAAAGAATAAGCGTACTCAGGAAGGCTCAAGTAATCACACAATGGAAGATAACGTACCACCGCCTCCACCAGTGCTAACGGCAGAAGAGCAAGTTGTGCTCTTCCAAGAAGTTCAAGCTATGAGGGCGCAAATCCAATAGTACAATTTGGAAAGGGACCTCGAGAGGAACAATCCGAATGGAAGGGGTATTCGCCGCAACCCACTTTTTGAGGACAATCCCGACAATGAAGAGGATCACAACCAGGATCCTCCAGAGGAATCTGACGATGAGGAAGAAGAGGAAGCCATGCAGAACCGGTATAAACCTCGGTTCAGGGAGACAAATTTCAGGATTGGCATCAATGCCAACAATTTTGAACTGAAGACCGGATTGGTGCAGATGGTGCAACAAAATCAATTCGGAGGAAGACCTACTGAGGACCCCTATGCGCATTTGGATAAGTTCATTATGCTCTGCAACACTGTCAAAATTGGAGGAGTCAGCAAGAGTGCCATCCGAATGCGTCTGTTCGCATTCTCTCTGAGGGATAAGGCACAATCATGGTTCACTGCACTGGACAAAGGAAGCATAGGCACGTGGACCGAATTGAGGAATGAGTTTCTAGGGAACTTTTTCCCTCCGAATGTTATCAGGCAAAGACAGAAAGAAATCATCAGGTTCGCTCAAAGGCCTAATGAGAGCTTCAGTGAGACGTGGGAGAGATTCAAAGAGCTGCTGAGAGTCTGTCCCGGACATGGTTTCCGCCAGGAGAACAAGCTGAGGCATTTTATGAAGGGCTCAATGATAAGACATCCAAATTGGTGGACACCACACTAGGAGACACAATCATGACAAAAAGTGGAAAGAAAGTCATGGAGTTCTTCCAAAAGATGGCCAACAACACTCAACGGTGGTCCTCAAGCCAAACTCGGCCTGTGAACGCAGTCGAGAAAGTAGTGGAAAAAGTTGCCGAGCAACCTGATTTGGCAGCCGAGCTGAAAAAGCTAAGGGAAGATTTCGCTGTACTGAAGCAGGAAAAGACAGTTGCTGCAGTAGAGCCAGTGCAAGCTCTGCCTGAGGGGGATTGTGCCGCTGTAAATTTCATGCAAATGGATGGTTATCAAAACAACTACCGTGGAGGATATTAGCAGCATAATCAGCAGCACAACCAGCCCTACACTTACAACCACGCGAGGAACCATCCTGGATTTTCCTACGCGAACCCCCAAGCCGCGGAGCAATCACCACCTAGGTTTGTTGTGCAAGATGGTGAAGTGGTGGAGAAGAAGAAGCCAAATCTCGAGGAGATTTTGGCTAAATTCATGGAAGGCTCCACCGATACGGTAGCCAAGCTAAAGCAAGAGATAACTGGAGTAAAGACCAAGGAGGACCGAGTCGAGAAACACGTACAGATCATAGAGACTCAGGTCATTCAGATTGCCAAAGCTCTCAAAACCCAGCACAAACCCGGGCAATCGCCTAGCATTACTCAAGCTAACCCCAAAGTTCAGAATCAGATGAACCAAGTGAATGCCATAACTCTGAGAGGGGGCAAAACTTATGAAGGGCCCAAGCAAGCAGGGACAGACACCCGAGATGAAGGAGAAGCCGAGGAAGAAGGAGAAGTCATCACAGGAGAAGCTCCGTCGATCGACGAAGCGTCCCCGTCGATCGACGAAGAACCAAAATGTCCGTCGATTGAGGCTGAATCTCGTCGATCGACGACCGCCCCTGCTCCGCCAATGTATAAGCCTCCCTTGCCATATCCGCAGCGGTTTGCAAAATCAAAGATGAACGAGAAGTATGCACATTTTCTTGAGAACACGAAGAAAGTAAACATCAACATTCCGCTGATTGAGGCACTACGAGAGATACCGGGGTATATGAAATTTTTAAAGGATATGGTCTCTCAGAAAAGACCCTTCGAGGAGCACGAGAGGGTCAACTTGTTCGAGGAATGCAGCGCGATTATTCAGAAGAAGATGCCGCTGAAGAGAGAAGACCCGGGATCCTTCACGATCCCCTGCGTCATTGGAGGAGAGACCTTTGGGAAGGTCCTTTGCAACTTCGGCGCATCCATAAACTTAATGCCGCTGTCAATCTTCAAGCGGTTGAAGATTGGAAGCATCAAGCCCACAACAATCTCACTTCAGATGGTCGATCGATCAGTCACTTACCCGAAAGGCATCGTGGAAGACGTGTTGGTGAAGGTAAAAGATTTCATTATTCCAGCCGACTTCGTGGTGCTTGATATGGAGGAGGATCAAAACATTCCTCTGATCCTTGGAAGAACGTTCCTAAAGACCGGAGGGGCATTGATCGACATTCGAGATGGCAAACTGACATTCCGAGTTAATGATGAGTCGGTCACTTTCCCCATCTACAAAGAAGTGCAAAAGCGCAATAAAGGGAGCTACCAGGAAGAATGCCACATGATCAATCGATTAAATCCTGTGATTTCCTCTCCTTTTTCTTCTATTGCAACTGATTCGGATTTTTCGGAGAACTGCTTACTGCACTCTTTGCTTTTGTCTTCAGAATTGGATAAAATGGACGATGAGCTTGTGGATCGGGTGATGAAGCTGGAGGTGTCCAAGGGAATAACACATGAGAAAGAAAGCAAATGGAAGCGGTTACCAAGCCGACGCAGCCAGAAAAAGAAAATAAAACGTGGAAAAACACCCACGTCGATCGACGTAGGTGCCTCGTCGATCGATGCAACCTTGGACTCCTCGTCGATTG
Organism: Plectranthus barbatus; assembly: GCA_026898455.1. NCBI lineage: Eukaryota > Viridiplantae > Streptophyta > Magnoliopsida > Lamiales > Lamiaceae > Plectranthus > Plectranthus barbatus. The sequence goes on from JAPKLW010000437.1 coordinate 303,811, forward strand.
ACACTACTGGCACGTCGATCGACGCATGAAGTAAGTCAGGCTCGGAGTTTTTATCAGCAGAAGCAGCGCGACGTAGAAAAGGGATTGCTGCAGTTTCATCCATGTCAATCGACAAAAACCTGAGAAAATTGCAATCTAACTCTGATCCGCTGGTTCTAGAACTCAAGATGTTTCCGGCAAACCTCAGGCATGGGAAGCTAGAAAAATTACTACGAGTTCTACGGAAGTACAAGTCCACCATTGGGGGGACATTGAGAGACAACAAGGGAATCAGCCCCTCATTATGCACGCACAAGGAAAAAGACGCCAAGAAGTGGGGGATGAAAGTTGTTAAGAACAGAGGTGGAAAGGAGGTCGCGAAAAGACCTGCCTGGACCCGACCTCCCTGATGGTGATTGAAGACTCCAGGGGATAAAAAAGTTGATGTTTGAGATCAACTACGAGGTAACGTTCCCTCTTTTGTCTAATTTTCAAACTTATTCCACTCTTCGAGTTGGAAATAAGTTTGGGGGGATGTGGACAAGAGATGGAACGTCCTATCTTTTATTTATTCTGCTTTTTGTCTTTAATTTTTTGTACCTTTCTATTTTATGCTATTTTGTGGGGAAAAATTTTGAGTTTTGAGATCAATCTGAATGAGATTGTGAGATTAGAATTGATTGAGGGTTGAGTATTGAATTGATTGAGATTGTGTTCAGATGCCTATGAATGTAGAATACCGCATGATAGGACTGATTTGACACTTATACTTGCATGCTGATTGAGCTGATTTGAAATTGATTGTGGAAGAAAATTTTTGAATCCTTGTGTGAGAATTTGAGCCTTTATTTCGTTTGATGTGAGATTCACATGTGTGTTTTGATTTCTCTAGAACTTGCCTATTTTCTGTGTTGAGACTGCATAGTGTGCACAAGTTTAGGAGATGATATTAGGCCATCTTTGTTAACCCAATATCCTAAACACTGGACCTTCACAATAAAAATTTTCCCTAGTTAGCCACTTTGAGCCTGTACAATTTTTCTTTCCTTGTCTATGAGATTAAGAAAAGTATTGTCTCACTCATGTCTTGAGTTGTGGTATGTATGGGGTTGATTGGTGAATTCGTGATAAGATATGATAAATTAGTGGTGAAAAGATGTATGTTTGAGAAGCTCTAGAAATAATTAGAATTCTCATAAGCTCTCTGAAAAGAAAAGAATGCAAAAATTATGTAAAGAGCATAAGAGATTCAAAATGAGCTAGAAAAAAAAAAGTTGTGTATTTGTTGATATATTTGAGGAGAAGGGTGGATGAAGTTAGATAGTGATTTGAGTTTTTGAGAGTAGCTAACTCAATTTATTTTTAGTCACTTGACCATATATTTTCCTACCCCTCACAAAAGCCTACATTACAACATATTGAAAGTACTTTTTGATTCTAGACTTGTGTACACATTCTAGCAGTGGAGATATTAGAAAATTTGCAAGTCTATGGTAGAAATTTTTTCATACATGTTGTTGAGTGCTTTCATCTATATCTTAAACACTTGAGAGATGAGCGATACACTTCCTGTGAGTTCTTCCACGGTTGATGAATTTTCTGTCTCTTTTCAAATTGCTTGTGGGTAGTGGATTCTTGGTTCTTGACTGTGATGAATCTTGTGAGGCATTGCACTTTAATCACATGATCTTTTGATTTCTTTCTTGCCTATTGATTGAGGACAATCAAACGTTCAAGTTTGGGGGATTTGAAAAGCTCATTATTTCACTCACTTATCTATATTATTTTTATATTATTTTATGTAGTTTTATTGAGTTTATATATATATTTTATGCATGATATCAATATTAGGTGGTTTTAGGTGTGTTTTGATGTTTATGCAGGTTTTTAGGCCTAAACTCACGAGAAAACCGTTCCAAAAGCAGTGACGTGTAAGATTAGCAGTGAAGAGTTTTTCCACAAGACGAATTCAGGCTATTGGTGCATGGAAATGGATGATGCTTTGAGTTAGCTCTCCAACGCAACTGGAATCGGGTCAATCGGAGTTCGGATGAGGAAGTTATGGCCAAAACCGTGAGACCGCGCAGACGGGGCTGAACTCAGTTTTCCACGTCGATCGACGGGGATGATGCGTCGGTCGACGCGGACCTCCTGGCGCGGGAAATTGGCTGAATTCGAGATTTTTCATATCTTTAGCCCTAGATTTGATATGATACACCTCCACCTCTATAAATAACCTTGTAAAATCGAATTTTAAGCATTCCCATTCATGTTTTATTCCAGATTTCAGATTTTAGAGATTCCAAGAGTTCTAGGGTTTATGTTTGAAGACAGAGTTTTGTGGGAAGACATTCCAACCCAAGTTTTTATGCAAACCAGGTTTTATTTTTCTATGATGAATAATACTTTGAATATGTGTAACTAATCTCTTCCTTAGATTCTAGGGTTTCGAACTATCAATGTATACGTATTTTGATTAATTGAATTATTTTCCCTTTCCCTTTGTAGTTTGTGAAATTTGTGCTTATTCATAATCTTGATTTGTTGGCCACATATTAGGATTATCTAGTTGATTACTTGAGACGTAACTGTGATAGTTTTCAATGGAAAGAGATTTTCACAATATAATCTGGTATCTTGTCGTAACTGAAGGAGATTGATTGTAGGAATAAATCTGTAGGTCTTTGGAGTTAGTTAATTTATCTTGAGACCGAGCGGAGATAGGCAATTAATTAATCTACTTTATGAATTGTCAAACAAAGAAGTTCATAATATTTTTCTGATGTTTCACTACGAAGAGGAATGAAAATTGGGAATTAATCAATTCATTCATCCATGTCATACTTGATAGGTAGATATCCCTGGAATTTGTGCTTCTCTTATTTGAATCCAAAAGCCTTTTAATTTCCTGTTTAATTTTCATTAGCAAGTATTGCGATTTTCAAAACAACCAAAACTTTTTAATTGATTTTCCTAATCAGTATTTTGAGAACTTATGATTTAGTACTTAAGGTTTTTCGTTGCTTCATTCCCCTGGATCGATAACTTTAGGGTTTACAAATTTATTTGCCACTATTTCTATAATTAATCTGTAGAAATTACAGTGATCAAAACTCGACCGCGTGAATCTGTTGAAAGTATCTATTTGTGGAACCCAAGAAGTTTCGTCCACACGTAGTCGCAAAGTTCTTTGCTCACGCAGTCATTGGTAAAGAGGAAAAGTGCTTCAGCACAAGTGTTTTGGGTATCAAAATTGTGGTAAGCCCAGAAGTTTTGGAGAAGAAGTACGGACTTCAGAACAATCATGAAGATGTCGCCAACTACAAAATGAATGATGAAGCCAAAATGGAAAGAAGATTGCTGCGATGGAAGACGAAAACCTTCAAAGAGCCATGGAAGATAGCAGAACCACTAAGGTTACTGGAAGAGCCAATGAAGAGTTAGTACAAGTTGTCATAAGGATGTTAGTAAGCGAAGTTTGTTCGCTTTCTGAACTAAGTGCTAAGAAGTTTGCTGTTATGATGGCGATTAAGGATCAAATTCGTGAAAATTGGGCGAAGTTCATCTACACCAAATGGCTAGTGCATGTATACAAGAACAAGAGTGTGAAAAAGGATCACACATTCACTGAAGATGTGGGCTTTGGACTGAAGATACGCCACTTTTTGGAAGGAATCATACCAGAAGGAAGACACTGCCGCGGTGATGATTTGATCTACTCCAACTACATACCGCGAACCAGAAAATAGCAACCACCGAAGAGTTTCAAAGATCCTCTGATTCCAAAAGGGAAGAGTGTTAGGTGTTGATGTAGAAATCCCACCTTTAAAATTGATGTTTTGATGTGTCAAAACTTTGTACCAAAGTCTAGGCCTTAGAGTTATTACCTCATGTAATCCTTGTATAGGATGATCGAGTTGCAATAGTCTAGGAGAAGAGAAATGTCAAAAACTGTGGAACAGTTTTTGAAGTAGAAGTCGTGCTGACAAGAAAAATTGAGCAGAGTAACGGATGCGGAAAACTGTGCATACAGTATTCCAAATGTCAAAGAGTGTATATCAAGAAAAACTGTGGATACAGTTTTCATAAAGAAACTGTCGAGAGGCAATCATAGTTTCTGAACAGGACAACTTCACATCAAAGGAATAAGTGAAAAGCAAAGATGCCGATCAGTCATAAAAGATCATTAAAGAATTCAATGACGAGAGAAGTGGAAACACTCAGTTATGACTGGCGTACAATGTTGTTCGGCGTCTGACACATCAAGTACAAACTGCCCTGCAAAAAGCACGGCAGTTGTTCAGAAAAGGCAAAGAAGCAGGTCTACTTTACAGAGAAGGATGGACTCTGATTGGACATCCACCGAAATGTCAATATCGGCTATTTTCAAATCTCCAACTATAAATAGCAGGAAGATCAGAGATATACACACACATAAGACTGAATCAAGCCATCACTCTACCGAATTGAAAACTCTAACACATTGAAAGCTCTCAACCAAACGGCATTATTTCCGTGGTTCATTTATTGAACACAAGGCATTATTGCTTAAGAAATCTTCTGAGATTCACCATGTGACCTATTGTGCACGAGGATTAAGTCTTCCGACTTAGTCTATTCTCTTGGTGTTCCTACTTTTCAAGTGAGAACATAGCAGCCTTCCTTTCTAAGGGAAAGAAGGTTATCACGGGCGTCAGCCGACCAGCTTACGTTCTGGGAAGAACTGAACCATCCACCCACCGGAGAAGGAGAAGGAAGGTTTGTCCTCAATCCATTTCCAACGACAACCAACGACAACCAGTTTTGAGGAGACTTCGAGGTGGTACCTGGCTTCGAGGAACTGAAGAAGGAGTGAAGAAAGACAGCTTGGGCGAGTGCTCCATTCTGCTGTGGACGGTGGCTTCTACAGCATTTGGCTATAGATTGTGAGGATTGTATATTCATTACTAGTGAATTACCGAAATAATTTCCGAAGAGTGGATGTAGGACTTAAGGCTCCGAACCACTATAAATATCCTACATCATTTACAGTTTTACTTATATTGCATTTCATACAGTTCTCAATCGTACTTTGAAACCTTCAACACTTGTCAAAAAGTATTGAAGCTTATAACTGTTGACAACTTAAAACTGTAATTTTGGTAACTTAACTTGCTAGTTAATCAAAACTGCATTTTTAAAACTGTCACTCGAAAATTGAGTGAAGTTGAATATGAACTAACTGCTTTTAAAGAGTGCAAATAACTGTCTTTATACTTCCGCTGCACATCGTACGTACTCTGATCTGGGACCAACAAGTGGTATGAGAGCAGGTCAGTCTTTCTAGACTGTCCTGTTTTGAGTCGCTAAAGACCGGATCCGTATTTCCTTGCACTCTAAATTGTTTGTTAAGTGTGATTAGCGAGCAAGTTATCTTAAGATAATGAAGAATTTTCCAAGCCTCCAAAGTACAACCCAGAGAAGTTTGAGGTATGGAAGAAGAGATGTCTCATTCAACTGAGAGCACAGCATCCAGAGATGGATGAAGTCTTAAAGAAAGGACCCCTAAAGATCCAGAAGCCTAAAATCCAGCAAGCAGGAGAAGATGGTCCCGGTGGCCTAGAAATGGTAGATAAGCTACAGGAATAATGGACACTCGATGACAGGAAACGCCATCAGCTGGATCCCATTGCTCAAGAGATGATCATGCAATCTCTCCCAAAATATCTTATGGATGAAGCTATACAGAACAACAACGCTAAAGAGTTATGGGACTGGATCAACGAGCTTATCAGGGAAATAGAAGCCATGAGACGTAACAAGAAACAAATATGTGTTGACAAATATAAATCCTTCCAGATGTTACCCGGCGAAACAATCAAATTAATGGAAGCAAGGTTCAACGCCATCGTCAGCGAAATGAAAAATCTTGGAAAAGAAAAAAGGTGGTTGATATGAACGCAAAAATTCTTTCAAGACTGCCAAAGGAAAACTGGTTTGCAAAAACCACTAGTTTGAAGACAATGGATCTCTCCAAGATGTCAACCAAAGAACTGTTCACCGAACTTCAAGCCCATGAATGTAATATTCGGATGGTGAACAAAAATGAAGTTGTTAGAACCCCAAATTCAGCAGCAGATGGTGATGCAACATTTTTCGTAAAGAGAACTTCCGAAGACGACCAAAGAGGCGAGTTCACTTTGAGAAAACTGCCTATCAATCCACACCAGCAAAGGATACCTCCACCTTAGTTCCAAAGAAGGAAACTGAATTGTCAGTTGCCAAACTAGAAGAACAAATAAGGAACCTGGCCGTACTTCTTGTAAAGGCCAAAGGAAAAGCAAAGGATACTCAATCCAGCGAGCAAAGATTCACAAAGAGAGAGCCAGACACATGCTGTGAATGCAACTATCTAGACCATCTGAAGTACGAATTCCCTCTAGTTTCTCAAGAGGAGAGAGACAGACTGAAGAAGGTGTTTGAAAGGAGAGCATCTAAAACTGTGGCCCAAGCAATGCTGACAAGAACTGAAGTACCAGACATACCGGACAATGATGATGGATGCTACACATCTGAGGATGAGAATGATGAGGAAGCACTCCTGGATTTCTTGGCGGCAATCGATGGAGATGCTACCGATGAAGAAGACAGTGTTTCAAACTGCGAAATAGTGGTAACTACTCATCTACCCTCATCTCTTGCATCTACAAGCTTTGAAGAAAATTATGATGGTTTTCACTCCGATTCAGAAGGTGCTTTACTTGAAAACATTGTGAAAGAGGTTGAAAAATTTCATGAGATTAATGATGAACTAGTTAAAAGAAAATGTCTCACTGAGATTAGTCATTTCAATTTTGACCGATGAAGTTACAAATACGAGGTTGATTAATGAGGATTTTGAAAAACTCAAGGATGAACATTCAAAACTTCTTAAAGATTTTGAAAATATCTCAAAAGAATGTGATTCCTTGAAGAAAACCGAACCTGTCAAATGTGAATGCACTTTCAAAAGGAGCTCAAAAAAATTAGATGAGATTTTGAATGCGCTAAAAAACAACCGTCCGATAAGCACGAAATTGGATTATTTGATCATCAACATTAAAAGGTCTTGAATGAACATGCATACACCTGTAGGACTAAGAAAACACCCTTGAGCTCTATTCAAAGCCTATTCTAGCCCATGTCATAAGTTGGAAAACGAAAATGCCAATCTCAAAGAGCCAGTTATGCAAAATTTCAAGGCCAAATGTTGGTCAAAAACTGACCCGAAACTGGCACCTCGACAGTACACTAACATAGTTCATAAATTGTCTTAACCAATTATCAAGAGAAGGAATGACTTTCCTTCAAAACTAGAGTTGGTTCGCTTTCTGAACTAAGTGCTAAGAATTTTGCTGTTATGATGGCGATTGAGGATCAAATTTGTGGAGATTAGGCGAAGTTCATCTACACTAAATGGCTAGCGCATGTATCCTAGAACAAAAGTGTGAGGAAGGATCACACATTCACTCAAGACGTGGGCTTTGGACTGAAGATAAGCCACTTTCTGGAAGGAATCGTACCAGAAGGAAGACACTACCGTGGTGAGGATTTGATCGACTCCGACTACATACCGCCAACCAGATAATAACAACCCCTAAAGAGTTTCAAAGATCCTCTGATTCCAAAAGGGAAGAGCAATGTCAATCCTGATGATCCATGCTCTGACGAAGAGGATCCCCACCAAGGAAATGTTGTCATGCCTGCTGTAGTTCCACTTACCGCCGAGGAAATTGAAGAAGAAAGGCGAAAAGCAGAACAGGATGCCCTATTTACTGAACTTTAAAATTCGATCAACATTCCATCACAGGAAATTGATCATCTCCCTGAGCAACCAATTGTGAAGATGAGGCGTTCACAAAGAAGCCCTCAGCAGAGGAGGAGGAAACCAATAGGTGATGATGAGCAAGCCAAAAAGAGAGGCAAGCACGACAGATTCCGTGGGACAACCATCCAGATCACAATGCCAGAGGTAGATACTTCTCTAACAATCCAAGATATAATCGAGGAAATAGCGACCGAAACCACAGATACAACTGGAAAGCAAAGGCTTGAACTTTCTGATGAGCAAGAACCATGGAAGAAGAGGTGAAAATAGAAAGTGCTCCAGAGGGCACGAAAATAGAGAGATTATGACAAGTTCAGATTGCAGATGACTCTTGATGAGTGGGATTCTCGCTATGAAGAAGTCATGGCAAGTTACGCAGTGCACAATACCATGATTCAAGCTGGAGAACAGACCGGTCGTATTACTCGAAGAGACGTTGAGAAGGCACAAGATGTTAAAGGGAAGGGCAATGTCACATTTGCCGAGGATGTCAAATCAACTGCTGATCTTGAGTGAAGAAAGATGAAAGAATCATGAAGATTGCAGACTCCAGGATAAGGAGAAAGGAGTTTTAAAGTGATACCGATTCAGCCCGCCACCAATCGAGGGGGAAGCGTAAGTGCTGAAGAAAATTTTGAAAGAAGATTGATGCAGACTGCTATGCAAGAAGGAATCAGTGCTGTTGTTGAAAAAGAAAATGAGAAGGAGCAATTGGCTGTGCAAGGAGAAAGCCAAGTTGTTACAATTATGTTAGAAGCCGATCTAGTGCAAGAGTAAAACAAGATCCCGATTGCAGACTCAGAAGTTACGGTAGCAGAGAAGGAGAATGATAACCTTAAGGCAAGCGAAGAGGACAAGGGTTCACAACAACCAGAGGTAGCTATACTAGAAGGCGTTCAACATATCATCATTGCAACCGACAGAACACGTAATGCTGCAACCACTTGAGAGGAGACGCCAGCACAAGAAATAGCAACTACCTCTGAGGATGATGAAGCCATACTAAGAACGCGGAATGAGCAATATTTGCGTATCTTGGGGATTGAACCATCAACAGTTCTAGGATGGAATAATGTCGCAGATACTACAAGTTTGCTCGAAAGAACCATTGAATCCATCTAGCAACGATGCATTCCGATTCCCAGCTCTCCAAAAATGTCAGGCATATCCTTCAGTGATATGTCTAGTTCTAACAATGAGGAGGATGTAGGAACTGTCACAGATGGAGAATCTGTTTTCAGAGAAGAAGCTCTAAGAGTGCCCATGGAAGGACTACCCGACAGGAACTACAATGCAAAGAGGATTGCAAAGTGGTGTCCTCCTGTCACTGTGAGAGATGAGGAGAACGAGGATCTCATCTCCTGGGAAAAATATATTTGTATTTTTATAGAAGCTCAAACTGCCGTAGAAGTCGAGAACTCATGTCCTGTTGAACTACATGGTGAGTCGTTCGATCAGGAATGGTTAAGGATAGAGTTCAAGAGATGGCGATTCTTCGATTATGCCACTCACGAACTACTTTATGAGGATAGCGCAATTATGATGGCCAAGATGGGTCTCAACCATTGGAGGAGTGAAGAAGAATGGGAAGACAATTGGATGGACCAGACATCCAAACGACAGTATGCAGAGAAGCAGGTTGCTGCAAGGATGCAGAAGATCAAGGCTCACAGAGCAGCCACTGGAGATTGCTCACTGCCACCATCTAAATATGCTGCCGAGGACTCTCCCTCATTTACTCAGCATTTTAAATCTCCTACCACTCGATGAAAGATGGCTGTAGTTGAAGAATTTAAGAGGAAATTAGCCGAAGAACAAACCACACGAAAGAGAGAAGAGGATACGAGGAGAATGTTGTAATTTAAGGAAAAAGTCCTTACTCAACTTGCCAACAAATCTTCCAGGATGCAAAGCATTAGGCCGCCCTCTCCTGTTACTGCTGAAGAAGAATGAAGGGAGACTACACCTATTGCAACAACTCATATTGACCGACCATCCACTTCGTCTCAAGGATTGGTTACCGCTATCTCTATGTCTGCTTCCGAGAATCAAATAGTGCTATCGGAGGAACCCAAATTCATGGCAATTAAGCCCTTGAGCTCCAGTACTTGTCAGAGGGACCTTCGGCAGTTCATTCATACTATGGTAGGAAGAAGTATCGGAGAACATCTGGTACCAATTGTGCGCACTAAAGTTACAAATCGAATGTCTAAAGAAAAGACGAAATACTTGTTGTTCAAAAAGACAACTTCGAGACCTTCTCCACCGGAATTTTTGCTGCAATCAAAGAGGGGGAAGAAAAGAGGTTAGCAGAAGAACCAGAAAGAAGTAAGGGGCAAGAAGATAGATTTCGTCGCTTTAAAACTCGAAGACAACAAGAAGAAAATTTAAGGAGATAACGCGAGGAGGAGGAATGAGAATAACAGAGTAGAATTGAAGAGAAGGAGAGAATCAGAAGATAAGAAAGAGAAGCTGTCTTGGACAACTTCATGAAGGTGACGATGGAAGCACTAAAAAATGTGAAGAAGCCCACTGCCGGTTCCTCAAGTGCCAAACATGCTACTTATTCAGACTCTTCAACAACTAAAAAGTAATATCTCTCCTAACTCTATGAGTCTCCTGGTTGAAAAACTTTTTACCTTTTTGATTTTTAATTTGGGTGTGTATTCCATGTATTATTGAGCATGATATTTTTAATGGAAGCTAACCCAGGTTGAAGATAACATCTCATTGTCCAACGCTGATCTAATTGAATTAGCTGATGTTACACATTCAGTGTAATCAACAAACTTCGTGGATGTGATGTGTGAAATGTTCTTGTGATTGCTTGATGAAATTAAGTGTGAATGCGCTATGTGCTGATCTGATAAAAGATATTGAAGCCATTTACTAGATGAAAATTGTTGAATAATCAAGCAATACCCTTGATATTTTAAGGGGGAACATTTAGGAACATACTGAGTCTACGGGAGTTGAGACGCTAAGAATAGACTTGATTGGAAAATCTTTGTAATCTCAATAATCAGCTTTCCCATGATCAATTAGAATTAAAGCTTAAGATAGAGGCTTTGATTGTACCAAAAAGGGGGAAATTGTTAGCAATACTGTCAGATACTGTTAGGAATATTATTAGACCCCTCTATTGTAACTAATTCATAGTCATAGTTTGATATATTTTGGTGCATCAAAGCTCTAGCAACTCAGTATCGAGTCGATTGTAAAATTCTTGTATAGGAATTCATACTCGAGTTGTAATAGAATTAGAAAGAAAATGAATCAAGGTTGCTAAAGGAGTCAGCAGACTTGATGAATTGGTGAAGATTGCTAAAGGAAGAGCAAGGCCAGCAATGCGGAGGAACGTTACAAGAATGTTGAAGGAGTAACTCTAACAGAATCCGAAGGTCTTAGCTCAAACTGTTGAGATACCTAACGCACACCAGCGGCCAGCAAAGGACAATCATCAATCAATAAAAGTTACGGAGTCATGAATTAGACAGATTTCAAATCACTAGGAAACCTAACAAATCATAGGATGGAACAATCATCATACACAAAGGAGGGTTCAGACCTACGAAGGATCCGTTCTGACATAGACGACTACAGATAGACGCTATGCCAATCAGAGATGAGGAGACTTGAAGAGTCTTTGTCCACTACAGAAAAATGAAGAACGTAGATAGGCTAGCATTGCCTTTGAGTCTAACGGATAGGATTCAAACAGCCGTTTGAATCCTCACCTATAAATAGGTGTCATCCTTATTTTATTCCAAGGTTGGCGAAGTTCTACACTCAGAGATAACAAAAAGAGATCAAATACACTCTCTACAATACGCAAACACATCCGAGCTAAGTTCTTGACTGAAGCTTTTCATAAGCATTCATCTCTAAAGCTCGAGACCTGCGAAGTTAAGCTTCCAAGGTTATTTTTGGATTCTTTCTACTCTGGAAAGAATCTACCAGTCATGATTGTCATGTAAATGTGATTATTACGGGCAACACCAACACAAGGATAGGTTCAGAGAAGAACTATTCAACTCCCAACAGTTGACGTCCAAGGAGAAAGGAGGTTTGTCCTCACTCTATGGAGCGACGAGTCGACGTCCAAGGAGAAGGGAGGTTTGTCCTCACTTTACAGAGCGACACCAGTTGAAGATTGGAGATCGAGGTGCTTGAAGGTGCGCGCTAACCAGACGGAGGAGCTGCTCAACGTTAGAGATCAAGCCTGATCTTGTACTCATTCTTCTAGTGAGTTTTCAGTCGGAGGACTGAATAGCAGACGTAGAACAGTTGTTCGAACCACTATAAAATCCTTGTGTCCTTACTGCTTTACATCGTTATATTCTGCGCATACATATGTTAAACTCAACATATCAAGTGTTGTAGTATAAATTGCAAATTGGATTAATGAATATTTGAGCTAAAACACGATTGATAAACACTTGCTATGTTGAGACCTTAGCAAGATACGTGCAAGATTAACTTAATACTTCCACTGCATACAAAACACTCTGATCGGGAACCAAGAAGTGGTATCAGAGCGGTTGGTCTTTACATACTAGCTATTTCTGAGTTGCTTAGGACCAGATCAAGATTTTCCTTGCACGTCTGTGTTTCTGTGTTTAGCTCAGGTTCGAAGAAATGGTGCACAATGCAAAACTTGCACAGTTCTCTCCAGAATCCTACTCCACTTGGAAAAAGAGGTTGTTGATCACTCCGATGAATGTGCATCCTCAGATGAGACAAGTGATTGTGAAAGGACAGATTAAAATACAAAAGGTAATGACAAATGTTGGAGAAGACGCAGCAGGATCAGATATAATGGTGGACAAGCCGTTCGAGGAATTGACTCAAGAAGAACGAGCGCTTTATCAATTAATTTACGTAGCCATGGATTTCATATTAGGTGCCTTATACCTACATTAATGGCAGAAGCGTTGGAGTACGAAAATGCCAAAGAGATGTGGGATTTTCTTGGTACTCTAATCAAAGAAATAGATCAGATGAAGAGAAACAAGCTACAACAATGGGAAGACAGGTATGAATCTTTTCGATTGATTCCAGGTGAAATCATCAAGGACATGAAGGACAGATTCAACAACATTATAGCTGAGTTAAAGAAATTAGGAAGAACGTTCGATCTTCCAGACATCAATTCAAAGATTCTCTCAAGACTTCCGAAGGAGGATTAGTTCGTCAAAGTAACCAATCTGAAAGAGAAAGATCTATTTGCAATCAGTACCAAATAAGTGTTTGCTCAACTGAAGGCTCATGAATGGGACATCACACAGATCAACAAACACGAAGCTTTTCGTGCTTGAGTAATTACTGAAGAACTAGTCGAGGATTTTGTATTCTTTGTGAAGAAAGATGGACAGAAGTGCATAACAAAGAAGCTATTCCACTCAGATCGACCAGCCCAGTCCAGTCCAACAAAGGAGATTCCTTCCACTAGCGAATCCACATTCAAGGAAGCAAAATGCTCAGTCAGCGAACTGGAAGAATAGATAAAAAAGTTGTAGAAGTTGCCGCTGAAAGCCAAAGGGAAAAAGGAGGATTTCAAACAAAGTCAACCAGTAGACAACAGAAATGTTAAGAAAGTGCCAAGAACGTGCTATGAATGTAATTCTCCGGATCATCTAAAGTTTGAATGTCCACGAATGGATCCAGAAGAAAGAGAAAGATTGAGAAAGTTGTTCAAAAGACGAGCATCAAAAGCTGTCACCAAAGCATTGTTGACGAGGACGGAAATACCAGACATCGAAGACTACGATGATAAAAATTACTCATCAAAAGATGAGAAGTTAGTTCTCATGGTGTTCATGGAAGATATCAATGAAGAGCAGGTAGAAGAATTAGCTCTAGCTGCTGCAGGAAACCAGGTAACATACTCTACTGTGTCCATTATTTCTACTTCTGATAACATGCATGATACTGCTGATTCATACCGCTCAGAATCAGATGAGATAACTGTAGAATACATGCTGAAAGAGTTTTCAAAATTTCATGCATTAAAGGGTATTTTGGTAATAGAAAATTCCTCTTTGAAATCTCAGTTTTCTATTTTGACCAGTGAGATTGAGAAATCAAGGTCAGCAGACGAGGAACTTTTAAAATTGAAAACATAATTCTTCTCCTTGAATGAGAAATTTAGCATTTTAAAACAGGAGAATGAAGTTTTGAAAAACATTAACTCTGTGCCAAATGTGTGTCAATGCGAGTTTTCAAAAAGCACGAGAGATTTGAATGATATTCTAAGTGTCCAAAGAAGTTCGAAGAACTTCGCTGGAATATGTTTTGATAGAGAAATGTCTTGCGATGCTGAAACAAATAAGACAAAGAAAATTATTTTTTCCAAAAACTTAATTACAAGTCTGCTGAGAAAAGACCAGCAAAGTCTACGGATGTAACCCAGCAGACTGCTCCATATGCTAGGAAGGTTCATACAATTCTAGCAAGGCTAAGCAATCTACTGAGATTGCAAGGAAGCCAGCATACACTCAAGTCGAAGGGACATCTACTTGAGGCCAGAGTCTAAATAAAATCATTTTCAAAAGATAGTTATGGCTCGACACGCCACTTCACATTCCTATGCAGGTTTTAGTTATTATGCCAATAGGAACGGAAGGGCAATAAAACGTGATAACAAATGAAATATCAAAATCACGAATGTCTGGATTCCCAAAGGAATTATCCAGAGGACAAATCCTGCAGGACCCGTAGTTGATCGGGTACCGAAAATATAACTTCTTTGTTTTGCAGGAACATGGTCCAGGAAGAAGAATATAAAGAAAATTAAGACAATGGATCCTAGATAGTGGATGCTCAGGTCACATAACAGGAGATGAAGAGATCTTCACAGAGCTTGACAAGTTCAGAGGAGCTTCAGTCTCATTTGGTGACAACTCAAAGGCTAGAGTAATCGGAAGAGGGTGCATCATGCAGATAATCAATGTTGCCCTCGTCGATAGCCTCAAGCATAATCTACTAAGCATTAGCCAGCTAAGTGAAATTGGATACATTGTTTCTTTCTTTGATACAGGTTGTGAAGTTGTTGATAGGCCCAATGGTAAATTTTGTTGCCTAGCTATATTAAGTAACCTACTTAATATAGCTAGGCAACAAATAATCGTTGAGTTTAATATCTATTCTAGGCAATGGAAATAAATTAACTATCTAGTCTAAGCTACCATCAAACATGAAGCATTTGAACATTCATCATTAACATTCTCTCTATTCCACACTTTTGCAATACAAGCATAATCCACAAGGTTACAAAATTCAACAATTAGGAACATAGGACATTGGTAGAAATCCACATTAAATCAAAGAAATTGATTTTCAAGATGCAAACAACATTTAATCCATTCAGAGATGATCAACCTATACAATTCTTCCTATCTCCCTTTGTACCGGCAATATAAGAGTAGATGAAAATTAGATACGCAAACAATTACGTTATAGCACCTAATTCCACTCCATAAAGACCGTAAGTTATGGACCTATAGGCAATCTCTGCACAGGGATTGTATCAAAACCTATATGCATCTACACATATCACAACACCTCAATCCGCGTATTAGCTGCAATATTGGTATCTATCATACACATAGTTGGTTACTGCCTACACTATGCGATTTAAGAAAAAAACTCAAATGAGTGCAATCGTAGGAATGGAGGTAAACATACAATTCATACTCAATCAATCGATTCAATGTTTCAATCCACCACCATCCATAGGTATTTAGCTAGATTAATTTGATTCAATTGAAAAGACAAAATGCACAAATCCATTACAAAGATATGCGAAAGAGAAATTTCCCCCAATTGCTTGGATTTGGTGTTGATCTATGCCTTGCTCATCTTCAATCTTCCAATTGGCCATAGATCCTCCTTGGATGAGGTTTAGAATGACTGGGAAGTGGAATCTTAGAGAGTTACCGCTCAATTGTTGCCTAAGATCTGAATCTCCCCTTTTGATTTTCGTTTTTCCACCTTTTATACTAAGTTTTCAGACCCCAAGATCGACCTATCTGAGATTGGATCGCCCGGGATGGATAAAAACTGACAAACCACCAAACCAGCCTGGTCAGGATTGCCCCATCTGCAATAGGATCTACCGAAATTTGGCTCTGAACAGGTGAGATCGGTCAAGCACTTTAGAGATCGGTCGAGATGTGCTGAACAGAGGCAAATCTCAACCGATCTAAAACAGTCTCCGTCGAGATTCTGCTTTGAAATTGTTCATGTTGCTCCCCTGCTCATCCCGGTCGATCCTCTCCGCACTAGAAACCCGGATCGATCGATTTCCCACCAAAACTTAACCAAAAATGGTGAATTATGCTCAAAAATGATCCTACACAACACGAAAAACATCAAACACGAAAACAAACCAAAATTATACAAAAAACATATGATATGAATGTAAAATGAACGCAAACAAGCATGCACACACATTGAATAATAATTGGTCATTTTACACACATACCAGCCAGCAATGCAGAGGAACACTACAAGAATGCTGGAGAAGTAACTCCAGCGGAAATCGAAGATCTTAGCTCAAACTGCTGAGATACCCGCCGCGTGCTAACAGCCAGCAAACGACAAGGTTATTTTGGGATTCTTTCTACTCTTGAAAGGATCTAGCAGTCATGATTGTCGTGCAAGCGTGATTCTTTCGGGCAACGCAAACACAAGGATAGGTTTCAGAAAGAACTATAAAATTCCCAGCAGTCGACGTCCAAGGAGAAGGGAGGTTTGTCCTCACTCTATGGAGCAACACCGGTTAAAGATTGGAGATCGAGGTGCTTGAAGGTGAGCACTGACCAGTCGGAGAAGCTGCTCAACGCTAGAGATCAGGTCTTACCTTGTACTCATTCTTCTAGTGAATTTTCAGTCGGAGGATTGAAGAGTGGACGTAGAACAGTTGTTCGAACCACTATAAAATCCTTGTGTCTTTACTGCCTTACTTCGTTATATTCTGCGCATACATATATTTGAAACTCAACACATCAAGTGTTGTAGTACAAACTGTAATTTGGATTAACGAATATTTGAGCTAAAACACATTTGATAAACACTTGCTAAGTTGACACCTTAGCAAGATACGTGCAAGATTGATTTAATACTTCTGTTGCATATAAAACACTCTAATCGGGGATCATTATTACTTAAATAACTAACTATCGAATCTTATCAAGTTAAATCAAATGTTTTGTCATATATTAAACGAATCTTCTTAAAATATCTTGATAATTCTTACCAACTAATTCTTCATCATTCCCCTCCTCTTCAAAGAGATTTATCCTCAAATCAACGTCTGCGCTGTACTCAATGGACCATCTTACATTGCCCTTGGTTGGCTTGTTTGGCACATCATCATGTTCAAACTCTTGCAATTGCTTCTCTTCATGCATCTTCATTTTCATACCAATAGTCCTCACAAGAATGGATTGAACTATGTTCCTCTCGACCATCTCCTCAACTGACTTAATTAATTATGTCTCCATGTTCGTCTGCATTTGACTTTGATTTTGTATACCCAAAACTGGACATGTAATGATAGTGATTGTAGCTGGAACCTCGATCTCTTCATTTTCTTCAATATGACTCTTTAATGGTGTAGCAACTCCACCACCTCTTCATTGGTTTCTTGAATTGACAACTTCAACATAGATTTGGTTAAAACCAATGCTTCAGTAGGAACCTCCAATAGTATATGATCTGTTATATGTTCTTCCTTGATCTTTTGAACTGAAGCACGCATCGACTCAGACTTGAGTGCCAACAATGTTTGCTCAACCATTGACCGAAGCTTGTGAAATGAGGAGTAACTATCTGATTGATTCATCCACCTTGCTTCTCTATACCTCATATTTTTGCTGCTTGAATAACTATCTTCCAATGCATCAAGTCGTTGATGCAACATTTCCATCTCTAACTGCACCATCTTTCTTTAGTCAGCTTTCAAAACCTTCATCGTATAACTCATTTTAATTCTAGCATCATCATCTAATTCTTCATATTCTATTGTAGCCATTCTGCTCATGGAACCTCACGAAAAAATAGTGAGACTTGTAGAACCCATCGAGACGTTTCCAAATAGTACAATTAAACCAAAATCGAACACCTGTAGCAAAAGTTATGACCAAAACAGTTTTCTCTCACTTTTTTTCTTTCATTTTTTTTTATCTTGTGAGTTTATTTTTCTCTCTCGTTTTTTATAAGAATGACTTCTTTCCTCTTATTTTTTTGAAATAAGGGAATTACCAAATTTCTTGGTAATCAAGAAGGAAAATATGGATAAGAAAATATTTGAATTAGGTAATTATCAAATTACTTGGTAATCAAGAAGGAAAAATATGGATAAGGAAATATTTGAATAAAGTAAATACCAAATTACTTGGTAATCAAGAAGGAAATATATGGATAAGGAAATATTTAAATAGATATGGTATGATATTAAGATTTCAAATCTCCTTTTTTTTTACTTACCCAAAACACATACAAAACAAATGGTGGGACTCAATGAATGACAAGAACTAAACACGATGAAATCAAAGACGACACGAACAAGACACGAAATCAAAGAAGACATGATTTTTTATATTGAACACACGAAATAAAACAAGACACAAAATTGAATTAAAAGGAAAAAAAAGGGAAGACATAACCTCGATATTAATACCAAAATGATATAACTCAATATGCAGACACGATGACAAAAGATGAAGTATGATAAAGACTCAATTTTTTTTTACACAGGAAACAAGATAGATTTTAAAATGAACTGAAAGGGAAAGAAAAAGAAAGACACAACCTGACTCTGAATACCAAAATAATATAACTCAATATGTTGACACGAGGACAAAAGATGATGGATGATAAAAACACTATTTTTTTCTACACAAGAAACAAGACAAGACAAAGCACTAAATAGAACGAAAAGGAAAAGAAAAAGAAAGAAACAACCTGGCTCTGATACCAAAATGATACGATCATCGCTGGAAGGTTAAGATTGCAGCCCAGGAACTCGATGCGAAAGATAGATAACGCATGAGGAAACAAAAAATAAAAACTAATACGATGGGAAAATCTAATACCTTTGAAGTCGACCCTTAGCAAACCACAAGCAAGAACAAAAAAAACCCCTACGACCTAACAAGCAATTCACCTCAACAATGATGGATATAGAGAAGACACTACAAATGGATGCATAAGTCCGATTGATAAGTCAATTTTAAATTTCAAAGTAATCCATCGAAATTCATGAGTTTTTAGAATGGGGGGAGTTATTACGCCAAACAAGTCCTTATAAAGTAACTCCAGTACTCTAGTAGTGCTTGGCTGACTGTTTTATTCTTGAAGGATGACTTAGTCTGTTTCCCTTGCTGACATGCCTTGGAGACGCCTTCATTTTTAAATACTACTTTTGGTAGTCCTTCTACCAGTTCGTGCTCGGCTAAATGGTTGATCGCCTTGAAGTTTAGGTGGCTTAATTATCTTGTGCCATAGCCAGTTCATCTCTATCGAGCTGGTAGCCACGAAACACGAGTCAATTTGTCGGCTTAGCCAGTCTACAAAGTAGAGTCCACCTTTGCGAAGTCCCCTCAGCTTAATGTCTCTAGAGGCTTTTTTCTTGATCTGAAACTCTGATTTTTTGAATGAGACAATGTATCCATTCTTGTTTAGTTGACTGATACTATTTAAATTATGCTTTAAGATGGTGACTCGGGATGCATTGATGATTCTGAGTCCGTTATGCTCAATGAATCCCCTTCCAATGACTCTTCCTTTGTAGTTATCAAGAAACAACACTAGTGGTCCGACGATCAAGTTGAGCTCACTGAAAAGATCTTTTCTTTCGTTCATGTGCACTGTGTGTGGGAGTTCTCTTGGAAGTGTGCTTCCTCTTAGAGCATCGAAAACTAGGTTCCAGATGTGAGTACCTTGGGGCTACTTGTTAGACATGTATGGACCACCTCGGTTAGCCTTCATAGCCCTAGAATGAAAAGTGTGATTCGGCTCTTCCCTCAAGTAGGTGTTCCACCTACTTGGTATGTTCCTCCTCTCAAGTTGAGCTTATGATTTGGTTCCCCGATTAGTAAGTTCACCGGGTTGTGTGTTAAGCTTCCTTGAAGCATAGACTAGCTGCTAGGTTGAACTTGTCGAGTGAACTAACTTCCTCGCAGCAGGGAAATACTACATAGTCAGTTTTTGTGGTCGTACTGACTTCCTATCAGTTTGAGATTTTTCCAGTCTAGGGTTGTACTATTTTACCAGCTTACCCTTTGATATGGACTTATCAGTCCCTTTTCGATCTGTCTGCTTGGGGTTGTTGGCTAACCAACTTTTAGCATTTTCAGTCTGAGCTAGCATCTTGAATGCTACCGCTTAACTACTCGACTCGCACTGCGTACTATGTTTTTCTTTAATAAATATTATGGGTTTTTTAGTACTAGTAGGTGTAGGGTTTCATTGCTCAAATAAGTTTCATATCCTAGCCCTTACTTATCTAAATGCTCTCTCATTTGCATGGCTTCATCGAGCCCTCTTGAGCATCTCATGAAAAAACAAAACATTTCATCTTGCCCAAGGATGGTTAAATTTAAAAATTTACACTCAGATTTTAAATTTTCAAAATCTTCAAGTAAGGCTAAGTGTTCATCTTTTAATTTTGCTAACTCTTTACTGAATGCCCTCGATTTTTCAATCTCCTCGATCAAAACTGAAACTTGAGATTTCAGTAAGGTATTTTTATTAGCTAAGAAATTTTTAAAACATATATATATTTTTTAAAATTCTTGCGCTAAAATGTCTAAAATGACTTCTTTTGAGTTTGTGCAATACGACTCCGAGTCGTCATAAATGCATGTTTAATACTACGAAGCTTTTGCTAAGGGTTTTACTTGCTCACTAGTGATAGTGAGGGTTGTCTCAGCTTAAGTTTCTTAATCATCCTCAACATCCGACACTTTAGTCCGTGTAAGCATGGCTTAGGCCATAGCTTTTGATGCTCTCCGTTCGAAGATCTTCTTTAGTTTTTATCTTTCGTCCTTGTCCACCGAGGGACATTTGAACTTTAGGTGTTCGGAGGAATCACACTGGAAGCATCATCTAAGGGCTCATTTTACGAACCTCTTTTCTTTAGACATGGGTGCTTCCAGCTTGCCATTATCTTTCTCTAGGAGTTTTGACAGTCTCCTCATCTGTTCTTCTCGCTTGGAAATTTAGCTTTCACCTTCTTTTAAATGAGATCCTGAAGTGGATGTGATCTCCTTCGTTTGACTGGAAGGGCTTCTTGGGCTTCCTTTCAACGTCCCACTTTGCAAAACTAGAGCTGGTAATGCAAATCCAAAACGAGAAAGGAGTAACATTAAAGAGAATCAGATTGGACAACTGGACCGGTGTATGCTGCTGGCCACTAATGGACTTTTGTTCAGAGACTGGGATTGGCCTTGAGAAGTCAGCTCTAAGAACTCCACAATTGCACAGACTAGCAGATCGTAGGAATAGTGTACTCAAAGAGGCAGTGCGAATGATACTCCCCGAAGCTGACCTGAATGAGAGATATTGGGGTGAAGCACTCATCACTTCTTGCTACACTCAGAATATGATTGCTCTCAATGCCTGTATGAATAAGACTCCCTACAAGGTCTAACTATGATCGTAAGCCTACTTTAGCTCATCTTCGTACTTTCGGTTCTCCATGTTATATTCACACAAAGGAAAGTCCAAAGTTAAATATATTTTGTCCAAGGATGATGAAAGATTGTTTCTTGGATATGGACGTCCTTCCCACTAGGCTTATAGAGTACTTAACAAGACAACAGAGAATGTGGAAGTAACATATCATTTATTTTTTATCAGGCTACTTTAGGGCACACGACCAAGAGATATCTAGCATAACACATTCATGAGATCAATGATATCAATGGACAGTTGAGAATTAATGTTCCTCATCCTAAATAACCTATTCAGACTAGATCAATGAGTAATAAGTCTTGTCAACAAGCAACCTTGATTGGTTAGCAAAAAACCAAGATGACTTGTGATGTAAATAAACATGTTGAGGCCTTGGATTCCATCTTTTTTAATTGAGCATCAATCTAGTGGGAATAAGACCTAGGAGAATCAAACCTGATGATTAATAAGTCGAAGAAGTCCTTCAAGAGACATGGGAGAAGGTTGATGATGATGACTTAACTGGTGAGTTAGGAGCTGGTGATTCAAATGATGGAGTCAATGGCTTTAGAACTGGTAAATCAATTAGAGATATGCCAACAAGAGATGTTGAGCTAGAAATGCAGAGTAACTAGTAATTGTACCAAAGAAGAAGTATCAACATCAGTAGTAGAACCAATTTCACGAGGATAAATCGCTTCAGATGATTTCTTTCTCAAAGATGTGTCCGTCGCTAGAGTGGAGCGCATGCATCCTTAATTCTAACCAATGAAAGGATTTAAGAAGATTGGAGAAGCCTTGATGTAGGGAAACTAGGATAATTCACTCGCAAAGATGTTTGGTACTTGGAGAACAAACCAAAACACAGGTCAGTAATAGGTAGCAAATGGGTATTCAAGAACAAGCAGGACGAATCAGGCAACATCATTAGGAATAAAGCTCGACTTGTTGTGAAAGGATATGCGCAATGTGAAAGAATTAACTAAGATGAAAAATTCGCTCCAGTTGCTAGATTGGAAGCAATTAGGATATTTCTAGCTTACGCAGCATATCAAAACATCACGATTGTCCTATAGACATGAATAGTGCATTCTTGAATGGCGAGCTGAAGGAGGATGTCTACGTTGAGCAATGTCTAGGCTTCGAGCACGGCAACTAAGTGTACAAGTTGTGGAAAGCTCTTTATTCTCTTACACAAGCACCACAAACTTACTCTTTCCTTATAAAGGATGTTAAATTGCTGATTCAGATATATCTAGATAATATCATCTTTGGTTCAAAGAATCTCGACCTTTGAAAGAAATTTTCTCAAGTGAGGAAATGCAATTTTTTTACGAGCACGATGGGCTAGATGACATACTTCTTAGTATTTCAAGTTCAATAGACCACAGACAATATCTTCATTAATTGGAAGAAGTACACAAAAGATCTCATCAACAAGTATTGTCTAGGGAAGATGCAATCATTAAAGATTTTGATGAGCCCCACAACATAGATATCTCTAGATGAACAGGAGGAAACCAGTGAATCTAAACAGCAAAGAGGCATCATAGGATCCATGCTCAATGTGACAGCATGCAGACCTGATATCCCATATACCTTTTGAGTGTAGCTAGATTTCAAACTAATCCCAAGAAACCACACATGAAAGCTGCCAAAAGGATCCTAAGGTACCTCAAGTTTGCTAAGCCCCTAGAAATTAGGTATCCCAAGTGTGACGAGGTCAATCTCAATAGATACCCAAATTTTTATTTCGGACGAAGCATAATCTATTGGAAAAGCACTAGTGGCACCTATCAGTTTTTGGGTCACAAGCTGGATAATTGGTTGAGCAAGAAGCAAAACTCTGTTGCAAACTCAACCACATAGGCAGAATATGTGGCTGCCAGCAGTAGCGGAGCTCAAATTCTGTTGATCAAGTAGCAGCTAAAAGAATAAGATTTCATTATCGTATGTGTCCTAATCTATTGTGATAAAGACTGTGCAATGTACATCATGAAGAATCTCGTTCATAACCTTAAAAAAAGCACATCGACATTCGGCATCAATGCATCCTAGACCACATGGAGAAGAAGGATATCTCGGTCAAATATATCAAGACAGATAACTAACTGGCAGATACTTTACCAAGTCTCTCTCTCAAGCAAGATATATGGAGTTGTAGATCAAACTCGAAAGGTTAGAGTTTGATTATATTCAATGAGAAGAAGATTGCGTCCAAGCTCTCAATCTTATGGGTATCCTCAATAGAAGCAAAATGCATTTCCGTCCAAGCACTTAAAGGTGGCTTTTGGCATTCTGGAGACAACACTGGATTTCAGTCCCTAGTGTGTTATTACTCGTGTTTCTAATCTGGTAAACTTTGGAGTAACTGGTTGGACGAAATATTCCTCATATTTTACCAGGGGTCAGACTGGTGAAATACTTAATGAGCAAAGTTTCCCAGTGCTGATGATATACTAGATGTCAGACTAGTAGATTCCTTAGTCAATATTGCTGGTAGTCAACCAGCAGGCGTGGATGTCAAGGGAGGGAGTTACCAAAATCCTAATTCACACACCACAATTAATGTGTTGGAGCCCAAAGGAGAAATAAGAATTTACCATGACATATCACGCCTCACATAACCTAAGTTTTTTATAAAAGGTCCTCTTCTTTTTCTACGAAAGACTCACTTTTACACCTTAAAATTCTCTAAGACATTAATCCTTTCGAATGTCTACCTTCCCTCTACTATGACTCACCCCCTGTCAACCATGGCCAATCCAAGCTATGAGCATGGGGTAATGTGTCCGGTGGAGATCAACGATCCACCCATCGTCTATAGATTGAAAATCATTGAAGGCAATGTGCACGGTGAGGCACTAGTTATCTTCAAAGATAGCGAGAACAATATTCTACATTACTTGACTTTGGAGGTGGGGCAATCCAAAGTTACCTCGACAAGTCTCCTAACTTGTTTGGCCTAGAGAGAGAAGTCATTGGCCAGCTGTTAATTATGACTTGTAGAGGGTATCACTTGCAGATCAATCATGATTTTTGCATTGTTAGATCCTCTCTACTTGTCTCAATGGTTTCCCTAACATCTGATCTCTTCCACCTCTTCCTCATGATTCATCATCTAGGGCAGAGGAAGAAGATGCAAAGGAGGTGTTGAAGGAAGATGACGAACGTTGCTGAGAAGATGGAGCAGAGAAATGGAGCTAAGAAGGCCGACATTCTTGTAGGAGCTTAGTTGAAGACTACGTTATTTTTCATTTATTTTAGTTATTTGTGACATTCTGTTGTAATTATAACCTCTTATCAATTAGTGGAAAAACTGGCTTAATGATTTAAGACAATGAGTCTTTGCCGATTTCGCTTCTCATCACACATCTTCTCTTGTTGTAATTACATGCTTTGTGTAATCAGCATATAGTTTTGCCTTTAAGATTATTAATAGAGAAATATCTCTCCCATTCAGAGTGAAGATCATGAAGGGATTCGTGAACTGAATCACGAAGTCCGTTTGCCAAGGATCGTTAATTGGAATATCAAAAATAAATTGCTATGCCTATGAACAATCCTAGCATGCTCCTATATTATTATGCATAAGAAGGTTTATGCGGAATACCTGGATCAATGAACTCTGAAGAACGCGTGCGCGGAGATGCCCTTTGATCTTTCCCACGCACAAAGATTTAACTTCCTAACAGATTGAGGAAATAAATCTATGAAAATAATAATGATATTTTCAAAAACAAAGGAGAGAGAGAAGAAGAAAAATCCTCCTGATTTGATCTTCTGATCTGTATCCCAACTCGATCTAAATATCTGGTGAAGATTCTCTATCAGATCCCTTGCCCGGTTGAGAAGCAGAATCTCCTCCTCGTTTTCAGATCTTAGTCGATCACCACAGCTCCCAGAACTGGTTTGCTGTGTGCAACTTATGATCTTGTGGTGTGTTGAGATCTGAGGAACTGAGGCCTATTTATATGAAATTATTGGACTCCTATTGGGCTTGAGTTTCATGGGCCAGACCAGGGACCGAAATGCAAATAGCAAATAAGGTCTATCAATTAATTAATTCCATATTCAACTCAGAATATAATTAATTAATTAATATTGATTCATTCCACCAGAGAATCAATACTGTCCTACCTATTTGCTACCACGTTTTGAGGTACGGGTTGCATGGGCTCGGTATATTCCCATATTTAAGGTTACAGACATTCGTTAATTAATTTAAGCTCTGACAAGCTATTTAATTAATTAACATCTTATATTCCTGAATCAATCCACTCAAATCTTTTCACTTATGCTTGAACTTAATCAGCCTGCAGGACTTAGCATAACGAACCTTTTGAGCTGTTCAGGGAATGTCACCATCCTATACTGGATGTGGTTACCTAGTTTTAGTACCAGACAGTCATACACAAATTGCTATTACCCAAGATACAGATATACAAGCTCAACTAGAGCCTTTCACTGCAACTCAAAGTAATACAAAATCTGCATATACTTCTGTACCTTCATTTAGGCTTAGGATCTCGTCAAGCCATAGAGATCTAGATTCTTTTAATGTTAGATAAAAGAATCGATCTCGACTTAGGTCTTTATCAATGTGTGCCCCACACCAGCATACCAAGCCATCCAAGATAAGATGCTTATTACTGCGTATGCTGCACCCTACACCGACAGTTTATCCTGGAACTGTCTCAGCTGTGATAACTATTTATATTTCGCTAGGTCAAACAATCCATACGATCTTCCGTGATCTTCTACACACCGTATGATCTCCCTATCGATGAGATAAGAGGATAGTTGCGTTTGCGACACATGTTTGTTAATTCAGACAGGAGATGAACATACAACATTTATGATTCCCAGTATATTAACCAATCGACCTTGTACATAATATACCAATCATAATGCTTTCAGAATATAAATCCATCAATCTCCCACTGATACTCAAAGCATTATACAGGTGTTTTCCAGAGTATAATACGACTAAACTAATCTAGCTATTACATCAAACATTCTACGTGGATAGCTTTGCCCTCAGCCCAAGGTTACGTACATGCATCTCGTAGACCTTCTGAGGCAGAGCCTTTGTGAATGGATCCGCTAGATTATTTCTTGTATCAATCTTCTCTACTAGCACATCACCCCTTGCTACGATTTCTCGTATAATATGGTACTTCCTTTCAATGTGTTTTGTTGCTCTGTGAGTTCGTGGTTCCTTTGAATTAGCCACAGCTCCCGAGTTATCACAGTATATCGTGATTGTCTTGGGCAGCTTAGGAATCACGTCCAACTCCAGAAGGAAGTTTCGAAACCATACCGCTTCTTTCGAAGCTTCAGAAGCTGCCACATATTCTGCTTCCATGGTGGAGTCCGCAATGCACTTCTGCTTTGCACTCCTCCATGATATGGCCCCACCTCCCAATGCAAACACATAGCCAGAGGTGGACTTCTTTTCGTATCAGTCTGCATGGAAATCCGAATCAGTATAACCCACAGGGCACAACTCCTCACACTGATAGACGAGACAATAGTCTCTAGTCCTTTTCAGGTATTTGAGTATGTGCTTTACCGCGGTCCAATGTTGTCCAGGGTTAGACTTGTATCTCGCTACCATGCCTACAACAAAGCAGATAACTGGCCTCGTACATAGCATTGCATACATGAGGCTCCCCATGGCCGATGCATACGGCACGTTCCTCATTTTATCTTTCTCCCTTTGTGTCACCGGACACTGATTCTTGGAAATATATATGCCATGTCTGAAGGGTAACAGACCTTTCTTGGCAGTTTGCATGCTGAAACGGGCAATCACAGTATCCACATATGATCCTTGAGACAAGGTCAGCATCCTCTTATTGCGCTCCCGCAATACTTTTACCCCTAGGATGTATCCTGCCTCCCCAAGGTCCTTCTTATGAAACTGCTCGGATAACCACCCCTTTATGCCCGATAATACTTCCACATTGTCGCCAAATAGGAGAATATCATCTACATAAAGTGCAAGGAACACCACGCTTCTGCTGACACATAGACGGTACACGCAACTCTCGTTTGAGCATTGTGAAAATCCATAGGATTTAATCACTTCGTCAAAACGCAGATTCCATGACCGTGAAGCTTATTTAAGTCCATACAGCGACTTCCTTAGCTTCCAGACCAAATGTTCTTCGCCCTTCTGCACATAACCTTCTGGCTGTTGCATATAGATGTCCCTACCTTCTTCAAGGTACCCATTTAGAAACGTGGTTTTGACATCCATCTGGCAGATTTCTAAGTTCTTATGTGCTGCTATGGCTAGGAGTATACGAATGGACTTAAGCATGGCTACCGGTGAGAAGGTCTCGCCATAGTCTACACCTTCTTTCTGACTAAAACCCTTCGCCACCAGCCTTGCTTTGAAAGCTGTAATTTCACCATTCGCTCCTTTCTTTCATTTGTATACCCATTTGCACCCTGTGGCTCGACAGCCATCTGGCAAATCAATTTTCTGGTATACATCCATAGCCGTAATGGATTCTATTTAAGAATCCATGGCGATCAGCCATTTGTCTGCATCTTTATCAGATACTGTCTCGTCATATGTCCA
Source organism: Plectranthus barbatus (assembly GCA_026898455.1). Taxonomy (NCBI): domain Eukaryota; kingdom Viridiplantae; phylum Streptophyta; class Magnoliopsida; order Lamiales; family Lamiaceae; genus Plectranthus; species Plectranthus barbatus. The sequence continues at coordinate 331,908 of JAPKLW010000437.1, forward strand.
GGGTCGGTATCATCAAGTCCGTTTTCCGGGATCAAGTCAGAAGACTCTCCCACGAATATGTACCTTACGGGTTGGTGGACAACCCTCCCACTGCGATGTAGCAGTTGAACCGTGTCAGTAGTTGGCACAGTATGCGTTGGTCTCATACCTTGCATTAGTGGCAGTGTTGGTATAGCCTCACCTGTTGTAGGTGGATTTACCATTACACTGGGCTTTCCTGATAGAATTGCTTCTTTGTCCTCAAGCTCGTGGAGGACAATTTCACTCTTGGATATGTGGTTTCTTACATATTCGTCCTCCAAGAGTCTCGCGTTGGTACTGACAACAACTTTCTGATTCTCAGGAGAATAGAAATAACCACCTTTCGTTTGTCTGGGATATCCTACAAACAACATCAACTTACACCTACTTTCTAACTTATCAGGTTCCTTTGTCAGCACATATGCTGGACAACCCCAATCCCTCACTCTATTCAAACTTGGCTTTCGCCCATACCAGAGTTCCAAAGGTATTTTAGGAACTGATTTAGAAGGTACCAGGTTAAGCAAATAGGCCGCTGTCTTCAAGACATATCCCCAAAACGAAATCGACAAGTTTGCATAACTTATCATCGACCTGACCATTTCTAAGAGAGTTTTATTTCTTCTTTCCGCTACACCATTTTGTTGAGGGGTTCCTGGTGCAGTCCACTGGGATGTAATCCCGTTATCTGACAAGTACTGCAAGAACTCGTTACTGAGGTATTCTCCACCACGATCTGATCGTAGTGTCTTGATAATCTTACCTAGCTTCTTTTCTACCTCAGTCCTAAACTCTTTGAATTTCTCAAAGCATTCAGACTTGTGGCGAAGCAAATAGACATATCCGAATCTTGAGTAATCGTCAATGAATGTGGCGAAATACTCATAACCTCCACGAGCTTGCGTGGACATTTGTCCACATAAGTCAAAGTGGATCAATTCCAACACATTCTCTGCTCGAGACTGACTTGCCTTAAAAGGCCTGGTCGTCATCTTTCCTTCTATACAGGACTCACAGATTTGATGCGGTACCACTTAGAAAGAATCCAAGAGCCCATCGCATGCTAATCTTTTAATCCTCTTTAGATTGATGTGACCTAGTCTCAAGTGCCAGAGATATGTTTGATCCTCATCGGAAGAAAACTTTCTCTTTAAATGATTATTATTATTGGATGAGTTTTCAACATTCACGGAAGATTTATGCATACAATCAATGATATAGAGAGAGTCTATCAGTTTGCCATGACAGATAACACCGTTATTACCAATGATAGAAACTCCACTATCAAAAATAACTGAATATCCATCACAAAATAACTTGGAAACTGAAATTAAGTTCCGCCGAAAAATCGGCACATATAAAACATCTCTCAAAATCAAAACATTGTTTTCAAGGCATAAAGTTAAATCTCCAATGGCTACTGCTGAGACTCGCTCTCCGCTGCCCATTGAGATGGTTCTCGTCATGCTTCAGCTGCCTTGTCGGCCTGAACCCCTGCAAAGTATAACAAACATGGTTAGTAGCTCCAATATCCACTACCTAAGAATGGGTAGAAACCGATGCTAAACATGTTTCTGTTATAAATGCACATGACGTACCTTGTCTACCCGTGCTAGGCACTAGACAATCTACTTCACTTCGCTTGCATTTGCATGGCCTGATGGCATCTTCTGCTAAATTAGCTTCATCTAACCTTTTAAGCATTTCCTTTGCTTCAGCAACTGTCTTGTCAAAAGCTGACAAAGTTGGAGCAAATTCCAATGCCCTAAGATTAGACTCCTCTCGCATCCGGGCTAAGAGTATTTTAGGAAGAGTAATCTCGTGCCTGGTACCGAGGGACTTGATGAAATCATCATAAGAATCAGATAGAGAGTGCAGGACAATGTTTATTTCTGCCCGCTTATTTATTTGTCCACCTCTCTTTCTGTACTTTCTCATGATTCTCATCATACTGATGAAGTGCAGAACCAACGAACTCCCCTCAGTCATTATCTTGCAAACCAGGTCCTTCACAAGATCATAACTGATAGTTCGTCTCACCTTCCCATAAACTTTCACAAGGTCCCTCCATGTCTCAACAGTAGTCCGATATTTCTTGTACTTGAGCCTTAATTCTCTAGACAGACTGTTCATGATGAGTCTGCGGGCAAACTCATCAGAAGCTACCAATCTGTCATAGAATTCTCGCTCATAACCAGTACATTTCCAATACTGAGGAGATAGTGGGTTCATGTAAAGTACATAGGCATGTTTTGCAGTACAAAGTATTTTCATGAAGCAAAATTTCCATTCAGGAAAATTGGGACCGGTTAAAGGGTTTAGTGCTAAGAGGTTTACAATATGAATAGACATGTCTGAAAACAATAAATTAAAGCATAAATTAAAACATAGTCGCAAACTATTGAAACAATTAAATATTGGAACCTTATGATAAAGCAATATTAATGTTTCCTCCAATTTGCCTAAGTATTACTATTGCAAGCCACACATGTGGACGTTTACAACAAAACACTTAACCAGACTGCATCTTTCAATTCCAGTCCTTTAATTCCAATCCATGCCCGGGTTCCTTAGACAAATGGAATTAATAATTGGAGACTAACTTAAGACCATATTATCCTACTGAGCAGGGACATCACAAATGAGTTATACTCTAGATAACATCTAAGCTAGCTTACCACCAAAGTCAACCCTCCCATATAAGGATCTATTAGAACACACCCGATCCCTATAATAAGGTTGTCTCATTTAATTCAATCCCTAGAGAACTTATGAAAATTCAATACGCAAGCTACACATGTAGACGTTTACGCATGAACTCCCACTTCTCACATGAAATAAATGTTTGTTTTAAGAAATCCTATCTATTAGAACTTATGAATAATAAATTAAGTAAGCTACACATGTAGACGTTTACCTAATAAATTATCCACTTCCAATAAAGGATCGCTTTGTGGAGGTCTTACTAAATTATGAGCTTAGTAAGTTTTGGTTCATAAGGTTCAATTGCACAGATTATTTTATGTAGCCATAATTATAACATTGCTAAAATTCTATCATGCATAGCATGAACTCCGAATTTATAGTTATAATTAATTACACAAAATAAATCACATAGCATGCTTTAAAGCTGTAAATAAAAGCACTAAATGTGCTCCTATTATCTACAACATGCTTGTATGCTGCGCAATTAAGTTAAACACGTATAGCATGCGAAGACAGATAATAAAGCAAATAAAAAATGTCATCGTGGCCCCATGATACGAAATAAATTAATTCTAACTATTACAAGTTGGAATTAATAGTACAGATCTTCGACTGGGCTCCCACTGCTTGGACTGAGATCTGAATTCAATTTCCGAATATGGGCCTCCAACATTTGATTTATTGGAAAATCGGACAACTGGGCTAGTTAACTAAATTGCGGGCCTAGGCACACATTACAAGCCCAATAGCCCACGAGAACTTGGCTCGACGAGTCACCACTGACGAACTACCGCCGCCGGCGACTCGCTGCCGCTGTGAGGGCTCTCAGAATCGCGCAACAGCCATGCACATACGTGCATGGTTGTAGCCCGCGATCCACCTCCTCCAGCCATTACCCGTTTCACATGCCGCCGCCCCGGCTTGCCCCGACCGTTGCCCGAACTGTCGTTCACTCTTCTTCTCCACCATCGGCCTCCATGACTCACCGGAATTGCGCAAGGACGGAATCGAAAGCTCGTGCGAACCACACAAAAACCTAGGGTTTTCACGTGTCCGGCCCACATGCCCAGCCCCCGTTACCATCCAGCCCGCGTCGCCCAGCCTCCGAGCCACCGCCGCACCACCTTGCTCCGCCTGCCGACGTCGACCGAGGGAGGGAGGACGGCCGCCGGCGCGCAGGGTCGCGCAGGCCTGCCGCGCGCGCGCCCGCGCACTTGGCCGCACGCCGCCGCGCTCTGCCGCCCCTTACGTTGCCGGTCCCAGCCTGGAGCCGCCGCACCGTGCCTGGCTGGCCTGGGCCGCGCAGCCGTGCGCCCTGCCGCCGTGCCCCACCGCGTCTGACCGCCGTGCATGGCCTTCCCGCTGTGCCGACGCTGTCATGCGTCGTGCGGCCCTTCGTTCATCGTGTTTTTCATTCTTCGCGTTCTTCGTTTTCCGTTTTATAGATTTAATTTTTAAAATAAAGATTACATTGAATAATCCTAATTACATTCTAAAAAATCTAAATCTAACCACGGATTTATCTTGTGGGTGAAAAAGATACCATATAAAAGGGCGGATTAACCCGAGAACCACGAGGACGAACAACATACAATCAATCCAAAAACCATCCATTGCATGCAATCAATAATAATAATCATGCATAATCATAGGCAATTTTATTTTTCCGATAGAGCCAATTATTTAACCTGGCTCTGATACCAATTGAAGGGATTCGTGAACTGAATCACGAAGTCCGTTTTCTAAGGATCGTTAATTGGAATATTAAAAATAAATTGCTATGCCTATGAACAATCCTAGAATGCTCCTATATTATTATGCATAAGAAGGTTTATGCGGAATACCTGGATCGATGAACTCTGAAGAACGCGTGCGCGGAGATGCCCTTTGATCTTTCCCACGCACAAAGATTTAACTTCCTAACAGATTGAGGAAATAAATCTATGAAAATAATAATGATATTTTTGAAAACAAAGGAGAGAGAGAAGAAGAATAATCCTCCTAATTTGATCTTCTGATCTGTATCCCAACTCGATCTGAAAATCTGGTGAAGATTCTCTATCAGATCCCTTGCCCGGTTGAGAAGCAAAATCTCCTCCTCATTTTCAGATCTTAGTCGATCACCACAACTCCCAGAACTGGTTTGCTGTGTGCAACTTATGATCTTGTGGTGTGTTGAGATCTGAGGAACTGAGGCCTATTTATAGGAAATTACTGGACTCCTATTGGGCTTGAGTTTCATGCGCCAGACCAGGGACCAAAATGAAAATAGCAAATAAGGCCTATCAATTAATTAATTCCCATATTCAACCCAGAATATAATTAATTAATTAATATTGATTCATTCCACCAGAGAATCAATACTGTCCTACCTATTTGCTACCACGTTTTGAGGTACGGGTTGCATGGGCTCGGTATATCCCCACATTTAAGGTTACAGACATTCGTTAATTAATTTAAGCACTGACAAGCTATTTAATTAATTAACATCTTATATTCCTGAATCAATCCACTCAAACCTTTTCACTTATGCTTGAACTTAATCAGCCTGCAGGACTTAGCATAACGAACCTTTTGAGCTGTTCAGGGAATTTCACCATCCTATACTGGATGTGGTTACCTTGTTCCAGTACCAGACAGTCATACACAAACTGCTATTACCCAAGATACAGATATACAAGCTCAACTAGAGCCTTTCACTCCAACTCAAAGTAATACACAATCTGCATATACTTCTATACCTTCATTTAGGCTTAGGATCTCGTCAAGCCATAGAGATCTAGATTATTTTAATGTTAGATAAAAGAATCGATCTCGACTTAGGTCTTTATCAATGTGTGCCCCACACCAGCATACCAAGCCATCCAAGATAAGATGCTTATTACTGCGTATGCTGCAGCCTACACCGACAGTTTATCCTGGCACTGTCTCAGCTGTGATAACTATTTATATCTCGCTAGGTCAAACGATCCATACGATCTTCCGTGATCTTCTACACACCGTATGATCTCCCTATCGACGAGATAAGAGGATAGTTGCATTTGCGACACATGTTTGTTAATTCAGACAGGAGATGAACATACAACATTTATGATTCCCAGTATATTAACCAATCGACCTTGTACATAATATACCAACTAATGCTTTCAGTATATAAATCCATAAGATCATTAGGGAAGGCTATGAAAGATGCTTGTTTTAGAGTATAAATTATAGTTTAAAATTATTGTAAACTCAAAAACATGCTATCTCTTTGCTAGCTAAGAGTGAGTTCGACTACATCAAGAAGAGGGAAATTGTTGGGAATTTATGTTAAAAATTCCTTCTTTAATTGATGTTTAGATGATTCAAACATACCATTAGATTAGAGTGTCTCTAGCTAGATTAGTTCACACTTGTAATGTCCTGTATAGGAACTATCAAGTTTAAGTCGCAGCTAATTGCAAGCTTTTGAGGATTAATTGCGGGCGTATTCCCTTCACTAGCAAAGGAGCTTGTTTGGGTTTGCTGACATTAATGCCTTTACCAGCAAAGCGTCTTTCCTTTGGAGGAAACTCCCACACACATCATCATCTATTGGGATCCACCAACCAAGAACTAACTCGAAGACATCACTAATAAGGCAATACTCATCCGACAGAAAGAGGTACAAGCAAGCTAAATTAAGGGAGCAATTTCTCAAGATAACTCCAGAGTTTAAGAAATGAGATCTTTAAGTATGTGACATTTAAAGCTTGTTCGTCCAAGGAATCAACCAACAAACATTCCTTAGACTTGCTAAAAGAGCCATTTAACAAAACTCCACCTGCTCTGACAAAAAGAACACTAAAAGTCAGAAAATTGAGACTTCAATGGGACTTGCTCCTTTTGTCTCACAATAGCTCCAATCAGCTTCAAATTTAAACCTTCCAAGAAGCGTTTATAAATAGAGGCTGCAAATTACCTTTTGGCAGTTAAGACTTTGATAAATTCTATGATGTTAACAAACATCTACAAATTTGACCGATCTTTCTCAATAGCTACCAACACTCAGCACTCAAAAGATTTTAGGTTGTTCTACCAGTTTTTCGTGTAACCTCCCTGAACAAGAGGCTCTATGCGTCTAGCAAGAGCTTTTACTTTGATTTTCTAACTTCCTAAGTAAGTAAACGCCAATGGACATTCTCGGGAGTTACTCAAACTCCCACGACCAGCTGGAGGTTTAGTTGTGCGCCCACATTTCAGATATGAAGAAGCGATGGAGAGCAATGGACTTGGCAAATGTGCTAGTGGACTGGAGGACACGGGCATTCACCAGCTAGTAATATATTGTGCGACATCTTTGCAACTCCAACTAAGTGATTTCCATACTACATGTCTGAAGAGAGGACGTAGTATGGTTTGGTATGAACCTTTTTAATTCGTTTGCATTATTTACAAATTTTTTTTAATTTCTTTATCGATTTGAAACCCAACACATTAAGTGTTAGAAAATATTATTAAATTCGATCTAAGTAATATATTGCTCGCTAAGGAACCAATTTTCTGAACCAAAACTAGTGCTATAATCACCAGCTTGGAGGGTATTAACTAACTCTTATTTGGCCCCTACAAGTTCTTATTCGTTGTTAGGGATCATGACTAATAGTGTTCCCTAATTCATTGAACTAGACTTTCTGAAGGTTGACCCTTAGTTCCTTTTGTCTTCGTACATAAGATCTTCTTTTGTTATTTTCAAATTGAGACTCCCATTCAATTGATAAATTTTGATCGCTCCGATCGGCCTTCTCTTGAGAAGGTGAGCTGAGTCCTAATGAGTTAGGACACGATAATATAATACAAGTTTTCAAGGTGGGACTCTAACTTACCTAGTCTAGTCAAGCCAATTCTATATAAATAATTAAGGACTAAGTTGGTTTGACACATATGAAAACATTAATTAATTAATATTGTTGCTTAAATGTATATAATACATTAGTTATGGTTATATAGTGCAAAAATAATTGAATATAATAATGCACAATGATGTCCATTGTGTATCTTTTGTTAAAGTTTTTGAAAGAATATAATATATTTTATATATCTCATAATGTAATTTACATTACAAAATCATAGATTGTATGTATATTTTCATACATTTTACGAATAATCATAAAACAGTATTATATTGTTTTGTAAGTGTATATAATCCATTAGTTATTGTAATATAGTGCAAAAACAATTAAATATAGTACAATGATGTGAAATTGTGCTGTTTTGATTGAATTTATGAAAGAATATAGCGTATGTTATATAGGATAATGTATTTTATGTTAAACTATCATTTATTTTAAGTATAATTTTATGTGTTTTACGAAAATTATTATAATTTTGTACGATTTATGTACAGAATCATTATTTTTTTTTCTTGCAATTTTTGTCCACCAAATATTCGTTATAAATAGTTCGTTTAAAAGTTGATGAAATTATCTTTAGTTTGATACATAAACGTGAAAAATAATTTAAATTGATCGAATTAATTATGACCATTTAATAATTTTAATAATTTTTATTAGAAGGTGGAGAAAAACAACTACAAAAATCATTAAAAATGAATAATGCACCTTTCACTCCTGAAAATGAATGCTGAAGTTTTTAAATAAATACTATTAGATATGCAAGAATGAAGAGCTAGGATTTTACGTAAGGATGATGGGTTGCAAATTAAAATTCAAGCTAATTAATATTAATTAGCAAGTCGCAAACGGAGTAGTGGGGGATGGATAGTTTTTTAATTTTTTTTAATAAATTGATATTTATTTAAACTTAGATGTTTTCGAAGAAATTTAAATATGTGACCTCTTGATCCTGATAAAGTACTTTCACCACTATATTCTGAACGAGGAGACGGGGTGCTGTGTTAGAGAATAATGACGTTCAAGTACATTCATCACCACTTAGTGTAGTATTAAAAAATTTTAATGTATTTTACGATAGTATAGGAACATTTACTGTATTCGTTCCCGAATTACTTTGGAACCCTAGGAAATAAATTTATCTTTTTCTTAAATAATACTATCTATATATTCCAATTCAAACCAATTCAATCATATTAAAAAAATATTTTAATTGAATGAATAAGAACAGAAATGATTGAGTGCATGCTCAGATTTACACATTATTGACTTCATAAATAATTTACAGACAAATTGAAATAATAGACATTACAAATCACAGTTCATATGTTCGATTGATGCAGGTGATTTGATGATAGTTCTATTAGCGCTAATAAAAAAATTTCAGTAATAAAATACCAATAATTGTAGCCAAAGGTTTCTTTTAAGTAAATCACCACAAATCCAAAATAAGTGATAGTTCATAAAAAGTAATAGAAATCGATTTGTTCTGCCTTAGTCACATAAAAGGAAAAAAACCAATATCATTCACTAAATTAAAATTATTATGGGATAAAAATCATATGATCTTCATGAATTCTAAAATCAGATATTTACTTGTGTTCGTAGAATTTTTCTCGTACAAGAAAAATGAACTAAAAATATGATAATTAAAAAATAATAATATTAATAAGTAAAATTCAATAAATTATCCTTGTGTCCCTTACAATATGGCGCTCTGAAAGAAATTGATTTCAAAACTTTTCATAATTTAAAGATATTTACACAAGGAATATTTGCGGTGAAAATTACATCGAAAAAGACAATACAACTCTAATATATTGATGCAAGTTCCAATAACATGAATCCTAACACACACACACAAAAAACTAAATAAACCTAAAGCTAATTTAAGGGCATGATGTCTTTCCCATTTGGAAGATTGCATGAGGAAACAAGGAATGAAATCATAGTATTATGGTCAATGTATCATGTCATATGGAAATAGGGGGGCCCTATCTCATGATGGGATGAGTTGAATACTTGTCAAACAATGCACATGCAATGCCCATTGCCATGTAGATTATTCAAGTCACCAACATCATATATATCAATATCATTTTGATGTCACAAAATTAAATAAATTGCTACCCCTATAGTCTAATCTATCTATGCATTTGACCACAACAATTAATTAGGACATAATGGTTGCCACAAATTGTCCCACTTTTAGTGGGAAATGTTTTGGATTAAACAACTTTGGGGTCAACCTTGCTCCCATTTCCTGCAATTGAACTTTGATTTTTCTTTTTTGGAGACTTCTCCTTACTCTTGCTGCCCTATTGTGACCCTTAATGTGGGGGGTTGGGGGTCAATTAGGTGACTTACTTTTGTATGTTTATTCCTTAATAATGTTATGGAATTCCTCATCATTTAATGAATCAATTCTTGAACAATTACTGGAATATCAATTTGATAGGTGAAGTTGGTTGAAGAAATCATGAGTTTAATTTATGTTTAATAGTATAATTCATAAATTAGCTGGTTGAGTAAATTATTTTTAAAATATAAAATATAGATTTATATATATTTTTTGTTTCCATATTGAGGCGCAATGGTTAAAGCGCCTTATTCATAGCCAAAAGATCATGTACGAGATTTCCTGAAGATATGTATGTACGTAAAATTAAATAATAAGTGCATTTCTATTTTAAAATGTTATACTTTTTATACTTTATTATTAATAATTATAATTAATCTCGGATTACTTTTATTAGTCCCAAAAAAAGAGTAGATTTGAGTAAGAATAAACATTTGTGAATAAAATTTTTTAAAGATCAGAATTTAGTCTACACAATCAAATTGTGGTTAGATGAGATTTTAAAATTTAATTTAATTAATATCCTATTTAATAATTCAACCAATTAAGCGGTCCAAACAAAATTCGTCATTTAAGGTAGTGAGAAACTAAAACCAATAAACAAATCACGTAGCTAATAGCCCTTCCACTCACAGTTAGTGTTTAGCAAATTTTATGGTAAGGTTTAACTATATTATTATTATTACTATAAATTTTTTAAATATATTATAAATTATGTTTAATTATATCATGTAAACCCCGTATTTTATTTAATGAATTTTCAAATTTATCGTAGTAATATTATATTTCTCCGATCGATTATTCCATTGATGCGTAACCGATTTTATTATAAGAGTAATTTTAATTGCAAGCAAGTCATGCAAGCTTATTTTGATAATATTGGGCAAACATTTTACGAATAAATGAATATCAGGATTTTATCAACCATATTGAAATAACTTAAATTCGATCAACTCGTATCGCGTCACGAGTTTTCGTAGAAATTTATTGTCAATGACATTCAAGTGAGCGATGGCCTCACATCCGAAAAACTTAAAGATGTTTTATTAACGTAAATGGTAATTCCTACTTTATTCCTCATACCATAAGTAGTATGGTAAAAACAACCACATTATCCACCATATATTCCCTTTGATCACCATTAATCTTTGGATAAACCTATTTATCAATATTTAATTTCTCTTTTGATTAGTTAAACTTGGCAACCATGTTTTATTTTGAAATTAAGTGTTGGAAATCATTTCATTCCCCCCACTTGCCTTCCTCACTTTCGAACACATAGAGAGTGAGCGTGAGAGTGTGTTCTTCATTTTGGAGGCTTGATTCACCTCCTTCCGGCAAGATCATCAACTCTTAGACCCAAACACTTGATCCTTGGTTGAAGGTGAAGCTTATCACCTAAGGCATGTCATTTTGGAGATTCAACACCATTGTTCTTCCCTTGATTTTCCTCCATGACCTAAGGAGAGGAACCAAGATTCAAGGCTAGAGTTTTCCAACGTAGAAGCTTAAAGGAAGAAAGAAAAATTGAAGGACTACAAGGGTGAGTCCTCTTATGACCTAGAACACCACCCTCTTTACCCTTGAAGCTTATGCTATTCATATTTGAAACCTAGCATGAGAGTGATGAGATGTGTTGGATAAGCATGATAAAATCGTTTTAAGAGAGAATGCGATGAAGGAAGGTTACCGAGCTTGTATGCATTCTAACTAAAGACTAAGCATGTTTAGATTTAAATTTTTTGAGACATTGCCTTATTGGATTGTGTATGTTTTAGAGCATGTTAATCATGAATCATAATGTGTTGATGATTGAGAGACTTAAGATTTTGTATTTTTCCATGTTTATTATTTGAGAGAAAAATCCATGTTTATTTTGTATTTATTCATGTGGAATCTTTGAGAGAAAAATCCATGTTTATTTTCGAAGTTGTTTGGTTCTTGAAATTTTTGGAAACACTTAGTACCTTCAATCTTGAGAAAATATTTAAGATGTGGTTAATCATGCTATTAATCAAATCAACATGTTATTAGACATTTAAAAATGTTCGAGGATCATTAAAAATCATTAGAACGAGTCCGAACAACTGAGTCGAGCCAAACATCACTTTTTCAGCCCATCAAAGTGGCTCTGTTTCAACTGTTTTCGGCAACGTCTACCAATGTCGGATCTTTGCTTCGACCAAAACCGGAGGCAGCATTCGGAACCCTTGACATCCACCTTACCGAAGTGCAACTCATTGATCAAAACACTTATTGAGCACCCCTATAGAACCGTCACTTAACCCACCACAAAAAGTCTATCCGATGCCCAATCAACACGAATCCAAGCATTTGTTCTTTTAAAGTTAAAACTTAACCTTGTATGTTCGAATTAAATATCATCATTTGTAATCCGCCTTAATTAAGCCTACACCTTTTGTTTCCAACCACAACCACATATGATTCATTCATGGCAAGACTTCAATAACTTAATATGATTTGAGAATGCTTTATTAATTTCTTAGATGATCCATGATTTATTTGTCCTATTTCATTTCTGCAAATCTCACTAAAGCCAATGAACACTCTTTATTCACTCGACTCACGTAATAATAATAATAACAATAATAATAATAATAAAATAATAATAATAATGGAAGAATTGCTCTTTCGGTATGAAATGACACTTTTATCATGTCACTTATTTAATAATTCTTTAGGAAATATCGAAGCTTGATTTGAAGCAGCGTGCCGAAGCGGATCACCTCACACCTACTTAAGTTGGACACTATTTTCAATAAATTACGAACGAAAACTTTTTTTAACTTTTGAGCATTGAGCTCATATAACTTTGACGACAATAGTGTGAGTTTGAGTTACTCACAAAACTTTGATGATAATAGTGCTTTTATGAGAAAATCTTGATTTCTAAAAAAAATTCAGAAACCTTCCTCGGACTCAACTCTTGGATAGAGCGTGAACTCCAGTGTAACTCTAATTTAGTTGCTAAGAGTCTCGCGTAAGACACGTGATACGATCCTCGCCGGGAAGGTTTAGATCGCAGCCCAGGAACAAGAGTAGACACGACGCGGAAACGACTCGAACATAGCTGGAACGGAAACGACAATAGGATGGAACTCCAACAAAACTAATTCAACCCTTCAAATGACGTATTCCAGACGAATCTCATATACACCCCAAGAAGCTGAAGAACTATCGACCCTTCAAATGATGTATTCCAGACGAATCTCATATACGCCCCAAGAAGCTGAAGAACTAATGATGCAGAACGGTAGAAGACACCACAATCGGATGTGTAAGTCCGATTGATAAGTCAAGTTTGAATTTCAAGGTAATCCACAGAAATTCATGAGTTTTCAGGATTGGAGAAATAACTCACAAAATTATTATTGAACTGAAAACTAAATTACAATGAAAATATGAAGCCCTATTTATAGTGAGAAAATCAAATCTCTAAACCTAATCTAACTAGGAAATCAAATCAAATCTAGAAATCAAATCTTGCTAAAAATCAAATCTAACAAATCTAGAAATCAAATCTTGCTAAAAATCAAATCTAACAAATATCCAAGATATTTAAAGACAAATCAAATCTTCTCTTTTCTTCAATAGTATCTTGATATATCTTTATCTCTCATAAATCACAACCTCAATAATTTAATTAAGTCCAGATGACTTAATTAAATACTTCAATTTTGGACCCTTCAATAATTTAATTAAATTCTTCAATATTGGACCACCTTGATTCTCATCATTCCCCTCCTCTTCAAATGGATTTGTCCTCAAATCCACGTCTGTACTGGATTCAATTGACCATCTTACATTGCCCTTGGTTGGCTTATTCGGTGCATCATCATGTTCAGACTCTGGCAATTGCTTATCTTCATGCATCTTTCTTTTTGGAATAAGAGTTCTTGCAGAAACAAACTTATGTACTATTTTCTTCTCAACCTTCTCCTCCACTAAACCTTCCTCCAATGGAGTATGGACTACTATGTCTTCTTCCTTGGTCTCTTGACTTTGGCTTTGCATTGCCAAAACTGGACTGGTAATGATAGTGAGTGTGGCCGGATCCTCAAATTCTTCATTGTCTTCAACATGACTCTCCAAAGCTGTAGCAACTCTCATATCCTCTTCTTTGGGCTCTTGAATTGAAGCACTCATCGACTCGGATTGGGTTATCATTGCCATTGTCTGCTCATTCTCTGATTGAAACTGTTCTGATGAGATTTTACTAACTGCTTGTGAATCCTTCCAACTAACTTGATTTCTACTTGTGTCTTTGTCGTTAATCCTCCTTCTCTTTAATTGATCCTCAATACTGCTGGCTGTAACGACTATGACAAGCAAGTGATCAAAAGGTTGTAGCTCATCTACTCTTTCTCGGATTTCCCAATTCAATCCAGCCAAAAATCTTTCCATTGTTGACTGTGTATCCTCAATGATATTGGCTCGAATCATTGCTTCATCCATCTCTTTGTAATAGTCTTCTACACTTTTAGATCATTTCCTCAAATCCTGAAACTTGTAACGTAATTTTCGATAATAGTAATTAGGTACAAAATGTTTCCGCATTACAACTTTCATCTCTTTCCAAGTCATGATTGGCCGCTCTTGATTCTTCTCTTTGTCAATCATCAATTGATCCCACCAAGTAAAAGCATAATCAGAAAACCCCATAGCTGCAAACTTGACTCTCTCACGTCCATAAATCTTTTGACTCTCAAATGTATGCTCAATATTTCTCTCCCAATCAAGATATAATTCCGGATCATATCCTCTTTGAAATGATGGAATGTTCATCTTAATGATTCATCAAATTGATTAAAGGAAGGTTTTTTTTTTGCTATACGTAACTTAAAAGTAGATTGACTCTATATGGATGGATATATATATGAATAAATATGGATAGCTAGATAAGAAAGTATATAGAGATGTAGAATATCTAGATATGGATATATGTGATTTCTTAAGGAAGATATGAATGAGACAAATATGGATATGGATAAATAAGATAGATATGGATATCTAGATACGAATAAATATGGATATGAATAAAATAGATATGAATATATATGAATGGGATATATATGGATGGATATGATTAGATATGAATAAGATATATATGAATAAATATTAAAATATATGGATAAATATATGGATGAATATGGAATGGATAGATATGGGTAAATATGAATGAGATATATATGATATAGATGAGATATGGGTAAATAATGATGATATAGATATATAATTAGATAAAAAAATGAAAATACTAATTATAATACTTAAAAAAATGAAAATAAAATAGATAATAATAAAAAAAAACGAAAATAAAAATAAAAAGAACAAAAACTAACACGAAAAAATTGAAGTGGACAGGACACGAACGGACAAGACACGAAATTAAACTGGAAGGAAAAGAAAAGAGAGACACGACCTGGTTCTTGATACCAAAATGATACGATCCTCGCCGGGAAGGTTTAGATCGCAGCCCAGGAACAAGAGTAGACACGACGCGGAAACGACTCGAACATAGCTGGAACGGAAACGACAATAGGATGGAACTCCAACAAAACTAATTCAACCCTTCAAATGATGTATTCCAGACGAATCTCATATACACCCCAAGAAGCTGAAGAACTATCGACCCTTCAAATGATGTATTCCAGACGAATCTCAT
>JAPKLW010000437.1:347953-362344 GCA_026898455.1 Plectranthus barbatus
AGGATTGGAGAAATAACTCACAAAATTATTATTGAACTGAAAACTGAATTACAATGAAAATATGAAGCCCTATTTATAGGGAGAAAATCAAATCTCTACACCTAATCTAACTAGGAAATCAAATCAAATCTAGAAATCAAATCTTGCTAAAAATCAAATCTAATAAATATCCAAGATATTTAAAGACAAATCAAATCTTCTCTTTTCTTGAATAGTATCTTGATATATCTTTATCTCTCATAAATCACAACCTCAATAATTTAATTAAGTCCAGATGACTTAATTAAATACTTCAATTTTGGACCCTTCAATAATTTAATTAAGACCAAATGACTTAATTAGATTCTTCAATATTGGACAACCTTGATTCTCATCAACACGGAAGTAGTTGGCTACTTGATGACCTTGTTTCACATTAATTAAGTTCTTGAGCAATAGTAGTCTTGACGATAGCAGCCATAATTTGCTTCTGTATATAGCAGTAATCATCTATTTTCAGCAACCATATCAATTACACATAACTGATACTCTTTTCATGTATTCATACATTTCATCAAGAACTAGGAAAAAGTCTTTACTTCTAGCCATGACACAAGTCATGATGTAAGAAACTTTTGTAGACTTTTTCTGTGTTGTGTACTATGCATCAGAACGACTCTCTGCTATCAGTTCTCTGAGTAGAGCGTGCCTTTAGCAGTTGCATCTACTATTCATTTGAAGACTCCATAATTAAGTTATTGTATGTTTCAAGGTTAGAGCATCTACTTCTCCAACTGACAGGTTTAGTTAGTTTTGCCCTGCATTCCTCTCTAAGTTACTGTCTGAGTAAGATACATTTTGGTTTTCTCTCCGAGAGGTATTTCGTATTCTATTAAAACTCAATTAACCTATACAAGGTTAGAATTAAGGAATTGCACTAACCAGTTCTTGAAGAACTAACTCACTATTTTGTTTCGTTTAACAAATTAAAACTTATGAAGAACTAACATAAATTTCTAAAAATTTCAGTTGTACAGAATAGAGGAAGTTAAATTTGTCAGTTGTACAAATAAACTGAATTCCCCCTTAACCTTTCTACCCAGTTAAAATAAGTCTTCCCCCTAAATAAGCTGAGGTAAGAAGAAGATATTTCTGGATTAAATCGTGTATGCAGAAATGCATTGAAAATGCAAGACGGAGAAAATAATTATGTGAGAGGATTGTTCATATAAAAAAAATTAAATTCATTACACTTGATTTGAAGGAAACACCAAACACAAGTCCACTACTGTTGGTCTCAAATATAAGTCAGGTAAAGTGCAATGGCAGATTTTCTTGCAAGCTAGCGATTTTGGCACCAGCTCAGATTCAGAAATTTGTTATTTACCTAGGAAAAATTCAATAATATACTCCAAAACTTGAGATGTTTGGTTTTGAATCCAATTCATAAAATAAATAAAACCGTAAATAATAGACAGAATTTATAGAGGTTCAAACAAAACCATCCTATGTCCTCTCTTCAGACGTGCAGTTTGGAAATCACTAAGTTGGGGATTACAAAGATATCGCACGATCTATTTGCCAGCTAATGAATGCCCACGTCCACAACTCCACTAGCGCAGTCACCAAGTCCTTTGCTCTCCTTTGCTTCTTCATATCTGAATTATGGGCGCATCACTCAATCTCCAGCTTGTTATAGAAGTTTGAGTTCATGTTGAGAATGTTGGATTTCAGTATACACCCGTAATAGTTATCACTGGAGTAGTGGCAACTCTAAGAAAACTGAAGTAGCTCTTTCTAGATACATGTTGAGCTAATTAACATTATAAATTCATGTTCAAGTAAAGACAGTCGAACAAGTAATTCAGTCACTGAGATCAGATATTGTAACCCATAGAGTGTCTAATCAAGCCATGCACATAATATTTCATGCAAATATTTTGGATTTTTAAATCTACTAACATGTACTAAAATAACCTGGACAAAATGGACATCAAAGTGCATAAACAAAACACACAATAAATTATGAAAATCACTAAGGGGAGTAATTAATTAAAGAGAAAGATACATTTGGGTTGTGGGTATTAAGTCTATCCTTTCACTCATGCTCAAATCTTACACTAACATCGAATCTGACCATCAGCCTTTCACAATTACTAAATGCACCCTATCGACTCACTGAGATCATGCCTCAACACCCACAAAATCATATGTCTATGCTTAGTCCAGATGAAAACATGTGATTCAAGACCAGGTTGTTGAAAATAGGTAATAGATATCATATGTCTACGCATAGCCAACACTCTAACCTCATATTTGTCTTCCTATATGCGATCTTTCAGCGTAAATATGGATGAAATAGTTGTGCAGGTGATCAATCAACAAAAATGAATCTATAATAATCAAATCCAGCTAGAAAAGGTTCCTATTAGGCGAAAACCACATAATCATAAAATAAACAATACAAACTAAGTTCCAGCTAACCTACATTGTATTGATTAAGCGCATAAAGTAAAGATACAAGAAAATTGGTAGAACCCTATCGAGATGCTGATGTTCTTCTCTTTCCTCATCTTTACTCTTCGTCACATAATCGTCTCCTCCAAAAATATCTTGCACATGAAGAAAGTGAATCCCCCTTAATATTATTCTCTTTCCCCCTTTTGTACTCTAATTTCTCTAACAAATTTGTGTTGTCTTTTCTGCCCTTGTGTGTTGTCATAAAAAATTGAGATACTTATGTAACCAGAAAAAGCTTTGAAAAACACTTTTGCTTTTGCGTCAGAATATGGTCCCCCTGGTACAGTCTCTCAGTTCGTAGTGATGCTACTCTATTGCTCCAGTATTGCATTCAGAATATTACTCTTTTAATTCTTTGGCTCGAAATACGATTATTCTTAATCATTTTCCCTCACAAAACAAATAAAAACTGCAAAACACAAATGTGCAAGAGACACAATGCAAACAAAGGTAAACACAATGCAAAAATAACTTAAAAAGGGTTAGAAACACTCCAAAGAAAATAAAAGACACCAATAATACACTAAAATAATAACTCCTACAGGGAGTTATCAACGCGTAGAGCCTCATGTTCAAGTAGGAACACAAAAAGTTGATAGAATAGCCGGTAAGCTTTTTAATGCAGGTAGAATTCTTTGATATTCAGTTAATTTAGGTAACCTTCTCAAGGTGGTTTGTACCCTCTATTTATAGGCAATCCTTGAAAGGTTTGAATTTGAAGCGTGATTGGAGCTGTTGTGAGCCTAAAGGAAGACGTCCAATCGAAGTCTCACTTCTTCTGACTTGTAGAGTGCTTTCTATAATAGTTGGTGGAATTTTGGTGCTCTAAGTCAGAATGGCTCTTTCTGGCCTATCTACTGAATGGACTTGTCTTGAACAGTCTTAGCTTGTCTTTGCTAACTTGTGTCTATTCTGGCTGGTTGGGTGTCGCTTTGCTGGTGATGTCTGCTAGTAAGCTCCTCCCTGGGGTTCACCAACTGGTGTTGAAGTGTCAGTGAGCATTCTCTATTGGTGCTTTGCCGGTAATGGCGTTTGAACCAATAAACCCGAACAAGCTCCTTTGTTGGTTAAAATTTTCTAGCAAACCCAATTGCTTGTGATTAGCTCCGATTGACAACTACATAATTCTTATACAAGACATTACAAGTGTTGAGCTAGAGATACTCTATCTAGTGGGTTTGTTTAACTCATAAAAACTTCAATCAATGAAGAAATTCCTAATATTAATTCCTAATAATTTCCCTCTTTTTGATGTTGTCAAACCCACTCTAGGCTGGAAAGAAGATAGTAAGTTTTTCAAGTTTACGATTAATTTTAACTATCATCTTTACTCAGAATCAAGTATCACTCGATAATATAATCATATGGGAAAAAATAACAAAATGACCAATTTTCAGTGTCTAGTTGAGTCAGTCTTAATATTGTTTCCTCCAGATAGAGTATTTTCTAAATTGTTACAACATGTTTAACCTATATAACGTTAAAAATGTGAAAAGACTTCACCAAGGTCAGAAATAACCTGACTGACTGACTCTTGGTTTCAAAAATCCCCCTCAAACAGATACAAAAGATGTGAGATGTAGGACATCTAAATTCTTCTTCAAGTTGAGTTTTCACTCTCTTGTTCAGGTTTGTCTCAGCATCTTGATAGACTAAGGAGGGATGAAGTAGTCATCGTTTAGTTCTTCTCCACATGTTATTACAAAAATCTCCATTTCTAGATGAAAGTTCAGCTAAACGCCATAAGGTATGAATGCGAAGGACAAATGCATGATGTTTTCCATCTACCTAAAGAAAAATTATTCGGCCAAGTTGATGTCAACACGATCATCCAATGACATCATGGTTCTCTAGGCATCTTCGTAGAATACTTTGGCAAATTCTAGACGACATACTATAGCTTTGCTAATGATGTCCAGATATATTACATAGAGTGGTGTGAGAGAGAGCATATGGGGACGTCCAACTTGAATCCATCACCATGTATCTGATTCACGTTCTTCCAATGTGATTTTTTAGGGTCCTTAAACACGACCACATAGTCATTATGCCTAGTTTGGACAAAAGGAATTTCAAGATGTTCCACAGTTTGATAAGAGAGGGAGTGATGACTTTTCCACTGGGAATGCATGATAGGGAAAGGTTGTCGTTAGGGATTCTGGCATTCAGATAGAATTCAACAATGAGTTCTGGTCTCAATTGTGAAATAATTATTCGATTAACAGAAGTTCACGTAATTCTACTGAACCAAGGAACTCTGTGGATATCTAAATAATTGTCATACATTAATAATTCACTAGCATGTTCTGATTTAATATTTAAATTGCTATGCAGAGGTTTATCAGATTACCTTACAACAACAGTGCCTGCAAATCTGCGCGTAGCGATTGAAAACTTTAAATCCTCGCACTCCACATTTAATCCTGCAGAATAAAAATTAAATATCTTCGATTTTCATAACTAATTGAAATAAAAATTAATGAGAAAAAGGGACTGAAATAATACTCCAGATCCGATCTTCTATTCTTTGTCCCTCTCTCCTATATGAATATCTGGTGAAGACTACTACAAGATATTGCACCGATCGAGAAGCATAATTTCCTCCCCCTCTCAGATGTTGTCACCTATCAGCTCCCACAAATATTATATGTTGATTAGCAACTAATGAACAAATGATCTGATGACCTAAGCGGGTATTTATAGGAAAAATATGATCTTTAATGGCTTGAGCTATTCATGGGCTAAAATAATGACCAGTATGCAAATAATAAATGCGGCCTCTAAATTAATTTATTCCTATATTCAACCAAGAATACGGCCTCTAATGATGTATGACTTACGCGTGATATTTTGCGACATCTTGTCGTAGCATATGGCGGTCTCAATGGACATGCTAAATCGAGTCTTATCAAGTTTATTGTAAGATTAAAAAATGGGTCAGGGTTGTTCAGTGCGTGAACATGTAGTTACACTCATCTAGCTCATCGATGAGTACACATTAATGGTTGGTCAAATTCACAACGATGTTAAAGTTGACTTGATACCCAACATGCTACCGAAGTCAATTGATGACTTCAGAATTTCTGTTGCGAACATCATGAGGGAGTATACTGTTCATAGTCTACTCAAGGATCTTGTATATGTAGAAAAACCTCTTCAGTCTTTCTTGTGAGTCGCTCTGATTTGCTTGCGAGTTAGAAGAGTAATGCCAAAGGAAAGAGGAATGAAGGAAGCAGTGGGTGTAATCTTGCATTATCAAGTCTTTCTAGATCTCTTGCTAAAAGTTCTTGTAAGTAACGCCGTAATGACATGAAGAAAAAGAATGGTAAATAAGAGAGGAATAAAAGAATGAAAGATAGCAAGAAAGACAATTGTTTTAAGTGTGGCAAGAAGGGTCAATGGAAAGTAAATTTTCCAAGTTTGGTAACGAAGGGACTAGGTACGTCATCTTTTGCATTGCTTGTTGAAACATGTTTAGTATCAGTCCTTAGCGGGTAGTGGTTACATAGGTTAGTAATCATGATTGCTATACTTTGTAGGGGTTCAAGCTGATCATAAGGCTTTAAGATGGCGGGATTACCATCTCAAAGATTGATGTTGGAAGTCGCTAATTCAGCTGATGGAGATTTTAGTTTATGTTTATGATAAACAATGCTTGAGTTTTTGAAGAGATATTTTTGTAAATAACTCATTTCCATTTATGTTACTATGGATTATCAGTTATTTTTGATAGAATTATTCTATCATGATAAATAACAATGTTTTCCATTATTATTAATTGCACTTTATTTTCTCTTCACTACTTGTTTACATTATGTGATAGTGATCTTTGACATATTAAGGAATCTTTCTAGAGATGAGGTTACATCGGTCTATGTAGTTTTAAGTAATTCATGAACTTATGGATTTTTATCCAGGTATTCCTAAGAATGCTTCTTATGAATACTACTTAGAGGTATAAGATGATAGTCAGGCCTTTTAATAGGCTAGTTAATCATTAGAACATATTTCATGTTTGCTCTATATTGAGTCTACTTCCGCAATTTCCTTGAATAGGCATTGATGTTGTAATCACTTAAGATATGGATATGTTTATCTAATTCACTAACAAGTCTTAGTCTCTTACTTTAATCAAGAGCGTTTAAGACTAAGGTAGAGAGGAAGCTAAAAAACAACGTAAAAACATTATGGTTGATTTATAATTGTGTGTATCTGAAGTGATGTGTATTACACTATCTGACAGAGCAAGGGATTGTATCCTAGTTGACTACACCTTTTATCCATCAAGGGATGGTGTGCACAGAGCGAAATAAATAAGATTCTTTAAATTGGATAAGCTATGCCAGCTTTGCATTTTTTGTTTTTCGGGAAGTGCAACGAAAAGCGGTTGTGTATCTGCTTTATCCTATGTCTTTCGAGTCAGTTCCAAATACTCTAGTGAAACTTGACTTTTTCAAAACCAATGATGGGTAGTTCTATTTTTAAGCTAATAAAGGAAGTTGATTGGTTAGAAGAAAGGTTTAAGCTAATGTTGCTTTGTAAGCTATCCGAACTAATTGAAAAAAGGTGGTTTTCTTCGTATCCTAAACACAAGCGTGATGTATAGAATGAAACCACGAATCTAAATATGAGATTGTTCTCCGATGATTTGGAGAAGACAATTCAAATCTATCAGGAAATACCCTGTGATAGATTGAGTATACCTTGGTAGGAATGGTACCAATTGCAAGATCGCTCGTGCAAAGTATTAAACCACAAATTAATACACCAATAGCTAACATAATAAAAGAAGTGTCGTTGTAATGGGAGGTTGCCTTAACAAGCTTAACAATATTGGTTCTTGGAAAATAGTCACTGGATTTATTTCCAGTTTACGAGCAACATTGTACTGTCCCCTAAATACACAATGAAGATGTTAAGAAAAAAGATGCAATTTAATGAGGTAATGTCATAGATTAAGAAATAAATCAGTAACTGTTATGGATGTATATCAGAATCAGTGTTACCTAATAGCTTTCCAGCTATTGGCGACTGATTGATGTACATGTTAAGAAATGTTCGAATGGTAACCTAGTATACTTTAAAAGTCTAGCATTGTGAGAAAGGTATGATTAATAACAAGACCTTCTCATTAGTTGCAACTACTAAATCCATTGGAATTCTTTTGACCATAACAATGCATATGAACCTAACCATGTGGAAGATAGATTTCATCATCCTTGGTTTTCACAAACGAGTACCTTGATAAAAGGTGATGACATCTATATGCAACAACCAGATAAGTTATATGCAGTGAGATGAACAACTTCTTGTTTAGAAGCCAAGGATGTTTAAGTACGAACTTAAGGGAGCTTCAAGGTCATGAAATACACATTTGTATATTGTATATTGAGAACGAGAACTTCAAGTACCTATTATGTGTGAGCAGAAACATGATTTTCCTTGCACATTATGTAGATAGTATTTATACATTCGGAAATGGTGTGATAATATTGTTAGGCATAAAAAGATTATTATCCGAATAGTTTCAGGAATAGAACATATGATATATCGGAACATCATTTTGATTAAGTCTTGTGTGAACACAATAAAAGATGTCAGGTGTCTCAAGTAACTTAAATTGATTCGGTGGTGACTCATTTCATAATAAGACCAAGAAAGGGTTGCAACGTTTCTCGATATGGCGATGAACGGAGTTGGATATCTGTAATGCTATAGGCAGGGTAAAAAATATCAATTCAACCCTGGAAAGGCTCATTAGTTTATAAATGAGTCATGGATGGTATCGGATATCCACGAGGATCATGAAAGGAGGAAATTGACCTCTAACTATGTGTTGTCCTTGGAGGAGGAGTTATAGGAATTTGACAAAAATTTTTGTTGCATTCTGATATGAAGGCTGAGTGTGTAACAGCTTCATAAGCTTTGTAAGAAGTAGTATAACTCTTGTATTGTCCTCCAGAGGTGTGTTTTTCGAGTTTGCCTTCTAGAATCACAAGGTACTTTG
Organism: Plectranthus barbatus; assembly: GCA_026898455.1. Lineage (NCBI taxonomy): Eukaryota > Viridiplantae > Streptophyta > Magnoliopsida > Lamiales > Lamiaceae > Plectranthus > Plectranthus barbatus. The sequence goes on from JAPKLW010000437.1 coordinate 356,460, forward strand.
ATCGCGCTGATAAAATGACAAACTCAAGAAAACCAAAGACTCACAAGGTGTTGAAACCCTTAGAGTATGTAGTACCAAATTATAAAAGAAATTGTACTAAGATACGATGTGTATAAAGAGGGAGCGGTTGACTTGAAAGGTCTAGCAGATTTATCTGCAAAGTGTTTATCTCAGAGGACTTATGAGGATCACACTCATAGTCTGGATCTATAGGTAAAATTGATCACAAGATGATAGACGTGTAAATAAACTAGGTCTGATATAGACGTATTTGATACTCTGATAAATAAATAGTATTAATGGTTTGAGGAAACCCATGAACACTATTCTCAACAACACTATATTGATATTCATTTGCTCCGAACACTTTATTATGGTTGATATCTTCTTTTGAGATTTTTCAGATTATTAGCAATTGTAAATCAAGTTTTTTAGTTTGATTCTCGTGACACTGAAGATTGCAAAGCTTAACTCCACTCTCGATAGGATCTTCCCTAACTCAAATTAAGAATCTACATAGCATTAGTTTTGGGATTGTTTACTAAAAGCATTTAAGTTTAAGTGCGTTCGTTTGATACACTGGTCTTCATAAATGTGTTACATCAACATAGTCATTATCTGATATTACAAACTATAATAACTTATTTTCTCGCCTAAAAGGATGATCATATGGTGTGTAGGAGATCATAGAGGATCATATGAATCGTGTGACCTAGTGAGGTATAAACTAATCTTGTCAGACTTGAAGGAAATGTCTAGAAAGGTGTATCGGTTCTTCTCTTTACATATTTTAATGGTTCTTTTATCTTGGAAGGAGACAGTGACAACTTTGTCAGCCATTCTGGAGGGTTAATTTCAGGGATATATACTTATTCCTACAAAATAATGATTATAGTCTAGGTCCCCGATCATTAGCGGGTCCTACAGGATTAGAGTGATCAATCATTTAGGAATCCAAACCCAAATTGACTTTGGTATACGATGCTTCTCAAAGAACTTTCTTACAACCTCCGTCTTCCTTCTACAATAATGCATAGATTTTTATGGAAGGACTAGTGTTGTACACATGTGTGTATAGTCGTCTTGGAAGTGGACTTTCTTGTTGGACCTCGAAAGCCAGGTTCTGAAAATGAATGAGAACTGTTTGGTATCCTTGGAATGAATAACCTGCCTCTTTCCTTAGCCTTCATAGCCCTTGAAAAAAAATATATGATTGGGCTCAGGCCTCATGTAGGTGTTCCCCCAACTTGGATGAATCCTTTTCTAATTTTGAGAGTGAGAAAAAGATCTATAGTTATAATAATAACCAGAGGAATTGTCTGGCTTCATTGGTAGCCTAGCTGTTGCTACCATTGCTGGCTGCTTCGTCAAACTGGCTGTGCGAGTCGGCTTCCAATTAATAGAAACTTGTTGATTAGCCACTTGCAGGGCTATCCTGGCTTCCTTGCAGCATGGTGCTTGTCAAGCTTAGGGTTGTTGGCTAACCGACATTTGGCATTCCCAGCAGATGCTAGTACATTTGGTTCTATTACCCTTTTACCCATCATTGTCATCATAATCAGGAATATTTGGAACTTTTGTCATGGATAGTATCGCCTTGCCAATATCCTTCGACGCTCTGATCTCAATCAACTACCTCAATTGATCTGTCTCCTTCTTGTTTACATGAGGGCACTCATGCTTCTGGTTATCGGTAGATTTATACTCAAAACACATGAGTTGAGGGTATTGGAAAAATCTCTTCTATGTTGATTGAGGAATATCAGCTTAAGATTTTGCCTTCTCTAACATTTTGGCGAGTCTCCTCGTCTACTCTTAAAGTTTTACGATAAATCTCTCTCCATCTTTTAAGTTGACACGACTCTAGATTCAACCTTATTTAAGTCTCTTTTTGTGTCTTTTAGTGAATATTTTAGTCCTTATGTGTAGTAGAGTCGGGGGTGTTTTGCCAAATTGTTTTAGAATGGAGAAAGAGGAGGAATAGGCCATTTCCAGACAAATTTGGCATTGTCAAGGGGAATTACCCAAATGAGCAACTTCAAGGACTGAGATGAATTAGCATACTCAGATGCATTTGATAACACCTCCTTTTATTAGGCAATTCGACATAAAAACTAGAACAGAAACTGCTGAAATCATGGCGCAAATCATTCTGCAAGGATCAAAAGTTGAAATCAAGCTTGGATTTACTGAATCAAATTGCGCGAAAGATAGAAGGTGCTAAATAAGGAAGGAGCATAATCAATGGGATCTGAATATAATCATTGTGTGGAATAGTAGTGCTTCATGTGGCAAATAAGGCTAATACAAAAGCCATGAACATCATTTAATTCCCATCACATTTTTTATGTTTTTTAAAAAGTACATTATCTTTTGTTAACATTCAGGTGAAGAACAAAAATATTCAAGGTTCCTAATACATCAATAACATTGTGAAGTTTGGCAATTCACTTATCTTTATTTCTTGCATTTATTTTATGCCTAGCTAAATGCCTAGTTCGGTGTGAATGAATTGATCTATTAATGTAGCTGAGATGTAAGTTGTGAGGTTTTGGTCCTTCTAATTTTGTTGAAACTAGTAAGTTTCCGTTCACCATCATTCCTTCTTGATGTCCTCCTAGATTGATATTTTTTCTAGTCAGACAATCCATTTTGGCTATTCTGGATTACTAACCGAGTAGATCTGGGGGAATTGGGCGACCAAAGTGGGGTTGCTTTAGTCGAGTGAACACATGAGTGGAAAAACCATTGAGGTAAGGGCTTGGAAAGGTTATGATAGGTTGAGCCAGGCAAGAAACTAGTATCATTAGCCTAGTATTAAAATGGATTCCCAGATCGTAATGCAGCTTCGAAAACACTAGGGTTGGGCTGGACAATTGCATTAAAAGGGGAATTAAGCAACTGCGGTTAGCCTTAATCATTCGGATGAACAGACCAAGTCAGCAGGAGTTGGGCATTTTTAGGATCACTAGGTAGAAACCTGGTTGTTGACTAAGGGAGATACCTCTAGTGGAAGTCTAGTGGTAGTATGAAATCCATGCAGTCTATTTAGTCTTAGGAATGATCCTTGTAGTAGCAGTGCCTGGAATTGAGATGAGTTCAAATTCTTAAAAGATAACATGGAATCTATCGACCTACCATTTGATCAATTGTAGGAAACCAATGAACACTATTCTCAGTAAAACGATATTTATATTCATTCTCTCTAAACACTTTATTATGATTGATATCTTCTTTTGAGCATTTGCAAATTACCAAAAATTATAAATCAATTGCTTTAGTTTGATTCTCGTGACAGTGAAGATTGCAAAGCTTAACTCCACTCTCCATAGGATTGACCTTGACTCGAATTAACTATCTACATAACATTAGTGTTGGGATTGTATAGTAAAAACATTTATTATTAAGTGTATTCGTTTGATACATTGGTCTTCATAAATGAGTTACATATACATAGTCCTTATTTGATATAACAAACATACGATACGAACTATAATATCATATTATCTCGCCTATAGGGATGATCATTTCGTGTGTAGGAGATCACAGAGGAACATATGAATGGTTTGACCTAATAACGTACAAAAAGTATCACGACTGAGACAATTCCTAGATAGTTTATCAATTTAGGCTACGTCACATCAGTTTATAAGTGATCTTATCCTAGCTACTTGATGTGTTGGTAAATTTTTATGTATTGATCGGATCAATGGTGAGATCGACATTCTCACTGACATACGAATAAGTCAGATCTCTAGATACTTGTTATGATCTTAAACCTAATAGAAGGCTAGGGGGCATGCACAAGTTGAACACACTTTGACTTCCCATGGTGGCATGTCGCCTGTTTAAGCTGGACATGTAGGTAATCATATCCACTCTAGGATGGGGACATTTTCTAAGGAGCTCACAAGGTTCATTATGCTAAACCCTACAGGTTAAATTATTAATTCAGACATAAGTGAAAAGGAGTGAGTAGTACTACTCAGGATATAAGAGATTAATTAATTGTGGCTGTTGTGGTGGAGGCTAGGGTGTGCTACTCAAGCCGGTGCTCGGGCCCGTCGTCCCAGTGCCGGCCTGCAGCCCTGGAAATGAGGGTTTGAAGTTTTTTTGGGCTCAATTTGGGCTTGAAACCCAAATTTAAAGCAAATTGTTGTTTTTCCAGCCTGATTCAGATTTCAAGTCCAACGGAGGCCCAGTTTGAAATCCTGTATCGAAACTTAATCTTGTAATAAAGTTAGATTCAATTTATTTTCTATGTAATCGCATATGAGGGCCCATGAGAATTTATTTTTTATTTATTTATTCTCGTATTGATGTGATTTATTATGTGCATATTTATTTACTATTTAAGCATGTTGTATGTGATTTATTTTATGTTTTAAATTGTGTCTATAAATTCCGGGATCATATTAATTTATGTTGGAATTTCTGATGTGACATAATTTATGAAACATGAAATAATGTGTGTGCATGAAACCTTTAGAAATTAAGATACAAAATTGGGTTTTGGATATTTTCAAAATAAGATCATTAGATCCCCACAAATACGACCTCTCATTGGAAGTAAGGCATCTCGAAGCGTAAATGTCTACTAAGTAGCTTGCGTTAGAGGTCACTTACCAGTTTTAATGCTATGAGGATTCTAAATAAATCATTTAGATTAAGATGAGAAGTGGGTGCCTCTGAGCAAAAGTCTACTAAGTAGATTACATTGAGACATCTTTCACAAGTCTCTAAGATTAATTTAAATTAGATAACAAAGGATGTAAAGGGCATGCGGTATGGGTTGAGTACGTATGCCAAATTACCTTTTATCATCCGGAGGTAGGATTGTGGTTATTTCGCTTAGATGTTGCTTGGAGTATAACTCATGAATGATGTCCCTGCTCTAGATAGGTGAACATGGTCTTAGTATCTCAAAAATTAATTTTTTTCCCAGCAGATACCTAGCATGTTAGAAAATTAAAGGGCCTATTTTTTTCTGGTTTTGCATTTTTCGTAAACATCTACTAAGTAACTTGTGGTAAATCAGCTTGGGCAAATTGGAGGATACAAATAGTATTGTTTATCTAAAGGTTACTAGGCATATTTGTTTCAAACTTTCGTAGTATGTGCTTACGTTAATCTGCTTATTTGTTTTCAGATATATCTATTATTACATCGCTCATTAATTCAATTGTACACAATTCCTTGACTAGTCATAATTTTCCTGGATGGAAAAGTGACGTTGTCAAACTTATGGATTCATTTGGACATTTGTTTGTTCGGCAAACACCCTGTCTGAGTCTGCTGACCGATGCATCTTCCGACAAGGAGCGTGCGTAGTATCAAATGTGGATGTGGTCAAATGGCATGGCAAGACAATACATCTTGGGTGGTATGTCTAATACACTGCGTTCTCGTTATAGTGATGTATGACATACGTGTGATATTATGCGACGTCTTGTCGTAGCACATGGCGGTCTCAATGGACATGCTAAATCGAGTCTTATCAAGTTTATTGTAAGACAAAAAATGGGTCAGGATTTGTTGGTCCCGGTTTGTCAGAGTATAAAATGTTACGATACGCAGCGGAAATAAAGTTAATTGTTTTCTTGCACGCTACTTACTCACAGCTGACAGCTGGCAACTGGTCAGCTGGTGTTGGTTACTAAGTACGCAGCTGACAACTGGTAACTGGTCAGCTGGTGAATTAATACTTAGAATATTTTAGCCTTGTTTGCACAGTTATTTATCAGTTTTCAGGATATACTCCAGCACTTGAGTGCTGGGTTTAAAATATGAATGAAATGCAGAAAGCTGATAAATAACAAAGGATTTTATAGTGGTTCAATCAATCGATCTACGTCCACTCTCCAGTCGAATCACTGGAAATTCCA
>JAPKLW010000437.1:362354-388218 GCA_026898455.1 Plectranthus barbatus
AACAAGTGAGCTACTGGGAAAGGAAACCTTAGACAGATTTCCCAACAGGATTGTTCAGTGCGTGAACATGTAGTTGCACTCATCCAGCTCATCGATGAGTACACATTATGGTTGGTCAAATTGACAAAGATGTTAAAGTTGACTTGATACCCAACTTGCTACCAAAGTCAATTGATGATTTCAGAATTTCTGTTGCGAACATCTTAAATGAGTATACTGTTCACAGTCTGCTCAAGGATCTTGTATATGTAGAAGCCTCTTTAGTCTTTTTTGTGAGTCACTCTGATTTGCTTGCGAGTTAGAAGAGTGATGTCAAAGGAAATAGGAATGAAGGAAGCCGTGGGAGTAATCTTGCATTTTCATGTCCTTCTAGATCTCTTGCTAAAATTTCTTCTAAGTAACGCCGTAATGACATTAAGAAAAAGAATGGTAAAGAAGAGAGGAATAAAAGAATGAAAGATAGCAAGAAAGACAATTGTTTTAAGTGTGGCAAGAAGGGTCAATGGAAAGTAAATTTTCCAAGTTTGGTAACTAAGGGACAAGGTACGTCATCTTTTGCATTGCTTGTTGAAACATGTTTAGTATCAGTCCTTAGTGGGTAGTGGTTACATAGGTTACCAATCATGATTGCTACACTTTGTAGGGGCTCAAGCTGATCATAAGGCTTTAAGATGACGGGATTACCATCTTAAAGATTGATGCTGGAAGTCGCTAATTCAGCTGATGGAGATTTTACTTTATATTTATGATAAACAATGCTTGAGTTTTTTAAGAGATGTTTTTGTATACAACTCATTTCCATTTATGTTACTATGGATTATCAGTTATTTTTGATAGAATTATTCTATCATGATAAATAACAATGTGTTCCATTATTATTAATTGCACTTTATTTTTCTTCAGTACTTGTTTACATTATGTGATAGTGATCTTTGACATATTAAGGAATCTTTCTAGAGATGAGGTTATATCGGTCTATGTAGTTTTAAGTAATTCATGAAATTATGGATTTTTATCCAGGTATTCCTAAGAATGCTTCTTATGAATACTACTTAGAGGTATAAGATGATAGCCAGGCCTTTTAATACGCTAGTTAATCTTTAGATAATATTTAATGTTTGCTTTATATTGAGTCTACTTCCGCAATTTCCTTGAATAGGCACTGATGTTGTAATCACTTAAGATATGGATATGTTTATCTAATTGACTAACAAGTCTTAGTCTCTTACTTTAATCAAGAGCGTTTAAGACTAATGTAGAGAGGAGTTTAAAAAACAACGTAAAAACATTATGGTTAATTTATAATTATGTGTATCTCAAGTGATGTGTGTTACACTATCTGACAGAGCAAGGGATTGTATCCTAGTTGACTACACCTTTTATCCATCAAGGGATGGTGTGCACAGAGCGAAATAAATAAGATTCTTTAAATTGGATAAGCTATGTCAGCTTTGCATTTTTTGTTTTTCGGGAAGTGCAACAAAAAGCAGTAGTGTATTTGCTTTATCCTGTGTCTTCCGAGTCAGTTCCAAATACACTAGTGAAATTTGACTTTTTCAAAACCAATGATGGGTAGTTCTGCTTTTAAGCTAATGAAGGAAGTTGATTGGTTAGAACAAATGTTTAAGCTAGTGTTGCTTTGTAAGCTATCCGAACTAATTGAAAAAAGGTGGTTTTCTTCGTATCCTAAACACAAGCGTGTTGTATAGGATGAAACCACGAATTTAAATATGAGATTGTTTTCCGACGATTTGGAGAAGACAATTCAAATCCATTAGGAAATACCCTGTGATAGATTGCGTATACATTGGTAGGAATGGTACCAATTGCACGATCGCTCGTGCAAAGTAGTAAACCACAAATTAATACACCAATAGCTGACATAATAAAAGAAGTGTCGTTGCAATGGGAGGTTGCCTTAACAAGCTTAACAGTACTGGTTCTTGGAAAACAGTCAATGGACTTATTTCCAGTTAACGAGCAACATTGTACTGTCCTCTGAATACACAATGAAGATGTTAAGGTAAACAATGCAATTTAATGAGGTGATGTCATAGATTCAGAAAGAAATCAGTAACAGTTATGGATGTATATCAGAATCAGTGTTACGTAATAGCTTTCCAGCTATTGGCTACTGATTGATGTACAAGTAAAGAAATGTTCGAATGGTAACCTAGTATACTTTAAAAGTCTAGCTTTGTGAGAAAGGTATAACAAGACCTTCTCACTAGTTGCAACTACTAAATCCATTTGAATTCTTTTTTTTCCATAACAATGCATATAAACCTAACCATGTGAAAGATAGATTTCATCATCCTAGATTTTCACAAACGAGTACCTTGATAAAAGGTGATGACATCTATATGCAACAACCAGATAATTTATATGCAGTGAGATGAACAATTTCTTGTTTAGAAGTCAAAGAAGTTTAAGTATGAACTTAAGGGAGCTTCAAGGTCATGAAATAGACATTTGAATATTGTATATTGAGAACGAGAACTTCATGTGCCTATTATGTGTCAGCCGAAACATGGTTTTCCTTGCACATGTAGATAGTATTTATACATTCGGAAACGGTGTGACGATATTGTTAGGCATAAAAAGATTGTTATCCGAACAATTTCAAGAATAGAACATATGATATATCGAAACATCATTTGGATTAAGTCTTGTGTGAACACAATAAAGGATGTCAGGTGTCTCAAGTAACTAAAATTGATTCTGTGGTGACTCGTTTCATAATAAGACCAAGAAAGGGTTGCAACCTTTCTTGATATGGCGATGAACAAAGTTGGATATATGTAATGCTATAGGCATAGTAAAAAATATCAATTCAACCCTGGAAAGGCGCATTAGTTTATAAATGAGTCCTGGAGGTTGTATGGTATCGGATATCCACTAGGCTCATGAAAGGAGGAAATTGACCTCTAACTATGTGTTGGCCTTGGAGGATGAGTTATAGGAATTTGACAAAAAACTTTGTTGCATTTTGGTATGAAGGCTTAGTGTGTAACAGCTTCAAGAGCTTTGCAAGAAGTAGTATAACTCTGGTGTTGTCCTCCAGAGGTGTGTTTTTCGAGTTTGCCTTCTAGAATCACAAGGTACTTTGATCGCACTGATAAAATGAAAAACTCAAGGGAACCCAAGACTCACAAGGTGGTGAAACCTATAGAGTATGTAGTATCAAATTTATAAAGAAATTGTACTAAGATACGATGTGTATAAAGAGGGAGCGGTTGACTTGAAAGGTCTACCAGATTTATCTGCAAAGTGTTTATCTCAGAGGACTTATGAGGATCACGCTCATAGTCTAGATCTGTAGGTAAAATTGATCACAAGATGATAGACATGTAAATAAACTAGGTCTGATATAGACATATTTGATACTCTGATAAATTAATAGTAGAATGGTTTTAGGAAACCCATTAGCACTATTCTCAGCAACACTATATTGATATTCATTTGCTCCAAACACTTTATTATGGTTGATATCTTCTTTTGAGTATTTTCAGATTACTAGCAATTGTAAATCAATTTTTTAGTTTGATTCTCGTGATACTGAACATTGGAAAGCTTAACTCCATTCTTGATAGGATCTTCTCTAACTCGAATTAACAATCTACATAGCATTAGTGTTGGGATTGTATACTTAAAGCATTTAAGATTAAGTGTGTTCATTTGATACACTGGTCTTCATAAATGTGTTACATTAACATAGTTATTATCTGATATTACAAACATATGATACGAACTATAATATCTTATTTTCTCGCCTTAAAGGATGATCATATGGTGTGTAGGAGATCACAGAGGATCATATGAATCGTTTGACCTAGCGAGGTATAAAATGAATCACGGCTGAGAAAGTCCCTCGATCCTAGCTACTTGATGTGTTGGTACATCTTTATGCATTGATGGGATTAATAGTGAGATGCGCCATTCTTATTGACATATTAATGAGCTAGATCTCTATATACTTGTTATGATCTTAAACCTAATGGAAGGTTAAGGGGCATCCACAAGTTGACCACACTTTGACTTGCTATGGTGGCGAGTCTTACATGTACTCTTATACCTGCTACTTGGGTGTAGCGGTTTTTTTGTGATCTACTTAGGCTGCACATGTAGGTAATCATATCCGTTCTAGGATGGAGACATTCCGTGAGGAGCTCACAAGGTTCATTATGCTAAACCTTGTTGGTTGAATTATTAATTTAGGCATAAGTGAAAAGAAGTTAGTGGTACTACTATGGAAATAAGAGATTAATCAATTGTGGTTGATTGTCATAAGTCAAATTAATTAATGAATGTCCAGAACCTTAAATATGTGGATCATTCAAGTTTAATGCAATCCGTTCCAAATAATTTGGTATTAAAGGGGTGAGTCATGATTGTTTCCATAGTGTAGGTAAAACAATATTTTATTAATTAATTATGTTTTGGGTTATATATGGAATTAGTTAATAAAGGTTGCCCACTTTATTTTTTGCATATGATCCCTTGTCTGGCCCACAAGCTGCTCAAAGCCCATTACTATTAAGGATTCCCAAACCCTAATACTATATAAACCCCTTCTCTCTATCATATCAATATTGATTACACACAACATAAATTAAGTACGACAGTATAGAATTGAGAGAAAATAGAGAGAGAATGGGATGGATAATCAAGTAGGGAGAAAGTAATCAATTTCTTCGATCTCCTCATTCAATTCGGTAGCGCATCCTCACTAGATTTTCGAGGAGCAAGGGAACAGATCAGAAGATCGGATCTTTTGGAAAAATAAATCCACTACCATCGATCTAGATCTAGAGATCAGTAGCTACAGTTCAGGTATTCCATAAATCCATCCTTAGTAGTTAAATATTAGGAGCATGCATAGGGTTCGCCTGGTTTATTATGATTTATTTTTTATATCCTAAGGACGATACAAACGGCTGAAAAAAATAAAAGACATTTCACATTGTCTATTGTAAACTCAATTCCTACAATTTGGGCTAGGATAACCCTTGTGACCTCATTTGGGCACTTGGTATTCTTGACGCAAAACGACACTAAGTCAGAATTAGCATTGTTTCCGAAGAGTGGCAACAAAGCTAATCTTCTATTAGCTTTGGTTTTTGTGTTTGTTTTGGTATATGTCTAGGTACCATGCAGCAAATCTAGTCTACGATCCAAAAATCGAGCAAACTGTAAGACGGAATTGGGCAAAATACAAGCGAGAAAGATAAGAGAAGGAGAAAACTACTGAAGATAGGTTAGAAGATAATTTAAAAGAAAATTTGGGAGAATTACAACAAAATGTAGAAATTGAAGTCATGGCTAGGAATAGAGCAAATAGAGATGGATAGACAGCCGCAAGAACATTAAGGGAATTGGCCTTTCTGGCCAATCTTAAAATGCAGCCTATGGGCATAACATTGCCTGTGCCCAAAAGAACATGGGAACTCAAATCTTATTTTATAGGGGTTTTCCTAAGTTCCACTATCATCCTGGAGAAGACCTACACAAACATCTCCAAGATTTCTATATGAATTGTGCATCTCAGTACAACGATTGCAATATGGGGAATTATATAAGGATGTTAGCTTTTCCACTTACTCTACAAGATCGAGCAAGGGAGTGGTTATATTCCTTACAAGTGGGAAATGCAATCACTTGGCAACAATTGCAACAAAAGTTCTTACAAAAGTATTATCCATTTGTACAGGCCCAAACAACAAAACAAGAAATTGGGCGCATAAGGATGGCTGAGAATGAAAGTTTCTATGGCTATTGGACTTGATTCAACCGATTGTTGGCAAGATGCCCACAACATAGAATTGCCGACGAAGATTTGGTCCAATACTTCATGGCTGGTTTGCATGACGCAGAAAAGAAATTTCTAAATGCATCTTGTAGAGGAACAATAATGAATAAATCAACCGATGAGGTACTTAAACTCATCGCGGATATGGCCGAAGAAAGTGCAATGGAGGGAGAAGAGTTTAGAGTAGAACCAAGTGTATGAATCGGTCTAGGGAAGGAACTCAAGCTATTGCGCGAGATGATAAAAAATATGGCCACAATTCAAGCTCCTCAGCCCAAAAAGATCATTAGGGCATGTGTGTTTTGATGGGAGGTTACCAACGAAACTGATAAGTGCCCAACTATCTGCAACTGTTGACATTTCCACCGCTATTTTAGGAAGTCCACCTCAGTGAAAATGATAAGATATACTATAGTTTGACACTATATCTTGCTTATGGAGAAGGCGATGATAATCAATTTTAATCAATAAAGATAAAACTCATGAGTTAGAAGAAAATGAGCTGGAAAATACTGGAGAGGGAATGTTCTTTAACCTCTTCCCTAGATGTGTAGCAATTTGACTTCTGAATTATGCATCCTTCAGACCTAGATATCTGGAAATAATGACATGATTTATGAGACAACATTTTAACCATAGGATCAACAACACGTTACTGAAAGATGTAACAATTGTGTAGAAATTATCTGGCCGTTCGTTTGACTTAAATCTTTTTCAATCATAGATTGAGACAAGACAAATTAGGGCTTAAAGCTTCTAAATAGAAAATAATTTTGAACCTTTAGAATCATTCCAACACTCCTGCTTTCAGGGATCCAAATTCAGTTATGGAAAGACCATGGTGGTTTCATTGATCTAAATAATTAGCTTCATTACTCTCTTCTAGAGAATTTTCTGACAATCTACCCTGAAAAGTGTAGATCAAAACTGATAGTTGAGTTCTGTCTGAATGCCCGAATTGAAAATGATGAATCGTCTATTGCCTTAGTTAACACCAGAAAAAATATCACTCTCTCACAACCCAAGCTAGATGAATATTTCTTTATTCCCTTTATCGGAATCAGATTGAGCGACTATTTGGAATATGATAATGAATGGGAGAAAACACACTGGAGAAGTGCAATCAGACGGACTCTAGATGATTTAGTCTAAATGTTAGCAGACAAACACTCAAATCATTCAACGGGATTTAACTGGACATCATCGGCAAAATGGTGGTCTATCATTCAAAATTGTTTGGAGAATTCTATGATGAGACCTGGAAAGTAAAAATGGCTTTTGATGATAACATAGATATAAACTGGGCAAAATACATCTTCAACCGTCTCGTAGAAAGCATTAGAGACATATCTGTCACTATCATACCCTATGGGATGTAACTTAGTTGGATGCTGCAAAAAGAAATTCCTATCATCACTTGCGGAGAAGAACTCCTTTTTCGCACTATCAAAATGCCAAGGAAAAATGAAGATCATGATTAAAAACGTGAGAGCTTGAAGACAATGGGATTTTTAAGAAAGAAATCTTATACTTACATTTTTGTAAATTCTATCTCCTCTCCCCCTGTCTCAATTATCAATGACAACTTTAAAATTTTGTCTCAAAGTCAAAATCTCATTGTCTCACTTCAAAACTAATATTCTGATATGCTTAACCACCCCTAAGATTAATCGAGTTATATCTTCCTATATTGAGGGGGAAGATTACATCTTTATGGTTACAGGGTTTGGGAGGAAGTCAGTTTCTTCTTCCAAATTAATGACAAAATGTAACTCCCTATTAACTTTGTTAATTTAATTTAGACATGACTATAAAGGGAAATGCTGTTAGAAATTAATGTTAGTTCATTTTATGTAAGTTTTGTTCTGTCAAACCAACTTAAGAATCATTCACTTCATCTTGGCTTGGTAAGAGTAAATTTACATTTTTAACCTTGTAAATGTTAATTGAGTTGCAATAGATTAGAAATTTCTCAGTCATGAAGACATCATCCAAAGACTGATTCGGAAAGTTCAATGGAGAAGTGGATGTGCTAAGCGTAACCTACAAAGAATCAGTTACGAAACTTTCCCTCAAAACAAGCTTCACAAGTACTAATATGAAGAATATCTAACTAATAGCAAACTCAACTGATGAAAGAGCTATTCTTATAAGATGTACACATCGCTGAAAAGGTCTCAACAATTGCAGACCTTGAAGGGAATGAATGGGAAGGTGTCATCATTTGTGTACTCAAATTAATATGTCTCTTGTTTGGGGTGCAGTTGTAAAAATACTTTATCAATGATCAAGAGGTCATGGGTAAGAGCTTCTACAAAGACATGTAGGGTGTGTGCTTAAATTAATGTAAGAAAATTTATAAAATGAACAACTAATTAATTATAAATAAAGGAGTTTACTATTTCATTTTGAGGACAAGAACTTTTTACTTTTTAGTTACCTTTTAATAACACTATAGCTAGCATCCATGGACCATAGTCTAGCTAGCTATGGCTAATCTTGAGATTAGCTAAACATCAATACAAATGATGTACAGAGTAATGATGCCGTTGTTTGGATTTTTGCTTAATTTAAAATTGAGAAAAGCACTTTGTAATTAAATATTTGTTTCTTTACACACATACAAAATTGTATCCCCAAATTTCTTCATTTATCTGATTGACATCTTTGTCGATTCGCACCTTAACGATCGTATATTGCGTCTGCATGGATTTTTTAGTGGGCCACCATTGTTCAACATGTCTATAATGTGAAGTAATTGTCATGGAACTCTAATTTAGTTTTTGTTATAGAAAATGCGAATGTAATATAAATTGTTAATAAGTCGATACGGACATCATCTAGTGAGAATAGCTTTTTTCCATAAGAAATAAGAATAAATCCTAACTATGTATTTTGCTTAACATATGCTCCTGATCTTCCTATAGTTTTTACTCATATCATCCCAAAAAAACTTTCATTATAGGGTAATCATTATTTTTCTGATACATAAAATTCAACCTGCAGTATGACAACAATTTTGCTTTCATTATAACATCAAAATACATTCATTATAAAACCAATATACTTTCATAATATGACAAACTTGTAATAAAAACAATGTTGTAATGTCTATCGACTTTCATTATATGACAAACTTGTAATAAAAATATCGTCTTACATTATTATAACATCAACTAAATTTGATTATTTGACAAACATGCAATAATATAATATTTAGTCATTTTATTTGTTTTCATTTTCCAAGTTATCTTGAATTTGAATGAGAAATATGTGCATTATAGTAAATTATTATCTTCATTTTATGACAATATATAATCATTTTAATCGTCTTCGTTTATCGAAATTATCTTGAATTTTAGAGATAAATACTTGTATTATAATACGTTAACATCTTCAATATAACACAATATCTAGTCATTTTATCCGTGTTCATTTTTTCGAAGTTAACATGTATTTAAAAGAAATACATACATGATAGTACATAGTAGTTTATTCACCTTCATTTTTTACACTTATCTTGCATTTTGGATAAAATACATTTATTATATAACATCAATCTATTCAATATACATTATATTTTTATGGATTTTACGAGAAGTAGTTCATTGTTATTTGATTTGTCCTTCCACCAATCACGTGCAATAGAGATTTAGATTAAAGATAATAAAATTATCTTTATTATGATAGATAATATTAAAAATAACTTAAATTGAGAGATTAATGATTATTTACAGTTGTAGAAGAAACAAAATTATAATTTCATACACTAAATATTAGATATCCATATCATTATGGATATAGAAAATATCGTAATTGATATGGAAAACTATAAATAAGAAAAATAATATAATCTTCCATAACACCCCTCATAAATTTTAAGGTAATTATAATAATTTGGAAAAAAAGTATTTTGTTATTAAATATAATTCGAGAGTTTTCCGCAATTGATCAAATGGGAATTTAATTTAATTGTTGACATTATTACCTATCACCTTTATATTTTAACTAAGGAGTTTAAATATTTAATCGGTGAATTAATTATAGTCGAGGGTCAATAAATTTCTGCACTATCCGACATTCACATATCAAGATAATATTAATTAGTAAATTTTGTGGATCGACAAAGTATTACTATTTCCCATAAAGATGATGTAAAGTTGATGTTAATTGATATTAAAGTAACCGATGGGACAATCGACTGAGAAACACTATAACTTTTTTATTTTTGGTAATTCCAAGAATGCCCTCTCCTTATTTCTATAAATAGAAGTTGAATGTCTTCATTTATACTATTCCCACTGTCCACAAATTTTACCAACCTTTTTCTTGCGAGTTTCCAGCTAAGTGTTTTCGAGGTAAAAATGAGATATTTAGGTTTGTAACCCCCTTCTATCCGTTTCCAACCTCATTTTCATCATTCTCTTTGATTTAGAGGTTGTGATCAATCTAGAATCTAGAAATTAGAAGCTTACGTGATCCCAGTGTCTTCAAGCAGTAAACCCCAACCCAAATGAAGACTATATTCGATTTTGAGCATGTCTAGCATTTTCGCTCTAATTGAAATATTTTGATTCTAGTATTTTTATAGCTTTTGTGCACATATGCTAGTTTAGCATGTTGAATATTGAGCCTAGGAACTATATGATTGCCTAGGAATCGAGTTTGTGATCATTTGGATTATTTTTAGATTTTGGCTCCATATTGAAATCTTGAGCATTTATTTTGATCCTACCTTGTTTATGATGTTTATCATGCTTAGAACTATGTCTAGAATCGCTTTATATGTTTATAAATCATTTGGTGTAGTGCAAAATTGATTGGACGAGCCCGTATAATCGTTTAAGCCAAAAACCCATTTTTATACTGAAGGCATTGTGCCTCGATTTCGGTTGACACAGCTCTACATCGGTCGACATGGCTGTGTCGGTCGATGTGGCCCACATTGATCGACACATAGCTCATTGTTTGAATTTTTGCTCTATGACCATAGATTTCAATCGATACACATTCATATCGGTCGATACATTTTATGTTGATTGACATACACAATATCAATCAACATGAAATTTTTCAGAAAAAAATATTTATATCAGTAGACACATTTCCATATCAGTCTACACTATTCATATCGATCGAAATGCCTACGTTGGTCAACACACTTTAATGTCGGCAGACACATCACTTTTTTCTATTTTCAAATATATATCATTTTGTAATTCGATTCAACCAATCTTCTATTTCGATCAACATCTCCTACATCGGTCTACACAGAGAGTAATTTTTTTCTTTCTTACTCTCTCTAAAACCTTTTGATTCAGCTGATTCCAATCCATTGATCCGATCCTTCACAACTTAAACTTGTTTCTAAGTTTGGAACCTCTCTCGATAATATCATTATACATGACTTCCTTGTTTATCAAACCAAACTGATCTATTATTCTTTAATACAATTATAACTGGAGGCTCAAGACTTAAAAAGTCAATAAAGGATTATGAGTCTAGAAATGTTTCAGCATAATTAGATATCTCAATCTGATAATCCGTGGGACTTATGCAAGTTACTTATTTTAAAGAAAGTGCAAGTAGAAGGTTGTCATATAAGACCGACCCACTATTCACTCTCACCTATTCAAGGTGGGCTTTCTTACCCCTATATTGGGGGTTAAACTAGAGTAAAATGATTTTTTGTTTTCAAACATATTAAAACATGAAATGAATGATTTTTTTGCATTTACTATTTTGTCAATGTCTATTGTTTTATGTTTGTTACCTATCCTCTCTGTGGGGGAACCCCACTTAGAGAACAACATCAAACATAATCAAAGTGGATGTTTGTTCTACATTTTGCTAGCATTAGCAAGCATGCCCTGGTAGTGAAAGAGATACCACGGGTGCACAATGATACCGACATGCTATGGTCATACCCTACTCAAACTAACATCATGACTGTGGTAGGAGGTTCATAGATAGTTTAACTTTGGTAAAAGAGCATGCCCATACTCATAAAATGATTTTAGAGTGAAGGGAGGATTTTAAAGTAAAACCCCATGTGCAATCCGAAATAAAGGCATGACAAAATTATTTACAAATGTATTGTTTTTGGGCATGTGTTCACTAAGTACAGTTTGTACTTAGTCCCGTACATTATTTCTAAAATGTACAGGTTAAAGAAGAAGCTTTGGTGTGGAGTACGAGGTAGAATCTCTCTTTTGTAATATTTAGATGTTGAAGTGTGTTCATGTACATACTTCATTGATAACTTTCTATGACTACACTCTTGATCTTTTGTTAGACTTTTGAAAATTTTATTATGATATTACACATTGAACTACATGTTATTTCATCGCTCAAGAAACCAGGATCTCTTCTCGTGGGGGCACTTTGAATCTTCTTTAAAATACCTGGGATAAATTATGTTTATTTAAATCTTGAACTGTTTTATATTTAGTTCTTAATCGCTATCCCAAATATATGTCTCGCACCCGATGTGCCTCAATTTCCAAATTATGCCTTGTTAATATATCAGAGCCAAGTCTCTTGTTTTTTCTCAGAACCGAGAATGTCACTATTTTGTGGCCTCCATTTGTTCATTAGCTGATAACATCCCAGCCTATCTCCTGCTTCTGTACTCGTACTCGGTGTCGCATTAAAATAATGTTTTGGAAAATGAAGGCCATTAATGCATGATATATGCGTAAAATGACCTATATTTCGATGTGTGAGCGCGCAAGTTTGCGTCCATTTTACCCTCATATCATATGTTCTTGCTCTTTTGTTGTGTTTTCGTGTTTTTGTGTTTGGAATGTTGTAGGTTGAGTTTTGAGCATAAAACAACACTTTTGGTGTAGTTTTGGAGGCAAATCGCCCAAGCCGGAGGTCCAAAGGAAGTTGGATCGACTGAGCAGAGCTAAAGGAAGGAAGAGACCGGGTTTCAGAGAGATCGCTCGGCTGAGCCAGGTCAGGCTCGACCGAGCCTTGTGGAACAAAGGCCTGGCTCGGCCGACCCTGCCTTGCTCGACCGAGCCTAGCATTTCAGAGGATCCGCTCGGCCGAACCAAGCCTGGCTCGGCCGAGCCTGATCAGGTTTTGGCAGTTTCTGGCGGTTTTTCAACTAGCTCGGGCGAGCAATATTCGGCCCGGGCAATCCTAGGCTCTGTTTGCTCATATATAAAAGGGGGATTCTCGAATTTTAAGAGAACTTTTGCCAAAATTTCAAATAACCGTTAGGAAAATTCTCTCCAAATCCATCTTACAAGCACTTCCCATCCATATTCATGATGATCTAGGCCACATTCCTCCACATTTGGTGAAGATAAAGGAAGATCAAGAGGTTGATTGAGTACAAGGAAGGCAATTGAGAAAGATCAACATTAGACCTATCAATTTTGTAATGGATTCTATTACTTTCTCTATTGTATTGTACAAAATTGAAGGTATAAGGAACTAAACTCTTTTGTGAGTGTTGTTTGAATGGATAATGTGTTGAAATAAGAGCTTGAATTGCACTAGATCTTAATCCTTACCACCTAGGTGTAGGTAATAGCCAACGTAGGTAGTAGTTGATGTGAACGCTGCAGCTAACACGCGGGCGGAATCATCGTGAATAGTGTAGATTCATATGATTTTAGATCCAATCCCTGTGTGGAGATAGATCATAGGGCAATAATCTACATTCTAGAAGGAGTGGTCTAGGATTCGATAACGTGATTGTTTGAGAGTTCTAGTATCATCAACTGTCAGCTCGCCGTGACAAGGGGTTAACTAGTGTAGGGTGGATTGCTCAATCCCCTAGGAATTCAATTTGGTTTAAATCATGATTTGATCGAAATTTCACACATTTGATATTCACTCAACATTTACTCTTATCTCATTGTTGTACTTTAATCTTTTTCTACCTAATTGGAGAGAATTGATTGAGTTGATTTTCTTTGAAGGAATATTCGAAGGATTAGGAGGAGTGAGATTGCACCACATACCTTTTTGCAAACTTAGTCTAACTTGACTAAGTTTGGGGGGAGTGGCCGGTATTCAGTGCTCTACTCTGGTTCACTCTTCTTATCTCTATCTCTATATTAGTTTACCTTGCTTATTAGTTTAGTTTAGTTAGTTTGAATTGATTCGAATGATTTGATCTTTGATATGGTTGTATAATGATATTTGATCTACTTTTGGATTTGGATGGTTGAATGATTGGTTTTAATGATGAAATATTATGCTTTGATGGATTATTAGTGAGCTTACATGATTTAATGCTTTCCATTTGGCATGGTTGTGGATTGTTTAATGGTTTGGTATGTATTGTGGAGCTAGTGGATATTTTCCTATTATTAGTGATGTTGGCTTGTGGAAAGTTTGATGGAAATGAGAGTTTAATTGGGTGTTTTATGCTCAAGTGTGTGGTGGTGTTTGTGTTGATTTAGTAGGTACAAATAAGGCATGGGAGAACAGTTGGATCATGGCTACCGATGGGTAATGCATTCTATCGTTTCTCTTGTCACTTGTTCATTGCATATAGATTGTTAGGATGTTGTGTGCTTGTGTGTGTAGGTTGAACCCAAGAGAGGATTTGAGATTGGACCATGATTTACTTAGTAGAGCTTGAATTTTTGTCTCAACAAATGATAGGGATTATGATATGTGCGTAAAATGACCTATATTTCAATGTGTGAGCGTGCACGTTTGCGTCCATTTTACCCTTATATCATATGTTTTTGTTGCTCTTTTGTTGTGTTATTGTGTTTGGAATGTTGTAGGTTGAGTTTTGAGCATAAAACAGGACTTTCGGTTGAGTTTAGGAGGCAAATCGCCCGAGCCGAAGGTCAAAAGGAAGTTGGATCGACCGAGTGGAGCAAAAGAAAGGAAGAGACCGGGTTTCAGAGAGATCGCTCGGCCGAGCCATGTCAGGCTCGATCGAGCCTTGAGGAACAGAGGCCTGGCTCGGCCGACCCTACCTTGCTCGACCGAGCCTGGCATTTCAGAGGATCCGCTCGACCGAACCAAGCCTGGCTCGGCCGAGCCTGATCAGGTTTTAGCGGTTTCTGGCAATTTTTCAGCTAGCTCGGGCGAGCCAAATTCAGCTCGGGCGATCCTAGGCTTTGTTTGCTCGTCTATAAAAGGGGGATTCTCGAATTTTAAGAGAACTTTTGCCAAAATTTCAAATAACCGTTAGGAAAATTCTCTCCCAATCCATCTTCCAAACACTTCCCATCCACATTCAAGAGGATCTACGCCACATTCCTCCATATTTGGTGAAAATCAAGGAAGATCAAGAGGTAGATTGAGTGCAAGGAAGGCAATTGAGGAAGATCAACATTATACCTATTAATTTTGTAATGGATTCTATTACTCTCTCTATTGTATTGTACGAAATTGAAGGTATGAGGAACTAAACTCTTTTGTGAGTGTTGTTTGAATGGATAATGTGTTGAAATGAGATGGAATGATGATTCTTTACTTTCCTTTGAGAGCTTGAATTGCACTAGATCTTAATGCTTACCACCTAGGTGTAGGTAATAGCCAACGTAGGTGGTAGTTGATGTGAACGATGCAGCTAACACGCGGGCGGAATCATCGTGAATAGTTTAGATTCATATGATTTTAGATCCAATCCCTGTTCTGAGATAGATCATAGGGCAATAATCTACGTTCTAGAAGGAGTGGTCTAGGATTCGAAAACGTGATTGTTTGAGAGTTCTAGTATCATCAACTGTTAGCTCGCCGTGACAAGGGGTTAACTAATGTTGGGTGGATTGCTCAATCTCTTAGGAATTAAATATGGTTTACCTCATGATTTGATCGAAATTTCACACATTTGATATTCACTCAACACTCACTCTTATCTCATTGTTGTACTTGAAACTTTTTCTACCTAATTGGAGAGAATTGATTGAGTTGATCAATTGAGTATACTTTATCATGATTTGAAATATGATTTTATTTATGTTTAGATTGTTACGATTTTGCCTAGTCAATAGAAACTCAACGACTAAAGTGTTACCTAGTTATAAAGTTTTCATACAAGTAGATGGTATTCTATAGGGCGAATTAGAAGAACCTTCAATTGAAAATTTAACATGATATAGTGTTACTTTTAAACCGCATCAATGCATAAACCTTTTGCTTTCAAAATATTAAAGTTTTGAAGAATTTTGTATGCATATATTGTTGCATCACGTTATTAATGATCATGAAGAATTTTGATGCATACATTATTGCATCATCGTAGTTAAAGATTTTGAAAAGATTTAAAAGCATAAAAATATTATGCATTCAACTATCAAGATTTCAATGCATATATTGTTGAATTCAAGTTATCAAGGAGTGTTCTGAAAAAAAAGTTTTCCTCAATTAAAATGATTTCATGAAAATCTTTCTCACAATCATTTTGAATGTTTTAACTTATTGAGGCCTTGTTAGAGAACTTAGATGATTATAAGAATCATGTTTTTATTATAGTTCACCTTTGCAGGGATTTAGAATGAGTATGTATTTAACATAAGATTCTTATTTGCCATAGTTGACCATAGAATTATTACCATTGTAAATTTGTTTAAGTTCGCTATTGACGTATTTAGATACACAAACTCAATTATGAGTTGTATCTTTAACCAAACCTTCTAACTCTTTTCACTTTACATCATCGCTAAATAGTTAAGTAATTCTTCATCCATCATAAGACTTTGCCCCCAAATGCTTCTAGCAAAAGGAAGGTCAATGACTTCAGGACCTACAAAGTCTAATGCGGTGATTCCCTCAACCGCTTCCTAAAGGATTTCTATAGGCTCTGGTCCTATGCTTACCCACGTGGGATGACAAGAACGAAAGAACTACAGAGACTTGTAGAGCTCCTGTCCTCGCAGTTGCAACATCGGACTCGTGAAAACCATTTGGACTTTTTAGCTCACTCCCCTACGAATGAATCCGATCTAGAAGGGTTTATTGCCCTTATTTGCAGACAACGTGCTACTTTCAGCAACCTTGGCCAACTTGCAGACCCATAACTATGAAGTCAAAATCTCTTAAGTTCCGATTGTTGGATCTGACCATGAGTTAGAATCAGAGAAAGAAGACCCTGAAGAGGACACCTTATATGGACTAGATGATGAGGAACTGGATAGCTGCCACTATCACACCTACTTGGATAGAGACTACGCAGAATCCTCGAATCTTGACTATGATTGCCCTGTGTTGACAGCTATGAAGAAAGAAATGAGGGAGAGACTGGGAGATTAGTACCTGGACCCCAACTATGAGATTATGTCTGATGATGATCAGGAGGAGGCCGCTGAAGGGGAAGAAGTTGAGGACGATAAGAACGAAGGAGATGATGAAGAGCTTAAGGAAGATGGTGGCTAAGTGGTCCTAGAAAAAGAGTCAGAACCACCCCCTCAGGACGAGATTGCCCCAATAGCTGCTGACTAGATAGCAGATAATTGGCCACCCTAATGTGAATTTGAATGTAGTGAAGCTCTATGGGATTTTGATGAAGCCAATATGTGTTTCGATAAAAAATCATGTCTCCTCCCTTGGATATGGACTATTCGGACGATGGGATGTTTGACTCCTTGGACAATGAATTCTGATCACTAGCCCTTCTATTGATGCATATGTACTAGCTGCTATTATTTAGCTTGTTGATCGTAACCGTAGGACTTAATCTTCTCGAAGATATGAGGGAACTTTTTTGGGCCCTTTTGATTAAATATTGATGAAATAATTGGAAAGGAAGTTGTAATAGCTAGATGACTCCTACGGGAGGTGTAAACTGATGAATTCTACGGTAGCCGACAATGTAAATTTTCCAACATGGCACCCCAAATTCTAATTACGACGACTACTAGACCTCTTTTCAGGCGTTCAGATTTATTTCTCGATGTGATCTTCAAATTTGCATGTATTGATCATTGATATTATCTTTATTACCGTATAGATTGGTGTAACATTGGTCATTGCAAAGCAGCAAAGGGACTACCTTCCCTTAGTAGTTTTAACCTCTAATTTAGAGATAACCCACCTTACCAAAGAAACATAAATTGTTATAATGCATACAATCCCGAGAGGGATTATTTTGTTACGCATTGTGCGTACCCTTGGGTTGTGAATGCACAACTTAATGATTAATTTTTTTGTAGAATGCCACCAAGAGAAGCCCCCTCTAGAAGTTGAGACGAGGATGAGGATGAAGGAGAGGCCCTGGAAGAGGCCAATCCCCTGTGAATCCAGAAGGACAATAGCCAGAATTTGGCAAATGCACACAAAATGAACAGAATTGGGAGCCATAACAAGAAGAAATTAATCTCAACAACCAAGCACCTCATGCTGAATAGAGAAGAATTGGGGAGATTTTTACCTGACAGAATCCGCCACTACTAGATGTAACCGAAGATCCATCCAAGTTTGAGGTTTGGATAAAATCCATGGAGAAAATTTTCAGGATACCCTTGTGTACCGCCACGTTCCTCCACGTGTCACCTTTTTCTTGATTTATACATATATAATTTGAATTACCTAGGAAAAAACATTCGAAATCATTGAATGAAATTAAATCTAAGCACCGATTTATCTCGTGGGTAAAAACAAATACTTATAAATAGCCGAATTTACCCAAGAAGCCACAAGGAACAAAATAAAACCATTCATTGCAATTCAATAATAATAATCATGCAAATCATCGATTTTATTATTTTAACTCATAAATCCAATAATTGGAACTTGGCTCTGATACCCATTGAAAGGATTTTTACTTGCAAATTGAATTTTATATATTCGTTTAGCAAGGACCAATTACTGGATATGATAAAATGATTGCAATGTATATGTGTAGGTTCCCGATCAGAGTATTTTATATGCAACAAAAGTATTAAAGTTATCTTGCAAGTGTCGTGCTAAGTTCACGACATAGCAAGTGTTTATCTAAATGTTTTAGCTCGTGTATTCGTTAGTTCGATTGCAGTTTATACTTCAAAACTTGATGTGTTGAGTTTCAAATAATCTAACCACAAACAATTAACGTAATAAAATAGTAAACGACACAAGGGTTTTTATAGTGGTTCGAACAATTTTTCTACGTCCACTCTCCAGTCCTTTGACTGAAAATTCACTAGAAGAATGAATACAAGGTTCGGCCTAAACTCTAACGTTGTGCAACTCCTCCATCTGGTCAGCGTGCACCTTCAAGCACCTCAATCTTAAATCTTCAATCGGTGTCGCTCCTTAGAGTGAGGACAAACCTCCCTTCTCCTTGGACGTCGACTGCTGGGAGTTTTATAGTTCTTCCCGGAACCTATTCTTGTGTTGGCGTTGCCGTACGAATCACTCTTGCACCGCAATAGTGACTACTAGATTCTTTCTTAATTTGAAGGAATCCCGTTAACCCTTAAGAAGATAAACTTCTCTGGTCTTCGAGCTTCTATTATGCAAGCTTGCGAAAAGCTTCAATTAAGAACTTAGCTCGAATGTGTTTGCGTGATAGAGAGAATGAGTTTTATCTCTTTTGTTATCTCTTGTATGTATAAAATCGCAAACCTTCGAATCAAATAAGGATGGCACCTATTTATAGGTGAAGATTCAAACGGCTCTTTGAATCTTATCCGTTAGACTCAAAGGGAATGCTCACCTATCTACATGTTTCATTTTTCTGCGGTGGACAGAGACTCTTCAAGTCTCCTCGTCTCTGATTGGCACTGCATCTGTCTTTAGCCATCTCTTGTCAAAACGGATCCTTTGTTGGTCTGAACCCTTCTTCTTTATGATGATTGCTCCATCCTCTTGATGGGTTGGTTCTTCTTGTAATTTGTAATCCGTTTGATATTTGGCTTTGTAACTTCTTGATTGCGGATTGTCATCTGCTAGCTACTGATGTGCATTGGATGTCTACGTAGTGCTGGAGTTCCTTCTTCAGCATCCTTGTCACTTCCTCCGCATCGCTAGCCTTTCTTTAGCAATTTGGCAACTTTGCTGACTCCTTCAGCAAACCATATTCTTTCTATTTCTTAGTCTACTACAACTGGAGTATGAATTCCTATACAGGACTTTTTACAATTGACTCGATACTCAGTTGTTGAAGCTTTGATGCACCAAAACATATTAAACTACGATTATGAATTGGTTTACTAGAGAGGGGTCTAACAATATTCCTAACAATTTCCCCCTTTTTGGTGCGATCAAAGCCTCTATCTTAAGCATTAGTTTTAATTGATCATGGGAAAGCTGATTACTGTGATTATAAAAAAAATTCCTATCAAATCTATTCTCAGTGTCTCAACTCCCGTAGACTCAGTATTGTTCCTAAACATTCTCCCTTAACGTATCAAAGGTATTGCTCGAAAACAAATCAATCAGGTAAATAGCTTCATGATCTTTTTATCAAGTAAGAACAAAGCATATTTACACATAATATCATCAAGCAATCACGGAACATTTCACACACATCACATTCCACGCAGTTTGCTGATTACACCAAACGTGTAATTTCAACTTATTCATTTTAGATCAGCGTTGGACAATGAGATGTTCTCTTCAACCTAGGTTAGTTTTCATTCATAGTCACATATTCTTTCATACATTCCCATAACCCAAATTGAAAGCAGAAAAAAATTGTTCAATCAGCTAGAAGATGTAGAGATTAGAGAGATATTACTTCTTTATCGCTGAGGAGTCTGAATTAGCAGCATTCTTGTTACCTGAAGAACCGACAGTGGGCTTTTTCATTTTGCTGAGAGTTTCCATTGTCTTCTTCATGAAGTTGTCCACGAGAGCTTCTCTTTCTAGTCTTCTGATCCTTTCCTTCTCTTCAATTTTTCTCTGTTCTTCTGTCTCTTTTTCTTCACGTTGTCTCCTTAGATCTTCTTCCTGTAGTCTTCTCGCTTCCAGATGACGAATCATTTCCTCTTGCTCCATTCTCCTTTCAGCATTTTCAGCTAACCTATTCTCTTCCCCCTCTTTGATCGCAACAAAAATTCTAGTGGAGAAGGTTTCGAAGTTGTCATGTTGGATAGCAAGAAATTCGTCTATAGCTTCAGACACTTTGGTAGAGATTTCCTTGTCACATGATTGGTACCATTTGCTCTCCGATACTCTGTCCTACCATGGTATGAATATAATGTTGGAGATCCCTCTGATAGGTGCTGGTATTCAACAGCTCAATTACCATGAATGGAGATTCCTCAGCAGGTACAATTTGATTTTCGGTGGTAGACATGAGAGATGTGGTTGCCAATCTTGGAGTTGAAGTGGATGGTTGATCAGCCGGAGCCATTACAGAGTGTGTGGTTTCCCTTCCTTCTTCTTTCTTCGCAGAAATATTTTCGTATGGCCTTAAGTTCTGTACTCTGAAAGGCTTGTTGGCGAGTTGGTATAGGATTTTTTCTTTGAATTCCAACATCTTCATCCTATCTTCTTCTTTCTTTCGTGTAGCTTGCTCCTCTGCTAGCTTCTTCTTCAGTTCTTCAGCTGCGGCCATTTTACGTCTGGTGGTAGGAGATTTGTATTTCTGGGTGAATGGCGGAGAGTATACTGATGGTGGTAGTGATCGATCTCCGGTGGCTGCTCTGTGCGCTTGGATCTTCTGTAGCCTTGCAGCAACTTGCTTCTCCGTATACTGTATTTTGGATGTCTGGTCCATCCAATTATCAGCCCATTCTTCTTCACTCCTCCAGTTATTAAGACCCATCCTTGCCATCATGATTGAGCGGTCCTCATAATGTAATTCATGAGTGGCATAATCAAAGAATCGCCATCTCTTGAACTATGTTCTCAACCAGTCTTGATCGGATGACTCGCCCTGGAGTTCAGTAGGATATGAGTTATTGACTTCAGTAGCAGCTTGAGTTCGATGAACACGCTTAAG
Organism: Plectranthus barbatus; assembly: GCA_026898455.1. NCBI lineage: Eukaryota > Viridiplantae > Streptophyta > Magnoliopsida > Lamiales > Lamiaceae > Plectranthus > Plectranthus barbatus. The sequence goes on from JAPKLW010000437.1 coordinate 384,014, forward strand.
TTTCGTGCCCAGAAGATGAGATCTTTGTTCTCCTCATCTATTGCTGTGACGGGATAACACCACTTCACAATCTGTTGTACTTTGTAGTTCCTGTCGGGTGGTCCTTTCATGGGCCCTCTTAGAGTTTCTTCTCGAAATATGGATTCTCCGTCTGTGATGGTTCCTGCATCTTCTTCATCATGAGAGCTAGGAAGATCACTGAAGGATATACCTGAAACTTCTGGAGAGCTGGGAACCGAAATGCATCATTGCCTGATGGATTCTATTGTTCTTTCGAGCACACTTGTGGTATCTGCCTCTGTATTCAATTCTGGAATGGTAGAAGGTTCAATACCCATTCGTCGTAGATATTGCTCATTCTGAGCCCACACACTTGTTGTGAGCTCTTCTTGTAATCGTGCTCGCGACTCAGCATTAAGTGAGGTATTTGTTTCAGCAGTAGGTCCCTCAACATCTGCTCCTTCGTTGGCTTTGGTGATCTGCTGAACGTGTTCTGGTACGTCTGTCTCTGGATTAGCATTCCTTTTCTCTGCTTCCCGAGTTCCTGAATCATTAGCTGGGATCTGGTCTGATGTCGTTTCAAGATCAGCTTCTGCCATGATTGTAACAAGTTGGCTTCCTACTTGCGCAGCCAATTGTTCTGATTCACTTTCCTTTTCAACATCAGGACTACTACCTTCTTCCTCAGCAGCCTGCAACAAACTTCTTTCAAAAAAAATTTCAGCACTTACGCTTCCCCCTTGATCAGTGGCAGGTTGAAATTGTGTTGCATCACAACTCCTTTCTCCTTGTCCTGGAGTCTGCAATCTTCTTGATTCCTTTAGGGCTTCTTTCATTTGTCTTCGCTCAAGATCAGCGATTGTTTCCACATCTTCTGGATTACTTTTTCATTTCTCGGCTTGCATCTTCTCAAGTCCTTGCCGAGTGATACGACCGGTTTCTTCTCCAACTTGATTCCTGAAATTGCGCTCTACATAACTTGCCATGACTTCTGCGTATCGTGAATCTCTTTCTTCAAGTGTCATCTCAAGTGGGAACTTGGCATAGTCTTTATGTTCTTGTGCCCTCTGGAGCACTTTTCTTTGTCGCCTTTTCTTCCGAGATTCTCCCTCATTGGAAAATTCAAGCCTTCGCTTTGAAGTGGCATCTGTGGATTCTATTGCCATGTCCTTGACGACATCTGAGGATGGTAGAGAAGTATTTACCTCAGGTACACTGATTCGGAGATTGTCTACTGAAGATCTTCTTTGCTTACTCCTTCTCTTGACTTTCTCATCATCACTCGCTGGTTTCCCTTTCCTTAGTTGAGGACTCCTCTGCGTATACCTCCTCTTCACAGTGGTTTGATCAGAGATTTGACAAGTTTCTTGTGATGGAATGTCGACCAAACTTTCAAGTTCAGTAAACAGGGCATCCTATTCTGCTTTGCGCCATTTTTCTTCGACTTCCTCGGTAGTAAGTGGAGCAGTAGTAGGCATAAAGATATGGCCTTGGTATTGTTCTTCTTCATCAGAGCATGCTTCTTTAGGATTGACGTTGCTCTTACCCTTCGGTATCAATAGTTCCCTAAAATTCTTCGGTGGTTGTTGTTTTCTGGTTGGCGGTATGTAGTCGGAGTAGATCAAATCCTCACCGCGGTAGCATTTTCCTTCTGGTACGATCCCTTCCAGTAAGTGGCTTATCTTCAATCCAAAGCCTACGTCTTGAGTGAACGTGTGATCCTTCTTCACACTCTTGTTCTTGTAGACATGCGCTAGCCATTTGGTGTAGATGAACTTTGCCCAATTTCCACGAACTTGATCTTCAATTGCCATCATAACAACAAACTTCTTAGCACTCAACTTAGAGAGTGAGCCAAGTTCGCCCATTAGCATCCTTATGACTACCTGTGTTAAACTTCTCATTGGTTCTGCTAGATATTTCAGTGGTGCTGCTACTTTCCATGAATTGGTGGATGATTTCGACTTCCATCTCAGCCATCTCTTCTTAATCTCGGCATCATCGTTGATCTTGTAGTTGGCTACATTTTCACCATCATTGTGGAGTCCGTACTTCTTCTCCAAAACTTCTGGGCTTACTACGATTTTGATACCCAAAACACTTGTGGTGAAGAATTTTTCATCTTTATCAACAACTGCACACGTGAAGAATTCTGCAACTATACGTGGACAAAACTTCTTCAATTCTGCAAATAAGTATCTAAGCAGGTTCTCTCTATCGATTTTACCTAAGAGATTCTCACACCAGTGCTTTCGGAACAGTGGCTCGTACAACATCTTGTCCTTCTTGACTTGAGCAGCCCTTTTTTGATCGTTGGTAAGTTCACCCGGCCATTTTCCATGACTTATGACGATTAGGCAGTAGTACGAAATTGACTCATCAATGTCCTCTGTCTTGTAGATGCTTGTGAAGGTTGGTTGAAATTGTTCTGGTTCTTCGGGCATGTTGGTGTTTCCGGATGATTTAGCACGGGAACTGGTGCGGTTTGAAGATTCCGGCATTGATGTAATCTTCTTAGAGCTTCAAAAAGTGTAGAAGAATTTTGAATCAGAAGTTATGGGAGTATTGGGGTTAGAGTTCCCAAACAAAATTTCTTTTATACGATCCCTCTTTAATCGACTTCTACTGTGAGCGGTTGGATCTATTTTTCTGATGTGGATGAATCGACGGTTGGGCGGTTGGTGACGGTTCGCCTTACGTCCTACTTCATTGGAATCTTGAGTGTGGCTGACGTGTCTCCTTAGCATTCATCGCCGCCCTATGCTAGAGTTACTTTGTAATGAAAGCAAAATCTGCAGTTTCTTCATCATTAGATAATCTCGCCTTTCGAGATATATTTGAATCAATTATCTCCTTTTTGTTTGCTGGTCAACATGCAAAGATGCATATGTTGAACACTTCATAACAAACAATGTGAAAGGCCTATACTGAGAGCTGGGACTTATAATACGATTGTACCCTTTTAACATGAAATGTGATATATCACCTATTTTGTTGAGATCTTGGACTCAGCATTCTTTCTTTGCTTGAGGTGAATGACATATTTTTGGACCTGATTTCTTGAGAGCTTGGACTCAACATTCTCTTGAAATAAATTTTAAGCAAACTACCGAACTTTGCTGAGAGCTCATGCTCAACTTTTTCGGGGTTCCACTGAGACCTTGGACTCAGTAGACGAAATAGACTCTTCTAAATTTTGATCCATGTAGGAGCAAAAGTCTCTTTACTGAGAGCTTGGACTCTATAAACTTTTTCCGGTTTATCTGCTATTCCAAAATAGCAATCATTATCAGTCAACTGAGAGCTTGGACTCAGTAAACACCGGATATCTGCTGAAAGCTTGGATTCAGCAATTCTTCTAGACTCTTCAGATTCAATGAACTTCTTAAGTTCAAGAGTCTTTTACTAAGAGCTCAACCTCAGTATTTCTTGGGAATCTGCTGAGAGCATGGACTCAACAGTCAACAGATAGTAATTTGCTTGAATTTATTCTCCTTTTCACCATTCAAGCACTCTACTTCCGACGGGGGTCGGGAAGACCTTTGAGAAATTCCTATCATTTGATTTTCCTTTTCATTTTTCAATCTTTTCATGGAAAATCATATAGATTTTTTGATAGGTTTCTGTACACATGGAGTGTAATGATCTAGCATTCGATTTAGGAAGTTATTTTGATTGAGACAACAGAGTATTGTCATCAACACGAGTATTTTATTGATATCATTGATTTACAAGAGTTACATTTCACAAAGTATAATACTCCAAGTTTACAATGATCAATATTTCTTCAAACTGCTCCAATAACGCCTTTGCTAGATCTGCTCCTTCTTGGTCTTTTCCCAAGCTCATTGTTGCAAGCCACCTTGCTTCCACAGCAATGTCTTGTCTTTAATGCTGTGAGATGTCTTGAATGTAGACATTTCTTCAGCTTCCAGCCTTGGAGCTTTCCTGTGGACACTTCAGAACACAGTAGAAAATCCGAAGATTCTCATCATCTGCACGACTCAGTGTTCCTGTCCACAGTTCCCATCAGCACCAAATGTTGTACAGATGTTCTTACGAATTGTAGGATGGGTAACATCTGCACCATCCATGGCTGAATTAGGCCTCAAGTACAATGAGAAAACATTGAGAATGTTTCTCTTTTACTTGCAAGCCTGATAGCGCGTTTCGCAACGCGCTATAGCTGCAAGTGTACAGACCAC
>JAPKLW010000437.1:393218-440119 GCA_026898455.1 Plectranthus barbatus
TTTTGGCCATAACTTTCGCTCCCGAACTCCGATTGACCTGATTCCAGTTGCATTGGAAAGCTAACTCAAAGATCTATCTATTGGCATGCTTAATTAGCTCGAATTCCATGTGTGGGGGAATTTGTGACTGTTTATTTGAACATAAACTGCTTTCGGGATGGGTTTCCATTGAATTTTGGCCTAAAACATATTTGGGCGCAGTCTTTTCTCACTTCTTCCTCTTCCTGATGCAAACAAACATCGATTGGCTCCACGGTACTCATTCAATCCTTGTAAACAGCTCAAATGTGCGTGAAATCTGCATAAACAACCACAAACCAGACCAAACGTAATAATTCCTAAAAGAATATGGGTAATGTATGAAAACACCACGTAGTAGTCCAATCTAAGGTCAAAAGTGAGCAAATCCACATCAGTAAAATGCACAAAATGAGTGTTTATCAAAGCCTTTCCTCAATCTCCTCTTTTTCTCTGAATCCATTGCTTTTGAAACACTAGAAGAAGAGGTGAGGAAGATGTGATCTGAGAGTCTTTACCCAAAGGAATTCCCAAAGTTGTTGACTATGGAATATCCATCTTAAGACCCATCTGACAAGTTTTTATCTCACCAATGAGAAAACTATCATGGCTTGACAGAATGGACAGCCTATCTTCGTTCGGTTCTAATATGATAATACTCATCATCCAAGGTGAATCGAGAATTGAGAGTCTTCTTACATGTGATCTCAGTGAAGATTACGACTTTTCCTCTCAATTTGGAGACTTCCAAGTCATGTTGCTCGAACCCATTTTGGAGGTATTTTGGATAAATGGTGAGGGATGACATTTCTGATTTCTTCGAGCAGGGTTTCATTAAAATGGAAATAGGAGGCAGGTGAGAGATCTAGGGTTTCAAGGATCTTTGAGTATGGCTATCTTGAATGTGAACATCTTCTTAAATAGATGTAGTCTCCCCAGAAATTTGATCTTCTAATCATTTCGTCATCCTTTGGAACCAACGATTTTGCAAATAATTTCCACGTGACGGCTATTCTCATAACTAAATCTCCTCAAGCCTTTGAATGAGATAGCAAATTAGTATCATCTCTCTATCATTGATGATGATCTCAGTTGATACGTCAGTTGAGTATCCTGATATTTATTACCTTATTTGATCTATTTCCCAAGATTGATTCAAATAATGTATTGATTCAACGGTCCTCGCCCTTCTGCTGAGAGTTGGGACTCAACAATCTTGTAATCTGCTGGAACCAATATCCTTTGATACATTGAATTTCTAAGAGCTAGGACTCAACAATTTCCTTATATATAAAGAACCTTTTATTCTAAAGAGCGTAAGCTGGGACACACTCTTATTCTACATCATCTAGAGAAATCCAACCAAGTATAATTCCATAAATATATTCGATGAACAGAATGGGACTCATTCTTCCATAACCTCATCTAATTCCAATAAGCCGAGCTTAAGACAAAGCTCTTTGAATCTGCTTTCTTCTAGAGGTTCGGAGAATATGTCTGCTGGTTTATCCTCTGTTCTGATGTAATCCACTGAGATGTCCTTTTTGCCAATGTGATCTCGAATGAATTGATGTCGAATATCAATGTGCTTTGTTCTGGAGTGGTGAACAGGATTCTTCGGGATGCACATCGCACTGTTGTTGTCACAGTAAATTGGAATGTAACCAGTGCTAACTTCATAGTCTTGAAGTTGTTGTTTGATCCATTGCACTTGTGTGCAGCAGCTATGTATTCTGCATCTATAGTGGACGTTGCTACGGAGTGTTGTTTTTTGCTGAACCAGCTTATCAACTTATGACCTAGGAATTGGCATGTTCAGCTTGTGCTCTTTCGGTCAATTCTGCACCCTCCAAAATCTGAATCTGAGTATCCTATAAGTGTGAGATCGTCTGCTTTGGGATACCAAATTCCTAAAGATTCTATTTCCTTCAGATATCTAAAATTTCTTTGTGCATACTCCATGTGCGATTTCTTCGGATTTGCTTGATATCTGACACATACACCTACAGCATATGAAACGTCTGGTCTGCTGGTAGTCTAGTATAGCAGTGAGCTAATTATTCCTCTGTATGCTATGGGGTCCATAGATTCGCCTTCTTCATCCATTGATATCTGATATGCTGTACTCATGGGAATCCGCAGAGTCTTCGTCTTTTCTGGACAGAATTTGATGATGAGATCTTTTGTATACTTCTTCTGATGAATACAAATCCCATCGCCGGATTGCTGGACTTGTAGACCTAGGAAGGATATCCTTTTTCCAATCATACTCATTTGGAAGTTAGTTTGCATATGTTGAGCAAACTTCTCGGAGAGACTTAAATTTCTTGATCCAAACATGATGTCATCGACATAGATTTGGGCAAGCAAAATGTCTTCAACATTTTTGAAGAATAACGTCCTGTCGATCTTCCTAAATCCATCCTTCAGCAAGAACTATGATAACGTCTCATACCAAGCTCTTAGGGCTTGCTTTAATCCGTAGAGAGCTTTCCTTTGCCATTAAGGAATGCACTCTTGACGTCCATTTAGAATACTGTGAACCCATGATAAGTAGCATATGCTAGGAATAATCTTATTGCTTCCAAGCGAGCTACTGGAGCAAATGTTTCGTCGAAGTCTATTCCTTCGCATTGCGCATAATCTTTAGCAACTAATCTGGCTTTGTTGCGAAGGACGAGTCCATTTTCATCTCGCTTATTCTTGAATACCCATTTAGTTCTTATTACTGATTGATGTGTTAAACGGTCGACAAGATCCCATCCATGATTCCTTATGAACTCTGATAGTTCCTCCTGCATTGTGTTGATCCAGCCGCTGATTTGAGCCCGTCTGTTACTTTGGTAGGCTCTTCCTGTGATATGAAGCAGGCAAGCAATGCACTATGTCTTGTTTGGATTAGATCAACAATATCTCCTAAAATCTCTTTAGTAGGGTGATCTCTAAGCAGCTATTTGGGTCTTTGTAGTTCTTCTACAGGAATGATTTGACTATTAGATGGTCCGATGAGTTCTTCTAAAATTGTACATCAATAAGTTGTAGAGTTTCCAAGCTGTCTGCTACCTTTGTTGAGTCGACTTCTGCTGAATGATTGTCTTCTGACGTTTCATCTGCTGGATTTTGTGTTACTGGTCTAGTACTCCTGTTTACAGCAGTCTGCTCCTAGTTGTCTTTAGCAAGGTTGTCTTCAGTAGCTCTCTCGCCATTCTGGGAACCTTCAGTTGTACCTCTATTCCTTTTGATAGCTTCATCTCCTTGAGTTCCTTGTTGGTCTGCATGCTTTTCGAGAGATTGTATGGTGGCCTTTATGTTACCATTTTCATCACAAGCCCACTTGATTGTTGATTGATCAGTTAAGGTTTACAGTAGATATGATGATTCATTCATTAATCTAGTCGGATCATTCAGTTCAGCTTCGAAAGTATTCGAGCCGGAAGGTCCATTGACATCATTGGTTTCATGAGATTCATCTCTTTGACTTCTTATGGTCCTGCGCACTAAAGTAGCTTCATAAAAAATAACATTGCATGTTATTTCCACATGTTTGGTTGTCTTAGTAAGCACTCTATATCCCTTGTGAGACAGATGTCCATATCCTAGGAACACTCCTTCATCGGCTTTGGGAGAAAAAGTACTTAATTTTTATTTCCCATTATTACGGATATAACATGATGAACCAAAAATACGAAGATGAGCTAAAGAAGGCTTACAACCATGATATATTTCGTAGGGAGTTTTGTTGAAGTGAAGATTCAGCCCGCTTCTGTTTTGTGTGTGACAAGCATTTATTGCAGCTTCTCCCCAGTGTCTTTGACTTAGATCCATATCGGCTAACATTGTACGCACGACTTCTTTTAAAGGTTTGTTCCTTCTTTTTGCTAAGCCGTTCTGCTGGGTTGTTCTTGCAGTGGTCCTTTCATTTCTTATCCCAGGATTGGAGCAGAAATCCATCAATGTTCTATTGCAAAACTCTGTACCATTGTCGGATCTTATCCTTTTGACCGTGAGCTCCTTGTCATTTTGAACTATAATTATAAGCTCTAGAAGGATAATTTTCACCTCGTCCCTGCTTTAGAGTAGCCTTACCCATGTGTACCTGGAATAATCATAACCAACAACTAGAGTATATAGTTTGTTACCTACAGTGAGTGGTGTCACCGGCCAAATAAATCTATGTGCAATAGCTCAAGGATTCTGTTTGAAGTAGCCTTTTCTGGATTTGAATTGAAGGACGATTTGACTCGCTTTCCTTGTTGACAGGCTCTGCATACTCCTTCCTTCTTGAAGTTTTCTTGTGGTAAACCTACAACAATGTTATTATTTACAATATAATTTATGAATCTAAAGTTCAGATGGGTTAGCCTTTTGTGTCATAACCAATTTATCTCTTCTTTGTTGAATGTGATGAAGCACGATGCTTGTTGACCACTTTCCCAATCAGCAATACAGAGTCCTCCTTTTCTGATTCCTCTAAGCTTTACTTCACCGGTGGTCCTATCCGCAACTTCACAACCTGTGTCAAAGAAAGAAACAATATATCCATTTTCACTTAGCTAGCTGATGCTCTGTTGATTGTGCTTGAGACTATCGACGAGGGCAACATTGATTATTCGCATTCCATTTTGCTCGATGCACCCTCTTTCGATTACTCTGGCCTTGGAGTTGTCACCGAATGAGACTAAAGCTCCTCGGAACTTGTGAAATTCTTTAAATGTCTCTTCATCTCCTGTCATGTGACATGAGCATCCACTATCTAAGATCCATTCTTTGAGCTTTCATGTCATTTTTCTTCTTGGACGCTGTTCCTGCAAACCAACGAAGTTATATCTTAGGTACCCGATCAATTACGGGTCCTGCAGGATTAGTTTTCTAGATTATTGCTTCAGGGATCTAGAGTTTCGTGATTTTTATGCTTCTCTTGTCATCACGTCTCACCTTCCTTTCGTACCTTTTGATAAGATCTTGATAATCAACATAGGAATGTGAAATACTGTGTCGAGCCATCACTGTCTTTTGAAAGCGTTTTAGAGTAGACTCTGGCATCAAATAGGTGTTCCTTCTACTTGGAGTTTATGCTGGCTTCCTTGCAACCTTAATAGATTGCTTGGGCTTGCTTGGATTTGTATGAACCTTTTCATCTGTTGGGTTACATACATAGACTTTGCTGGCCTTTTCTCAGCAGATCGATAGTTCAATCTTTGATGAGCAGTCAGCTGAGAGATATTAGTCTGCCAGCATTTCTGCTGATCAATTGACTTAAGGTTTTCCCTCTTGTCCTTCCTAGCGGTCTACTGAATCTTCTTAGTATCTAGGTCAAAAACAATTTTCTTTGATTTTCTAGATTCAGCAACGCAAGACTTTTCACTATCAAAACCTATTCCAACAAAGTTCTTTGAACTTCTTTGGACAGTTAGAATATCATCTAAATCTCTCGTGCTTTTTGAAAATTTGCATTGACATACATTTTGCACTAAGTGATTATTTCTCAAGATTTCATTCTCTTGTCTTAAAGTACGATAACTATCATTTAAAGAGGAGAATTTGATATTTAACTTTAAAAGTTCCTCATCTGCTGACCTAGATTTATCAATATCACTGGTCAAAATTGAAAGCTGACACTTCACAGAGGAATTTTCTTTTACTAGAGTATCCTTTAATGCATGAACTTTTGAAAACTCTTTTAGCAGATATTCCACAGTTATTTCATCTGATTTTGAGTAAAACGAATCAATAGTGTCATGCATATTATCAGAAGTTGAAGCAATTGACAGAATAGAGTTTGTTACCTGGTTTCCCAAAGCTGATTCTTCTGCCTGTTCTTCATTGATGTCTGTCATGAACACCTTTAAAACATCCTCTTCATCTTCTGATGAGTAGTTTTTGTCGTCATAATCTGGGATGTTTGGTAGTTCTGTCCTTGTCAGCAAGGCTTTGGTCACCACCTTCGATGCACGTCTTTCGAACAGCTTCTTCAGTCTTTCCCTTTATTCTAGATCTACCTTTGGGCATTTGAACTTCAGGTGATCTGGGGAATTGCACTCGTAGCAAATTCTTGGTGCTCTCTTGCTATTCTTGTTGTCTGTTGGTTGAGTCTACTGGAAATCTTCCTTTTTCCCTTTTGCTTTCAGCAACAACCTTTGCAATCTCTTCATTTGTTCCTCCAGCTCGGTCACGGAGCATTCATCTTCTTTGAAGTGAGATCCGCTAATGGAAGGAATCTCTTTTGTCGAACTAGGCTGAGCAGGTCAGTCTGAATGGAATGGTTTTTTTGTTTTCCACTTTTATCCATCTTTCTTCACAAAGAATACCGCGCCCTCCATCGGTTCTTCAATGTTGACTGCGGCACGAACAACCTCGTTCTTGTTGATCTTGGCGATATCCCATTCATGAGATTCCAGTTGAGCAAACACTTCTTTGGTGCTAATCTTCGACAAATTTTTATCCTTTAGATTGGTTACTTTGAAGAACAAATTCTCCTTAGGTAGTCTTGAGAGAGTCTTTGAATTCATGTCAGGAAGTTCATACGTTCTTCCCAACTTCTTTAACTCAGCTACAATATTGTTGAATCTTGCCCCCATGTTTTTGATAGTTTCACCAGGAATCAAGCAGAAAGATTCTTACCTGTGTACCCATTGTTGTAGCTTGTTTCTCTTCATCTGATCTGATTATTTGTCCAAAGTGCTAAGAAAATCCCACATTTCTTTAGCACTATCGTACTCCAAAGCTTCAGCCATTAGAGTAGGTGGTAAGTCACCTAATATTAGATCCATGGCGACGTAATTTAGTTGATCACATGCTCGTTCTTCTTGAGTCCATTCTTCAAGCGGCTTTCCACCATTACGTCTGGTCCTATTACGTCCTCTCCGACCCTTATCTTCTCCTTCTCGATCTTGATGAGTCCAACTTTGATAACTTGTCTCATCTTCGGATGCACATACATCAATGTGATCATCGACCTCTTTTTCCAGGTAGAGTAGGAGTCTGGATTGAACTTGGGAAGCTTTGCGTTGTGCGCCATTTTCTTGAACCTGAGCTAAAAACAAAAACACAGATATGCAAGAAAATTTTGGATCTTGTCCTTGGCGGCTCAAAAGCAGCTAGTCTCTAAAGACCAACCACTTTGATACCACTTGTTGGTCCCCGATCAGAGTATTTTATTTACAGCGAAAGTATTAAAGTAATCTTGCACGTATCTTGCTATGGTCACGACTTAGCAAGTGTTTATCTAAATATTTTAGCTCGTGTATTCGTTAGTTCGATTCCAGTTTATACTTCAAAACTTGATGTGTTGAGTGTCAAATAATCTAACCATAAACAATTAACGTAATAAAACTGTAAACGACACAAGGGTTTTTATAGTGGTTCGAACAATTTTTCTACGTCCACTCTCCAGTCCTTTGACTGAAAATTCACTAGAAGAATGAGTACAAGGTCCGACTTGATCTCTAACGTTTAGCAGCTCCTCAGTCTGGTCAGTGCGCACCTTCAAGCACCTCGATCTCCAATCTTCAACCGGTGTCTCTCCTTAGAGTGAGGACAAACCTCCCTTCTCCTTGGACGTCGACTGCTGGGAGTATTATAGTTCATCCTGGAACCTATCCTTGTGTTGGCATTGCCCGTACGAATGACTCTTGCACCGCAATAGTGACTGCTATATTCTTTCTTCATTAGAAGGAATCCCAATATACCCTTAGGAAGATAAACTTCTTAGCTCTTCAAGCATCTATTATGAAAGCTGGCGAAAAGCTTCAACTAAGAACTTAGCTCGGATGTGTTCGCATGATCGAAAGAATGAGTTTTATCTCATTTATTATCTCTTGTATGTATAAAATCGTGAACCTTTAAATCAAATAAGGATGACAGCTTTTTATAGGTGAAGATTCAAACGACTGTTTTTAAATCTTATCTGTTTGACTTCAAGGGAATGCTTGCCTATCTGCATGCTTCCTTTTTCTGCGATGAAGAGGGACTCTTAAAGTCTCATCGTCTCTGATTGGCGTAGCATTTGTTTTTAGCCGTCTCTTGTCAGAACAGATCCTTTGTAGATCTGAACCCTTCTTCTTCATGATGATTGTTCCATCCTCTTGATTAGTTGGTTCTTCTTGTAATTTGTAATCCGTCTGATATTATGCTTTATAACTTCTTGATTACTGATTGTCATCTGCTGGCTACTGATGTGTGTTGGATGTCCCCTTTCTTCAATAATTTGGCAAGTTTGCTGACTCCTTCAGCAAACTGGATTCTTTCTATTTCTTAATCTATTACAACTCGAGTATGAATTCCTATGCAGGACTTTTTATAATTGACTCAATACTGAGTTGTTAGAGCTTTGATGCACCAAAACCTATCAAACTATGATTATGAATTGGTTTACAAGAGAGGGGTCTAACAATATTCCTAACAATACGATTGAAACATAACATGCTCCTATTGAATGAAAAATAAGTTGTGTGCAATCTCTGGATGGAATTATCTCTGAAGTGTTGCACAAGGATTTGATCTCGAATCCTTCTTGCGTAAAAAGATTCAATCCTAAAATAATCGCAATTGAATCTATCTATTTTAATGCATAAAATAGAAAACTGAAGAAGAGAGAGAAGAAGAATGATCCTGGAAATATGATTTTCTGATTTTTATCCCTCGCTCTGATACAAATATCTGGTGAAGATTTCTTGTGGATATTTTGCACATCGAGAAATAGAATTTTCCTTTCCTTAGCTCAGATCTAGTCGCATATAGTAGCTCCCAATTCTCTAGTTTGCTACTTAGCAACTTATGAACTTGTGGTGTACTGTGATCAGAGAATATGAGGGGTATTTATAGGAAAAAATTTATCCGTAATGGACTTTAGCTAATCATGGGCCAAACTAGGGACCAGTATGCAAGCCCATTCCTATGCCCATCAACAAAGAAAGCCCAAGGAAGAAGCCTAAAAAGTATGAGATAAAGACTTAAGGCAAGTTCTTCGGCCAAATATATGTTTGATCGAATCACTTTCTAGGCCGAAGCAAGCCGTTCGGCCGAGGTACCAAGTCAGGAGCGAGGAGCTTCCTTACGTGTAATAAACAAATCCTTATCAACGAGATGGAACCCTTCGAACCAATCCCTTAGCTGAAGAGTTGTCACTTTTCTTTACGAGTCACATTTATTATAATCAGCCTCTATAAATATGGCTTCATTTTTTGTAAAACATTACATCGAATTCAACATTAAATACACAAAACATTTGAGTTCTATTTGCAGACAAGTAATAAATATCATTCAATTTATCCTCTATTTATGATTTTCATATTACTTTTATCAATTATTCTTATTAATCGAACCACCAAAAAATCGAGCATCAACAATTGGCGCTAGAAGGAAAGCGCAGTAAGGAAGAAAGACAAAAAATGGACAATTGTAACAATAATAGTGGAACACTAGGACATGGAGTATTCTAAAGCCAGGATTAGTTCGAGGCCGAACTCAAAGGGTGTGAGAAAGAATTCTGAAACCTACAGGAAGGGGTTACACAGGAGGCCGAAGCTCTTTGGGGACAATTGGCCTTGAATCAAAGTGAAGGCCAAGGTGAGACTCCATCAAGGAGTCGTACTCTTCTACCTGACCCGAATCTAGAAGAAACCTCCCGTATTTAGACCGACAAACCCAGCAGTAGCTGGACTCCTACCGATGCAAGTGATTCGGGAGAAAAAATAAAATATCACGAGCAGATGCAAAGGGAGAGTCTGGAGAAGGAACAAGAAGAATGGTGAGGGAACTTGAAAAAATCCAACACCGGCTACTAGAACAAATAAACAACCTCTCCCTGAAGAACCTCAGTAACCACATATTGAGAGAGTCATTAACGTCCTCACTATGGGCTTTTTGATGACTGGATTTTCTTAAAATGCCGCCAAAAAGCATTGTCGGGAAATAAGGAACCAGCTAATTTATCAGGTCAAAATATCTCTACTTGAGATCTGCATCGGAAGAAAAGATGAGAGCGAGGAAAGTCATCCGCATGATGACACACTCATTATAACATTTATGATTGCAAACTATCAAGTAAAGCAAATACTCGTTGACAGTGGTGCTTCGTCTAATGTTATCTTCCTCAAAATCCTTTGAGGAATGGGGATCTCAGAAAAAAAAGTAGTTGAAAATCCAATCACCTTAGTATGGTTCAGAGGGGAGAAACATAATTCCCTTGGGGATATAACACTACCCGTATTTGTCAAATGGCTGAACTTGGCCTACAATGTTCTTATCTAGCGGCCATGGATTCACGCTATGAAGGTCGTACCATCCTCTTACCACCAGATGATTAAGTTTCCAACTCCTTGGGGAGTTCGGACAATAAAAGGGGACCAGCTCACGTCAAAGAGCTGTTATGAAATCACTCTCCGCACCGTGCATATGGTGGAATCCGAAGTGGTTGAGAATAGATCTGAGGTACAAATTGATAATAGGGGTCCGATTTGGACAACCTTCATAGGATAAAGGTTATTAGAAGAGCATAAACAAAGAATGGTGGTGATTCACACCCAGAATAGAAAAAAAAATTGCATTCTCTGCCGACATGCATGGGATCGATCCGGTAATAATCATACACAGACTTCATGTCGACCCTAAACTCAAACCAGTGAATCAAAAGCGAAGGAGGTTCGCACCGCAGCAGAACGAGGCCATTACCAAGGAGGTTAAAAAATCTTGTAAAGGCGGGATTCATCCAGGAAGTAAAATACTCTGAGTGGCTCGCCAACATTGTGGTCGTTAAGAAGAAGAATGGAAAAAATAGGGTATGCATGGATTACAAGGACCTAAACAAAGCCTTCCTGAAAGATCCATATCTTCTTCCCCACATTGATTGGCTCATTGATGCAATGGCAGGCTTCAGAGTAATGAGTTTCATGGATGCCTTCTCTGGGTACAACTAGATTAAATTTTATCACCTAGACGAAAGGAAAATGACCTTCATGAGTAATCAAGGCATTTATTGCTACAACGTGATGCCTTTCGGTCTGAAAAATATTGGTTCGACTTATCAAAGGTTGATAAATCAAATGTTTGATCGGAAAATTGGTTGAACGATGGAAGTCTATATTGATGACATAATGGTAAAATCGAATAGCTTCAAGAATAATCTAAAACATTCAGCCGAAGCATTCGAGATCTTACAAAAATTCAATATGCGGTGAAATCCAACAAAGTGTACATTTAGCATTTCCTCTAGAAAGTAACTAGGCTATATCATCAGCCGAAGAGGGGTCGAGGCTGATCCAATCAAGATAAAGGCTCTAAAAAAACCTAAACAAAGTGCAACGAATGATCGAGAAATTGGTCGCCCTGAGGTGATTCGTAGCAAGATAATCCAATTGGAGAAGCTCGTTCTTCTCCCTGCTAAAAAAAGCAAAAAAGTTTGAGTGGACTGGAGAATGTGACGAAGCACTTAACTCTTTAAAACTATATTTGACGACTCCACCAGTTATGGCAAAATCCAAGTCGAATGATGTGCTGCAATTGTACATGGTCGTGTTAGAGAAAGCCATAAGTATGGTATTAATACAAGAGGAAGATGGGAACCAACACTCGGTACCCAGCACTCGAGAAACTCTTTTTATGCACTTACCTTGTCTTCGCAAAAATTAAAGCAGTACTTTGAGTCCCATAAGATCAAGGTCATCTCCACATTTACTAATTAACATGTGCTTTCAAAACCGAATCTCTCTGGCCGAATGATGAAATGGGCTATTGAACTAGTGGGTCCGACCTACAGTTCAAACTAAGAAATATTATCAAATCCCAAATCCTTGCCGATTATATTGCAGATTATACCCCGGATCATCATCTTCAGGTCAAAATCGAACTGGGGGATAGTTTAAAAAATATAGAATTCTGGACCCTTTCTATCGATGGATCTAGTAATTTTGGAGGGAGTGGAGCCGAGATATTACTCGTATTGTCTGAAAGATTGGTCATCAAACGAGAAATCCTCTTAGAACTCCAAGCCACTTACATTGTAGTAAAATATGAGGCATTGATCGTTGGGCTACAGTTGGCAGTTGAATAGAAAGTTAAAAAATAAAAATAGAATCTGACTCACAACTCATTGTCAATGATGTTCGAGGAGAATACCAAGCAAGCGATGTTTGAATGCTGGCTTACCATGAACTAGCAAAAGAACTTGAGCCTTGGTTCGTAGAAATGGTTGTAACACACATCCCTCAGGAAGAAAATTCACATGCCGATACCCTTGCAAACTTCGCAGCTGCTGCTTGTTCTTGGGGAACCCAAACTATACAATTCACTATAGCACTGTTGCCAGAAAAAAAGGGATTCCAATACCGAACTGATGGAATTCTTCCTGGTGGACAACCCTCAAGATTCACGGATGGATCCGATCACCAAGTATTTACCAAAGGGAGTTCTATCGCAACAAAAAGCCAAAGTAATCCGGCCCACTCAAAGGGCTGCTCAGTTCACCTTGCTTGTTGGCCAACTCATTAAGAGATCATTCGAGGGACCATTACTAAAGTGCGTATCCGAAGAGGATAGCCCTTCGGTCTTTTCTGAAATCCATTCGAGGAGCTGTGGAAATCATTCAGGCTTTAGAAGCCTAATCCACAGTACTATTTTGGTCGGGATCTATTGGCCGACCATGAAAAATGATAGAATAGAAGTAGTTCGGAATTGTGATAGTTGTCAAAAGTTTGCAGGATTATCACATTAGCATAACGAACCACTTCATGCGATCATCTCTCCTTGGCCATTCTGTAGATAAGGATTGATATTGTAGGAAACTTACAAAAAGCTAAGGGTAAAAAACAATATTTTGTAATTGCTACGGATTCATTCACTAAGTGGGTCAAAGTTGAACCACTCTCTAAAACACGAGACACCAAGATGATCAACTTCATGTGGAAGAACATAATTTGACGATTCGGATTACCCAAAGAAATCATAATGGATAATGGTATCAAATTTTTTTTAAAAAAATTAAGGATTATTGTGCTACAATTGGGGCTCGATTATTATTTTCCATAGATAGATACCTTGTTGTCCCTGATCAGAGTTTCAATATTTCCAGCGGATGTTTTAATTAAGTCTTGCACTTATCTTGCTAACGTCACGACTTTGCAAGTGTTTTTCTAACATGGTTAAGCTCGAGTATTCGTTAAGTTTCTTGCATGTTATACCTCAACACAGGATGTGTTGGGTTTTAAAGTAATTAGCACATAACAAAATAAAACAATAAAAGAACACAAGTTTTATAGTTGTTTGAACAATTGTTCTACGTCCACTCTTCAGTCCTCCTGACTGAAAATTCACTATTGATTGATTACAAGGTCAAGCTTGATCTCTAACATTGAGCAGCTCCTCCGTCTGGTCAGCACGCACCTTCCAGCACCTCCGTCTTCAATATTTACCTTGTCGCTCCTTAGAGTGAGGACAAACCTCCCATCTCCTTGGACATCGACTCTGGGAGTTTTGTAGTTCTTCCTAGAACCTTTCCATGTTTGGCAGTTGCCCGTGATAATCACGCTTGCAGAGCAAGGTGACTTCTAGATTCTTCCAAGAATAGAAAGAATCCTATGATTAACCTTAGATGTAATAATTCTGAGGTCTCGAGCTTCAAATATGTAAGCTTATGGAAAAGCTTCAATCAAGTATAAGCTCGGATGAGTTCACGTGGGATATAGAGTATTTGGATCTTTTCTAGTTTCTCTATTTGTGAAATTTCACGAACCTCTCAATCTCTTCTTGATGACACCTATATATAGGTGAGGATTCAAACCGCTATTTGAATCTTATCCGTTACAAAAAAGGTGTCTGCTCGCCAATCTTTGTTCTACTTTTTCTGCAAGGCACTATAACTCTTCGATTCTCCTTTGTCTCTGATTTGTGTAGCTTTTATTTGTAGTCGACTTTGTCAGAACGGATCACTTAGTTTGAATCTTGAAACCTTCTTTGTATCTGTTGCTTGTTCTTTATTCATATTTGTTGGGTTTCCTTGTGATCCGAATCCTTCTATTTTACGACTTTACATTGTCTTGAGTGTTTGCTGGAAATTAATACTCTGCTGACATCTCAACAGTCTTGCTGAGATTCTACAATATGCTTTCTTTATTCTTTCATCACTCTTTTAAGTATGTCCAACATTCTTTCGTTTTTTCTAGCCTTCACTAGCGTCTCAAGCAATCTTCAGATCGGTTGATTCTTTCAGCATTCTTTGATTTTTTTTTCTTCTAGTTCTATTAGAACTCGAGTAGATGTATCCTATATAGGACTTTTACAATTTGACTCGATACTTAGTTGTTAGAAACTAGATCTACTAAGCTTTGATGCACTGACGACACTAAAATTGATTGCTCAAATTTAATGTTTATCAAGTAATGAAATCAATTCAAGGCCCTTACTCGCTTCCCCTTAAGGAATGCTATTTAGTTGTGTGGATTTTTATAACTAGGAAGGTTTGAAATCGTTGAGTTTTGTTCTAATTTCCTAAACTTGAGTTCAAACTAACTAAAAACAAAATTAAAAGAAAATAACACAATTCTTCAATTTCTTAAACAACTTGGTAGAACAAGACTCACAAATGCTCAAGTGAGATAGTATGGATGTTGATGAAAATGCCAATGTGCTCCAATTAGGTTGAACTTAGATGCAAACACAATTTAATCCCTAAACGGATGGACTATTACACTATACTAGCCAACCCCCTATCACGGCGAATTGACCGTAAATGATGTTAAAAACCTTAAACAACTATGTTATTGGCTTTTAACTCACTCCCTATGGCACGTAAATCGTCATCCTATGCCCTTCCTCCGCACAGGGATTGGATCAAGGTAACTCACTCCCTATGGCACGTAAATCATCATCCTATGCCCTTCCTCCGCACAGGAATTGGATCGAGGAACATAAGATTACAAGTTATTCAGGACGCTCCTATCCGCATGTTGGCTGCAATATTCACATCAATTATCACCTAAGTTAGCTATTACCTACACCTAGGTGAATATGAATGAGCCCTAGAATTATTCAATCACATAGAGGGAAGTAAACATGCACGATTCAACCTAATTATCACACATCTTTATTCAAATCAATATCCAAAAGAAGTTTAGAACAACATACATATCAATTGGATCATTACAATGTTAAATTGAAAACAAACTATTACAATTGATAGATCATGATAGATTCCTTCCCCAAATTGAGTAATTTGTTCTTGATCTACCCTTGAACTCTTAAAATCTTCACCAAGTGAGGTTGGATTAGCTCTTAGACACCTTGGATTAGGTTTGGAAGGTGATGGAAGATGGAAGTGTAGAGAGAATCTAACTAATTTTAGTGTAAAAGTGACAAAAGTTATAATAAAATCCAATTTTCCCCCTTTTATAATGAGCTAGCAGAGCCTTGGATCGCCTAGGACGAAGTAGGATCGCTCGAGATGTTCTGAAATAGAGAAACCGCCAGACAGCCCGACCCGGATCGATCGGGACGGATATAGCTCGACCAAAATTTGCCTCTAAAATGGCAGATTGGTCGTGCACTGCTGGATCGCCCGAAATCTGCCTCAGAAATGCTCAGATCGACTGGTCTCTGCAAGATCGACTGAAAATCATCTCTGAACTGCCCAGATTGACCGATCTCTCCTGGATCAACCAGTCTGCTTCTCTGAAATCCATCCTGCTGCTTTTCCTGCCCTCTCGATTGATCCCCAATCCCTAAAGCTCCCGAATTGGGCGATTTTCCGCCAAAACTAAGCCGAAAATGCTGAATAATCCTCAAAACCTTACCTACACCATCCGGAACACACAAAACACGTAAACACAACAAAAAGAGACAACAACATATGATATGGGAGTAAAATGAACGCAAATATGCATGCACAAACATCGAAATAAAGGTCATTTTATGCACATATCATAATCCCCCAAACTTGAACCTTTGATTGTCCTCAATCAAAACAAAGTAAAACAATCATTCGACCTCGTGCAATACCTCATAGCTCATCTTTATTATCTTAGCATGTCCTAGTCAAATGAGATTATAGCCTAACTTTGTGACATGGTTAATGCTAAAGACTCAAACCACTCATCAAATATAGATAAAAGAAACAAAATCACTCCCTCACGTGTTTAGGGACGATGAGAATCACTCAAACACAAGATATCGAGCTCAATTTCCATAGGCTTGCATCCATTCTCACCACAATACGACAATGAGTTAGCTCCTAGAATCAAGAAGGTTTTTGCTTTGGTTATAACGTGGCTAGCTAACAGGTAGGTGGTTTGGGGCCAAAGTAACTAAACTCCTCAATTTCCCAAGAATCCTCCCTAAAATGTAATCATCAACCACTAAACCCGAGGCTTATTCCATTCTCAAATATTTCTTTCTTTTTCTCTCTTCATTTTTCTTTTTCTCTTTTTCTTTCTCATTTTTTCTTTCATTGGCACCTTCCTTCATTTTTTTCATGTGGGTGCATATTTTTAAGACTTTCACCACTCTCTTTTCACAAAATTTTGTAGGTGCCCCATTTTCTATGACTTGCACCAATCCTCTTCGTTTCTTTCCTTTCATGGCTCATCAATTGCAATAACAAATACCAAACAATTCCCAACCCAAACTCACATCACCATATTCACCCTCAATCTGTCATTCCCCCCGAACTTGGTCCTAATAATATCAAAGAAATTTCTCCAAATAAGCTCAATCACGGGGGTCAAAGATGTGAAAGGCAAATAATAATCAAGATAAACACCTTATACTCCCGATGTGTAAGGTAGGACTAGGAATCAATGGCCTAATATCATTTTCTAGTCACATACTCATGCCAATAGATCGAGAATAAATACAAGTTCTATATCAAGATAGATATGACAATATCAAGGCTCAACACTCACAACTTTTGGCCAAGTCCCATGCATTAACCAAACACCAAACTCGGCAATTCAAAAGTTAAACTTACACATGCTTCGACAACAAGATTCCGCCCTATCATAGGTTGAGGTAAAATTCATGCTTCACCTAGTAAATCATGGTCCAATCTCAAGCCTAGTTTGGGTTCATCACACACACACAAGCACACAACCAATCCTAAGAACAACAACTACATGCAACAAATCTAACTGGCAAGAGAATGATAAAATGTGTTACCCATCGGTAGACACGATCAAACCGCCTCGCCAATGCCTTATGTACCTACTCTCATAAACACAAAACACCACCAAACTTTTGAGCATAATTCATATCATTAAGTTCTCATTTCAACCAAACAAACCACATACCAACAATCAAGAAATATAAAACATTATCCACTAGCACATCCATTCAAACCAATCCATTCATCAATAATTCCATCCAAAACAAATATCAAACAATAAAAACCATAAATCACATCCAAATCCATATCCCAAAGTAGATCAAATCAATCATTATACAACTCAATCGAATCAACTCCAATTCAAGGTAGAAATCATTAAACAAAACAAACTAAACTAAATGCAAGATAAGATAGGAGAAGAGAGGTGAAGAATAAACCGAGGCACCAGCTACCGGCACATCCCCCCAAACTTAGTCAAGTTAGACTAAGTTTGCAAAACGGTGGACGGTGTATCGTCACTCCTCTCGATCTTGTAGTTCCTCCTTAGAAACACAAACCAAACAAACTAAACATGTATTCAAAATCAAAACAACTAAAAACAATTAAATAGAAAGAAAGAAAATTGGTTGGGTTGCCTCCTAACAAGTGCTTAGGTTAACATCGGTAGCTCGACGACCTTACCATTCTCCCCCATTATCAAAATCTTGTGGATTTTTAATACACCTTTCTCCCTTGTTCAGGATTTACTTGGAAGCAATTTGTCAATGGAGATCTTCCTTACACCTCTCTCATCCTTCCAAGGAAGATTGGCAATCTTGACAAACTCGAAAGTCAAAGGTGGTAATTCCTTTTTTGATTTGATCTCTAAGGCATCATCTAACCTAATCCAAATTATATAAGTCTCGACTTGTTCCTTGTTTGGATTTATCTTTGACTCTTATCACCTCCTTCTCCGATCAAATCACAAGATCCATTAACTAATTCTTCTAGAATCACCTCATTTTCCCTCTTGTCTATCACTAATGAAGGAAAGTTAAGAACCATATCGCCACTTAGACCCCCCGACACAATTACCTCATCATTTTTCTCTTCTTCATCTTATTGTACCAAGGTCGGGACTTTTTGCAATTCCTCAAGTGAAGGTATCTCAAGAGCACCATTCTTCTCACTTTCAATGACTTGCAACTCCTCCTTGGTGCCTTCATCCTCTTCCTCTTCTTGAGGTAACTCTTTACCTTCTTTCTTTGATTCTTCTCCTTGCAACATCACTATCTTTTGTTCTTTGAGTTCTTCTTGCAAAGGTTTCTCCTCTTGCTTTTTTTCACTCCTTGGCTTGGCAATGGTCAGCATTTGCATTAGAATCTCTTTAAGTACCTCATCATTCCTCTCATACTTGCTTTCATTTACAACCTCACTTTTTCCCCTTGACATCTTTAACAACTTAAGTTGTTCGTGCCTTAGATCCATTTGGCTTTTCAACCAATCATCTTCACTAGTCTCTTTTACGGATTTCTTTACACGGTACTCTCTTGCATTGTTCGACCATTGGCAATCACCTTCCCACATGTTCTCATATACACTTCAGAGTGTCCTTCTTGGCCTTTGTCTCTCTAACATTTTGGCTTTCATTTCCTCCATTTACCTTTGCAAATTATCAAGTCTTTCCGTATTAACTCCTCAATGATTCTCCATATTAACTTCCAATTGTCAAGTCTTGGACATTGTAATCATTCTTACCCTACAAGAACCAACAACTCCAATTAACCAACCAATAAAAAAATAAAACAAAAAAATAATAACTAACAATCAATTGTCAACTAAACAAATGAACAAACACCTAGCATACAATATCCACACTTTCAATAATATCCAAAGACCTGCTAATTGAGTTCCCTGGCAACGGCGCCAAAAACATGACGACACTAAAATTGATTGCTCAAATTAAATGTTTATCAAGTAATAAAATCAATCCAAGGAACTTACGCGCTTCGCCCTAAGGAATACTATTTAGTTGTGTGGACTTTTACAACTAGGAAGGTTTAAAATCTTTGAGTTTTGTTGTAATATCCTAAACTTGAATTCAAACTAACTAAAAACAACACTAAAAGTAAATAACACACTCATCATTCAAATATTGGTAATTTCAAGCAATTCCTCAATTTCTTAAACAACTTGGTAGAACAAGACTCACAAATACTCAAGTGAGATAGTATGGATGTTGATGAGAATTCCAATGTGATCCAATTAGGTTGAACTTAGAAGCAAACACAATTTAATCTCTAAATGGATGGACTATTACATTATACTTGCCAACCCCCTATCACGGCGAATTGACCGTATATGACGTTAAAAACCTCAAACAGCTACGTTATTGGCTTCTAACTCACTCCCTGTGGCATGTAAATCATCATCCTATGCCCTTCCTCCGCACAGGGATTAGATCGAGGAACACAAGAATACATGCTATTCACGACGCTCTTATCCGCGTGTTGTATTCACGTCAATTATCACCTAAGTTGGCTATTACCTAATTATCACACATCTTTATTCAAATCAACATCCAAAAGAAGTTTAGAACAACATACCTATCAATTGGATCATTACAATGTTGAATTGAAAACAAACCATTACAATTGATAGATCTAGATAGATTCCTTCCCCAAATTGAGTATTTTGATCTTGATCTACCCTTGAACTCTTGAAATCTTCACCAAGTGAGGTTGGATTAGCTCTTAGACACCTTGGATTAGGTTTGGAAGGTGATGGAAGATGGAAGTGTAGATAGAATCTAACTAATTTTTGTGTAAAAATGACAAAAGTTCTAATAAAATCTGATTTTTCCCCTTTTATAATGAGCTAGTAGAGCCTCGGATTGCCAGGGATGAAGTAGGATCGCCCGAGATGTTCTAAAACAAAGAAACCGCCACACAACCCGACACGGATTGGCCGGGATTGATATGGCTCGACCGAAATCTACCTCTTAAATGGAAGATTAGTCGAGCACTACTGGATCGCCCAGAATTTGCCTCTGAAATGCTCGGATCGACTGATCTCTTCTGGATCGACCGGTCTGCTTCTCTGAAATCCATCCTGCTGCTTTTCCTGCCCACTCGTTCAATCCCCAATGCCTAAAACTCTAGGGCAATTTTCCACCAAAACTAAGCCGAAAATGCTGAATAATGCTTAAAACCTAACCTACACCATCCGAAACACACAAAACACGAATACACAACAAAAAGAAAACAACAATATATGATATGGGAGTAAAATGAATGCAAACATGCATGCACCAACATCGAAATAAAGGTCATTTTACGCACATATCATGCACCAAAACCAATATTCATAAAATTTAGATCACGGGGTTATAATATTTCTAACAGTATTCCTAATAATTTCCCCCTTTTTGGTGCGATCAAATCATTAATTCTAACTAAGTGATCATGGGAAAGTTGATTATTGAGATTAGAAATTATTCCTATCAATTCTATTCTCAGCATCTCAACTCCCTTTGACTCAGTACGATTCCTAAATGTTCCCCTCAAAATATCAAGTGTATTGCCTATTTAAAAACTTTTTTTTCGAGTAAATGTATTTCATATCATTAATCGGATAAACATATATAGCACATTCACACATATATAGAGCAATCATGCAGGAACATATGACACACATGAACAATCCACGCAGTTTGCTGATTACACTAAATGTGCAATATATAATTTAATTCAGCGTTGGACAATGAGATGTTGTTTTTAACCTAGGTTAGTCTCTATTAATAATTGTCGCAATGAGGTACAGAAAACATACACCCAAATTAAAAACAATTTTTTACGCCAGCAAACTTATAAGATGTAGATGAGTCATTTCTTGGTCGCCGAAGAGTCTGAATCAGCAGCATTTTTGGCTGACAGTGGCTTTCTTCAATTTCGTGAGTGTTTCGAGCGTTACCTTCATGATGTTATATAGTACTGCTTCTCTCTTCTCTTCTGATTCTTTCTTTCTCCTCGATCCTTCTTCGTTCCTCTTTTTCTTCTTATTCTTGTTGCCTTCTTAAGTCTTCTTCCATTTTTCTTCTTGACTCGAGGCATCCGATTCTGTCTTTTTGTACTCGCAATCACTTCGCTTCCTCTACTAATCTATTCTCTTCTCCCTCTTTGATCGCAGCGAAAAGTCCGGTGGAGAAGGTTTCAAAGTTGTCCTGCAGAGTGTTGTGAAGCTCCTTCTTTGCCTCGACTACTTGGTTTAGTACTTCAGCTTGCACGAGTGGCACTATCTGCTCCCAATGCTTCTTCCTACCATTGAGTGGATTAATTGCTGCAAGTCCCTTTGATAAGTACTGGAGCTCAGGGGCTCAATTGTTAGGACTGGGTGTTCCTCTGATAGCACAATTTGATTCTTGAAGGTATGTGTGTGGGCAGTGGTGGTCAGTGCTTGAGATGAAGTGGCAAGCGGATCGGCTTATGTTGTTGTGTCAGGTTTATCCTCCTTAACTCGTTCCTCTTCAACAATGACTGGAGAAGGAGGCCTAAAGCTATCCACTATTGATGGGATATTTTCCAATCTAGTGAGTATGCGCTCCTTAAACTCCAACATCTTCCTCCTATCATTTGCTTTCTTTCGTGCGGCTTCTTCATCCGCTAACCTAGCCTGCAACTCAGCAGTTGCAACCATCTGTCTCCTTGTTGTCGGTGATTTGAAGTGCTTGGTGAATGATGGCGACTCATCAATAGCGTACTCAAATGGTGGCAACAAGTGATCTCCAGTGACTGCTCTGTGCTTCTTAATCTTCTGCAATCTGGCAGCTACTTGTTTTTCTGTGTACTGCCTCTTGGATGTTTGATCCATCTAATCATCTACCCATACTTTTCACTTCGCCAATAGTTGTGACCCATCCTCGCCATCATGATTGCGCGGTCTTCGTAATGTAGTTCGTGGGTGGTATAATTGAAAAATCTCCACCTCGTGAACTCTATCTTTATCCATTCAAGATTAGAAGACCCATCCATTAATTCCGCAGGATATGTGTTCTCGAACTCAGCAGCAACTTGAGCTTCAATGAAGACACAGATGTCTTTTGCCCACAAGATGAGGTCATCGTTCTTCTCATCCTTCACCATGACAGGAGGACACTACTTAGCAATTCTCTTTGCTTTAGATTTTAAGTAAGGTGGTCCTTCCATGGGCACTCTTAACGTTTCTCCTATATAAATAGATTCACCATCTGCAAGCATCAAGCTCCCCTTGGCAGCATCTGCATTTACTTTATTTTCCTTATCATCAGTACTAGGGATGTCATTGAATTGGAATGCGCCTTTCCCACAACCTTTCAATGGTGTTCTCCATCACGTAGGCAGTTTTTGTTCCTGATTTCCAGTCTGGAATATTTCTTGTTGAGTGCTCGTACGCTTGCTGTGAGGATGGATTGTAATCTTGCTCGAGTCTCAGCATCCAGAGAGGTAGTGGCTCCTTCTTCCATGGTGGTCTTCTCAGCAACGTTCGTTTCAACATCTCTATTCTCTATTGTGGAATTACGTTGCTGATTAGCCTTTCGCGTAACTACCTCAAGGTCTGACGTATCCTCATTTGTTTTCATCTCAAGGTCAGCAATCTCTGTCTCTGCTACCTTGTCTTCGTCCTCTCTAGCAGGACCCTGGCTATCTTCCTGCATTAATTCTTTTTCAGCAAGTATCGTAACCAACTGATTCCTCCTTGCACTGTCAGTAGTTCATCTCCAGACACTTTCTCAGCTACAAAGTTGCTACCACCTTACACAGCAGCCTGTAGGACCATACTTCCTGGGTTAACAGCAGCTCCATCACTTCCCCCTTGCGCGGTGATGGGATGCTCAGTCAAAATTGCAGCACTCCTTTCTCCTTGTGCAGGAGTCTGCTGCACCAATGATTCCTTGGATCTCCTGGGCACCACATCTAGCAAATCCTTGAATACTCATTGCCTTTGCATTTTGTCAAAATAAGCATCTATTAGAGCATCTGGATTTACAATCCTTTTCTCGGAAACACAAACCTTGGTTTTACCTTTGGTGATCTGTACCTTCTCGACATCTTTCTTGGAGATGCATCCAGGTTCTTCTCCGACCTTTACATTGGCATTCCGCTCTTCATATGTCGCCTTGACTTGCTTAAAGTTGGAATCCTGTTGATTTAAGAGCATCTACAGATGGGCCTTGTCAAATTCCTTTTGTGCACTTGTTTTCTTCATGGCTTTCTCCTGTCGCCTTTTCTTCCATGCATCTTTCTCCTCGGTAGAGAAGTTTAACTTTCTCTTCGTTTCTTTGGAGGCTTTCTCGACAGGGTCCTCCTCTGTAGTTTTGGCAGCATGAGGAATTGCTAAAGATGTATCTACCACCGGAACAGTGACCTGAACAGTTGATCCTTGGAAGCGATCATGCTCTCATTTCTTTGTTTTTTTTCCCTTCATCATCTGTTGGCTTCCTCTTCCTCTGCTGAGGAATTTTATGCGCTCGCCTCCTCTTTGCAACAGTTGCCACAAGGGGATGAGTGGGTTCTGGTTGAGTGATTTCTTGCAAGCTTTCATATTAATTGAACAGAGCATCTTGTTCTGCCTTTCTCATTTCTTCTGCTATTCCTTCCTTAGTCAATGGAATTGTTGTCTGCAAGATGGCTTCTCTCTGTTAAGGCTCTTCCTCATCAGATACCGGCTCTTTGGGGTTGACATTGCTCTTGCCTTTTGGAATGAGTGGCTCCTTGATGTTTGTGGGTGGTGGTTACTTCTTGGTTGGTGGTATGTAGTCAATGGGCTGTAGATTCTCTCCACGCTAGTGTTTCCCTTCGGGTATGATTCCTTCGAGGAACTGACTTATCTTTAACCCAAACTCCACCTCTTGGGTGAATGTGTGCGCTTTCTTGATGTTCTTATTCTTGTAGACGTGAGCCAGCCACTTGGTGTAGATGAACATCGCCCACTTTCCACGGATTTGATAATTAATTGCCTTCGTCACCGCAAACTTCTTCGCACTCAACTCTGAAAGAGAGCCAACTTCTCCTACCAACATCCGTATGAAAATTTGTGCGAGGCTCTTCATAGGTTCATCCAGCGACCTTAGTGGTGCAGCCACCTTCCATGGTTCGTTGAATATATCTGTCTTCCACAGCCGCCATCTCCTCTACATCTCTGCATCATCGGTTACTCTGTAGGTAGCGACATCCACTCCATCTATTTGCAACCCATAATTTTTCCCAACACCTCTGGGTTTACCACAATCTTCGTCCCCAAAACACTTGTGGTGAAGAAATTTTCAATCTTGTCAATCACGGCTCCGGCGAATAATTCTGCAAGTATGTGAGGTCTGAACTTGAGGGGTTTGGCAAATAGGTACTTTAGAAGACCTTCTCGGTCGAGTTTGTCGATGAGTATATCATAGTAGTGCTTCTAGAACAAGGGTTCGTAGATTATCTTGTCTTTTTTTACATGAGTCGCCCTCTTTTGTTCAACAATGAGTTTGTGTGGTGCTTTACCGTGAGCAATGGCCACCATGCGATAGTAAGAGATTGATTCATCAATCTCCTCCTTCTTGAATATCCCTTTGAATGTTGGTTGAAACTGTTTGGGTTCTCTGGGAATGCTTGTTCTTTCCAAGAATTCGGCAGGGGGACTAGAACGGTTGGAGGATTCCGCCATTGATGATTTTTCTGAAACTCGAAGGAGGTATAGAGTTGAAGAAATTTGAAATACAAAATATATGAAGCAATAGGGTTTAAAAGTTCCAATTCAACTTCCTTTATACGATTGTGAGCAATCATCTTTGTGTGAGTGGTTGGATCCCATTTCTAATCTGTAAAGATCAACGGTTGAGCAATTGGTGATGGTTCGCCTTACATCCCATGATGATGGAAAGTTGTGCTTGGCTAACGTGTCTTCTATGTATTTGTTGCCACCCTGAGCTAGAGTCACCTTTTCAATTGATGTAGACTCTATTGTTGCTCCGTCAATCAGATAATCCCGCCTTTCAAGGGATTTGAAATCATTATCTCTCTTTTGATTGTTGGGCCTATTTGAGCATGCAAATATGTACATTGCTGAGAGTTCTAACATCAGCAATTTGAAAGCCCATGCTGAGAGCTTAGACTCAACATGCAATCTTCTCTTTCTTGTTCATAATACCATAGATACCAATGGTTTAGTGAGAGCTTGGACTCAGTAATAAGCTCATATTTTGCGGGTATCTTAGTGAGTTATAGACCTTTGATGTTTGCTGAGAGCTTGGACTCAGCATTTTGCTTAATTCCTTTAGGTCTTTTTTTCCCGTAGACTATAGGTATCGACTAAGAGCTGGGACTCAGCAGTCAATTTTTAAATATGCTAAAATTTTAAATTCAGCCATTTGCTGATATCTTGAGAATTTGAACTTAGATGTCTTCGGGGTTCCACCGAGAGCTTGGACTCAGTGGTCGAAACAGACTCTTTAAATATTTAACGCCTTTTAAAGTTCTCATAGTATTCTAACTAAGAGCTTCGACTCAGTTGTCAATATACATCTACTGAGAGCTTGGACTCAGCGGGGAATTTTGATTCCCCATAAGATATCATTGATATAGCATATCAGCTGAGTGCTGGGACTCAACGTTGAATTTTGAATCTTCTAATATCTTTAAATTACCATAGACAATAGAAATATGTTGAAAGTGTGGACTCAACATCCAATCTGCACCCTATGATATGTGCATAAAATGACCTATATTTCGATGTGTGAGCGTGCATGTTTGTGGCCATTTTACTCTCGTATAATATGTATTTTGCTTGTTTTTGTTGTGTTTTCGTGTTTTGTGTGTTTCGGATGATGTAGGTTAGGTTATGAGCATAAATCAACATTTTTGGCTTAGTTTTGGAGGAAAAAGCTGTGAGGATCCAGAGCCGGCTAGGCTGGGCCAGATTTGGCTCAACCGATCCTGAGCCGGCTCGACCGATCCTGGCCAACAGAGAGCAGGCTCAACCGCAAGTTGCAGTGCTCGACCGAGCCACCCATTTCAAAGGGTTGGCTCGGTTGAGCCAAACTTGGCTCGGCCGGTGCGTGCCGGGATTTTTGGCAATTTATCCTATTTTCAAGCTATCCCGGGCAATCCGATCATGGCCCAGGCGATCCAACGCCCTGTTTGCTTGTCTATAAAAGAGGGAATTTCGAGATTTGAAGGGGATTTTTTGAAGACTTTTGCAAAAATTTCATTAGATCAAATTAGAAATTCTCCCAGATTCCATCTTCCATCCTCATTCCATCCAAATCCAAGTGGATCAAGAGCAAGATCTACAACAAATTGGTGAATATTAGAGAGAAACAAGGGTAGATCAAGTGCAAGGACAACAATTGCGGAAGAATTCAATTCATCTTTCAAATTTGTAATGGATTGTATTTCATTTTCTCTTGTATTGAACAAATTGAAAGGTATGGAGAGCTAAACTTCTTGTGAGTGTTGTTTGGATGAATAATGTGTGAAATTGAGATCTAATGTTGAATGTTTACCTTTCTATGAGAGTTTGAATCACACTAGATCTCATCCCCAACCAACTAGGTGTAGGTAATAGCCAACGTAGGTGGTATTTGACGTGAACACTGCAGCCAACACATGGGTGGAATCATCGCGAATGGTGTGAATTCATGTGATTCTAAATCCAATCCATGTGTCATAGGGCTAAAATCTACATTCTAGAAGGAGTGGACTAGAAATCGATAACGTGATTGTTTGAGATTGCTAGGTTCATCTACGGTTAACTCGCCGTGACAAGAGGTTAGCTACCTTTGAGTGGATTGCTCAATCTCATAGGAATTAAATTGAGTTTACATCATGATTCTATCTAAATTGAACACATTGGATATTCACACAACACTCAATCTTATCTCATTGATTGAACTTGCTACTTTATCTACCTATTTTGCGAAGTTTTGATTGGTTGATTAATCAATTTCTATTCAACATGATTGTCATTGTGTCTTACTTCATTTACGCTTTAGCCCAGTTTATGTTTTTGCCTAGTTGATAGAACAACTCAACGACTTAAGTTTTGTCTAACTATAAAATTCCATACGAGTAAAGAGTAATCTATAGGGCGAAGTTAGAAAGATCCTTGGATTGATAATTTGTACTTGACAAGTGTTTTTACAAGACATCACCCTGCTATGAATGTAGCAATCTATGGTAGTCTACTGAGAGTCTGGACAAAGTAGCTTTCCTTCTGGTTTTTGTCTCCTAAGTTGAATATAACAAACAACATCATATTGTTGAGAGCTTAGATTCAGCTATCACCGGATATCTGCTAAAAGCTTGGATTCAGCAGAAAATTCAGCTTGCCCTGGCGATAATACCCATGTTGGCCGTCGTGTGTAGCTCGTTGCTGCTCATTAGAGAAACGCATACGGTTTGTGCTGAGCGCAGCCGTGGTGCTGCTCACTGTCAG
Organism: Plectranthus barbatus; assembly: GCA_026898455.1. Lineage (NCBI taxonomy): Eukaryota > Viridiplantae > Streptophyta > Magnoliopsida > Lamiales > Lamiaceae > Plectranthus > Plectranthus barbatus. The sequence continues at coordinate 420,757 of JAPKLW010000437.1, forward strand.
TTGCCCTCGCTTCTCTATCACCTCCGCATCCCGAGATCCACCATTATCAGTTGCGTTGGGAACTACAAACACCATCACTGTCGACAATAGAGGGAGGGAGAGTCATCACAAGTGTGTGTAGAAATGCGATGAAGCCGCTCGCTCACAAAACCTGGGATTCCATCGTGCACGCGCCCTCATGCTATCGGACTGCCATCTCCGGCCTACTACTCGTGCTCTGCCCCCACACATAGTCGCCGGTGTCTGGTAGACGCCACCACAGCCGGCTTGGGTGCACGATTAATGCTCAGGCATGCGCGCAGCACTCAGTCCATGCTTCTAGCCGCCCATCCCCTAGTTGATTGTTGTGCCTCGCCATCGCACTGCACTGCTTCACGCATCCCGACCACACTACTTGTGACCGTGTGTGGCTTTGCGGAACCCTAGGGTTCCTCCACCCGTGGTTGTGTCTTGTCGTGTGCCACCATGTGATGCGTGCAATGTCTTCGTTTTTTATTCTTTGTGTTCTTTATGTTCTTCATCTTTTAGTTGGACAGATAAGATTTTACAATTAAAAAATTACTAGGAAAACAATCTTAATACAATTTGAAAATTAAATCAAACCGCAATTTATCTCATGGATTAAAAAAATAATTCCATATAAATGGGCGAATTAACCCGAGAACTACAAGGAACAAAAACCATACAATCAATTAAAACCATACATTACAATTAATGCATGTTCATAGAAAATATTATTTTTCCGACATAGCCAATTAAATCAACCTGGCTCTGATACCAATTGAAGGGATTGCCAGCAAACTGAATTGTTAATCAATGACCCAGGTTGAAATTGTATATCGAAATTAAATTTATGCGTACGAATAATCCATGCATGCTCCTATTGAAATGCATAAAATGTTTTATGCATAATACCTAGACTGTAGAAACTGATGAACTTGTTGCTCAAAGATTTGATCCTCAATTCTCTTTCTTGCACAACAAGATTAAATCTTATAAGATGAAGAAATTAAATACACTGAAATTATGAAGATAATTTTGAAAAATTAGAGAAATAAGAAGAAATAGATCCTCCAGACCTGATCTTCTGATTTGTATCCCAGCTCCGATCCAAAAATCTGGTGAAGATTTGTGCCTATCGAGAAGCAGAATTTCATCCTCCTTCTCAGATCTTGTGTTGCCTCTCACAGCTCCAAATTACCGGTTGCTGCTTAGCAACTTATGATCTTATGGTGTGTTGAGATCTAAGAAAATTTAAAGGAAAAATGTGATCTCAGATGGGCTTGAGCTTTCATGGGCCAAACCAGGGACCAGAATGCAAATAACAAATAAGGTCTATCAATTAATTAATTCTCATATTCAACCCAGAATATAATTAATTAATTATTATTCATTAATGCCACCATAGAATCAATATTGTCCTACCTATTTGCTACCACGTTATGAGGAACGAGTTGCATTGTCTCGGGAAATTTCCATATTTAAGGTTGGAGACATTCATTAATTAATTTCAGCTCATACAAGTGTGTGTAAAATCATACCCAGGAACTTGACTAAACCCTTGAGCTACAAGACGAGCCTTGTAGCGATCGGTTGTGCCATCCGCTAAGAGCTTAACACGATACACCCATTTCGAACCAACCACATTTGCATTTTTAGGGCGTGGAACTAAGGTCCAGGTACGGTTCACACGAAGTGCAGACAACTCCTTAGGCATCGCAGTTACCCATTGTGGAATTTTCATAGCGGACTTCACCCCTCGATGCTCGGATATAATTACGAGAGCTAAATATATGGAAGTGCAATTTATATCAGCTGGGTAATAAGCTCGTTTTTCTACTCACTTATCGCATTGTTTTTCTTTTCTTTTAGGCATTTTAGTATATTTTCTTGAATAAACTGAGCATGAGTGTATATTAGAGGGTATTATGCTTGCCATGGTGAGATTTTACAGGTTTTAGGCCAAATACAATGGAGAACCTGTACCGAAAGCAGCAGATGTTCGGAGAAACAGTCACTACTTCTTCCACCGTTCGAATCTGAGCTAATGGAGCATGGCATTTGAAAGATCTTTGAGTTAGCTTTCCAACGCAACTAGAATCGGATCAATCGGAGTTTGGATGCGAAAGTTATGGCCAAAACTGTGAGACTGCGCAGAAGGGTCGGAAGTGGCGAAACATATCTGTTTCGGCCGAAGTCAAATCCATCTCGGCCGGGCCGAATTTTTCATCTCGGTCGTGGCAAGGTCCATCTCGGCCGAGACAGACTGTTTTGGCGAGATTTTTACATATTTTGGGCGAGAATTGCTTGGGGAACAAGATATACATCAATATGGAAGCAATAAACCATACCTTTTTGAAGATATACATCCAAGGCCTCAACCCTACTTCTATATAAACTCATAATTAGCTCAGAATTCATAAGCCTTTAATCTTTTACAGAACCCTTCAGCCTTCTTTTTAGTTTTCCTTTATTTTATGTTATCTTTAGAATTCCTCTTTACTTTTTGTTGAACCTTTACTTTTTAATGCAATCTTTATTTTTCCCTGCAATGTTTACTTTCAATATGTTAGGCTAGAACCCTAAACAGGTTCTAGGGTTTCTCCATCTGTGATGCATGTTTAGATTAGATTGTTCAAACCCTTTTATTGGTTTAAATCCTACGTTTTATTTAAAATCTATTCTCATCGAAGGATCGAGAGATGAAGATTGAGGTAGGTTTCAGTTAATTAATCAAAGGACCGAGAGGTGAAGGTTAGTAACAGGAAGTTAGGGTTTAATACTTTTCATTATCTGTCCGACCAAGAAGATTTCAATTGTAGGAGTAATCTGGATTTTTATAAAATTAATTAACTTTGTGTGTTTGAGACCGAGAGGAGATAACCACTAGTTAGTAATTTAGGATTTAATTGCCCGACCAAGGAATTAATTCCACATTAACAGATTTTCCACCAAAAATATCTTTTCTGGGTTTGAATATTTGATTCTTGCATGTTGATCAGTTTGGTAAGATTTCCCTAGAATCTGTGCTTTTTAATATTTGAATTCCATCCTTTTTATTTACTCGTTTTGAAAAACCCAAAATCTTTTGAATTGATTTGTCCAAACAAAAGTTCTAAAAGCTATATTCAGTATATGATTTCCTTCATTGCACTATCTCTGTAGGATCGACCAACCCTTGGGTTGTCTTATAAATTTATTTGCCCTTTGCTATAATTTGTATGCAGATTTAGCATCGATCACTGGGTAACGTGTTTTGAAGATGCCCGACTGAGCACGGGTATGCATAGGATGCATACTGGAGGAATAGGTGCATCAGCATGCGGCGGAGGATCAGTGACTGGTTCTGGTATATCATCGACCTCTGGCGGAGTAGGTGGCAGCTCAGGTGCAAGCACAGGTTGACCAACGACAGCTGGTGGCTCAGGTGTATTTTGAGATGGGCATATCCAGCATGAGGGCGACGTAGATGAAGAAGATAAAGTGTGATCCGCCGAGGTGGGTGTTGGAGGCGAAGAACCATCGAGATACTCCAGTATATGAAGAGATGATGGCGAGAGAGTCGATGGTGTAGCTGAGAATGGAAAGCAATATTCATCAAATTTTGCATGCCTGGTAATGAAAACCCTCTTGGTTGATTCATCGAGACATTTGAAGCCTTTGTAGGACGTGTTGTAGCCAATAAATATCCACGGGATGTTGCGTGGTTGAAACTTATTCTTTGCATAATCACGCATACATGGCTATACGCGGCAGCCGAAGATATGAAAATTATCATAAGCCGGAGGACAACCATCGACAATCTCAAAAGGAGAGCGATTTCGAAGAATCAGCATGGGCAGCCGATTAATGATATGAACAGCCGTGGAGAATGCATCTGGCCATAAAGTCATGGGGGCTGAACAATGAAATAATAAAGTGAGACCTATCTCGGTAATATGGCGATGCTTGCGTTCGGCTCGCCCATTTTGCGCAGGAGTATAGGGGCAAGAAATTTGATGATGAATCTCGGAAGTTTTAAAATGATGTTAAAGGCGATGGTTGGTAAATTCAGTACCACCGTCTGTCTGTAACTTTTGTAATTTTCAGCCGAAACTGAGTCTTTACAAATGCGTGAAATTAAATAAACACATCCACAAAATCAGATTTTGCACGTAGAGGATAAAACCAAGAGAACCGAGAAAAGTCATCAATAAATACGGTATAATATTGAAAATCAGTAGAAGAAATAATGGGGGCAAGGCCCCAAAGATCACAGTGAACCAATACCAATAAACTAGAGGTTCGACTATCATTCAACTGAAATGGTAAACGACTACTCTTTGCCAAATGATAAGAGTTACACAGACTCGGACTTGGAAGTAAAGAGCTAAGTGAAAGTAACTGAAAAGTACTCAAAGACTTAATAATCGCACCAGCGGGGTGACCAAGACGCGCATGACAAAGCTCAAACGAGGCATGCAGATTTTTTTTGTAACAGTGGTAAGTGCCTAGGTTGGTAAGTTTAGCAAATAAAGTCCGTTTTAGCGAACGCCAATTTCCAGAAGCTAACCTGATTTCCAGAAGCTAACCTGTGTCCCGATTCTAAATACGAAATAGAGAGTCAGTGAATGTAACATGTACAGGAAATTCACGAGTAACCTTGCTGACAGAAATAAGGTTTTAAGTCATTCCCGGAACCACGAGTACATTATTAAGACGAAGAGTAGGAGAAATAGAAAGAGAGCCTATGTGAGATATAGAGAGACTTGCTCCATTACCAACAGTCACGCGATCTTGTCTATCATATGAATTGACATTATCAAGGGAAGAATGATCCGAAGAGATGTGCACCGACGCACCAGTATCAAGATACTAATCAAAATCATTGGGCTGGGAAATCGAACATCCTGTGAAGAATGCCTCAGCAAGATTTGCAGTAGACGCATCACGGGCTGATCGATCAAAAGAGCGAACAAAATAGCATGGACAGTCAAAGGCATCGTACTCGGTTGCACGATAAAAATAACACCATGGATGGTGATTGCATCCAGAAGAACGACCACGGCCTTTGTTCTGAGACTTTTTACCAGAGCAATGGGGTGGAGCATTAGCAGCGAAAGCCACGGGCTGGGAAGAAGACAGAGTAGCCTTGGATTTCTAAATTAGCTCGTGACTCTGAGCACGAGCAAGGATAGTATCAAAATCTTGTAAAGGTTCTTGTGCAAGTTGAGCCGCAGCGAAGGTGTTGAATTCGGGTCATAGACCGCGAAGGAGCCAGTGAGACTTGTCAGAAGGATCGATGGGTCGCCCGATCACAGCAAGCTAATCGCAGAGAGTTTGTACGTGCGACCGTAATCAGCAATAGATAAATCTCCATGTTTGGATGACAGGAGGTCATCTTTCAGACTAAGCTTGCGAGCCTTGGAGGAATGGTTGTAGGCGCGAGAAAGAGGGAGCCAGACATCATGTGATCTCTTGCAACCAATAAAGATAGTCATCGATTCCTCGGTGAGGGTAGACAAGAGAAACAATTTTAGCAACTGATCACAAGAATACCATGATGAATACTCTAGATTTGGAGTCATTCCACCGGCAGCCGCAAAAAGAGTTGCAGGAGGTGGAGGGAGAGAGTCGTCGACCAGGGGGAGGAAATTCTAGGTGATAAGTAAAGGTTTGAGTTGTGCGTGCCAAAGAAGATAGTTGGAAGTCATGAGTTTTATTGTCACCATGTGAATCATGGTTGAGAGAGAAGGAGAATCGGCATTTCCGGCGCTGCCATGGAGGTGACGATGGAATAGGGCATGAATTCGAACAAGATTAGGGTTTAAGCCAAGGATAGGCTGATACCATGTGGGAATTATAATCTTTATTATTCACCAAGTAATATTGATTACAAAGTAGTGTATATATAGAGGTAGCAAACGTAATCTAGGAAAACTAGGAAAAAGATACATGCAAAAGATATACAAATATCTACAAAGATACGAAGAGATATCTTCAACACATTGATTTTGAAACATTCTTAGGTTGAACTTTTGAATTTTCGAGCTTTCTATTTGGTTAATACTTGAAACTTGACAAAATGCTATGAGCATTGAGTCATTATATTGTAATATCTTTTCAATTGTGAGAGTCGAGATTGAGAATGAGAAATCTTGAACTTGCATCCATTCTCTATCTATTACCATGAGCTTTTGACTAGAAAATGATATTAGGCCATCGATTCCTAATTCTACCTTGCACATTGGGGATATAAGGTCTGACATTTGATCAATGTTTGCCTTTCATACCATTGTTCCCCATGATTGAGCTTAATTGACAAATGTCTTTGAGATATAAATTAGGAATAAGTTTGGGGAATGTGTGTATGAGGGTGAATATGGCGTTGTGAGTGTGGAATGGGAACTGGTTGTGATGATAAAAATGAATCCCATTGTTTAGATAAAAGAAGTTATTGAAAAGTTGAAAGAAAAGGGGTGCAAGTTATGAAAAATGAGCACCAACTAAAAAAATTGTGGTGAAAAAGAAAACAAAAAGAGAAGGAGTGAAACATGCAAGGGCATGAGAAAAGAAAAGAAAAAAAAGAGAGAAAGGAAGAAACTGGAGAAGTAAAGAAAAAGGAAGTGAGTTGGATAAGTCTCGGGATTAGTGGTTTGAAGCAAATGATTGGGGGTTTTGCGAATTTTAGGAGTTTAGTCACGTTTGCCTAAAACCACCTACCTTTTAGATTACCCCATTATAACCGAAACAAAGACATTCTTGATTCTAGAATCTAGCTCGTTGTTGTATAGTGGTGAGATAAGATGCAAACCTATGGAAATCGAACTTGATATCTCGTGCAAGAGTGAATGATCCCTAAACACGTAAGGGAGTGAATTTCATTTCTTATATCTATTTTATTGAGAGGTTTGAGTCTCTTGCATTAACCGTTGCACAAATTTAGGTGATAATCTCGTTTGAATGAGGCATGCTAAGATGGATATGATGAGCTATGAAGTAATGCACTAGGTAGGATAATTTCTTTTCTTGGTTTTGATTGAGGACAATCAAAGGTTCATGTTTGGGGGATAATGATATGTGTGTAAAATGACCTATTATTCGATGTGTGTGCATGCTTGTTTGTGTTTATCTTACACCCATATCATATGTTTTATGATTGTTTTTGTCTTGTTTTCGTGTTTTATGGTGTTTAAGTTGTGTAGGGATAGAGTGGAGCATATTTCATCAAGTTTGGCCAATTTTCGGTGAAATATCGACCCAAATGAGTTTCTAAAAGTGGAAATGCCGAACAGGATGAGCATCGGTGTAGCATGGAAGATTTCAGAGCTAAATCCCGGCCTAAACAACTCTGGGTTTGGTCAATGTTTACCTTAGGGAACTCTTATAAATTTATTTGCCACTGTTCTGCAATTAATCTATAGAATTTTACAGTGATCAAATTGGCGCCGTTGTCGGGGAGTTGTTAGATATTATTTTGTTATTAGTTTATTCTATGATTAATTGGATTGAGTTTGTATTTTTAATTTCGTGTGCGTGTGTTTTCGATTTTTCTTCTCGACTTCGATCGATGCCTACTAGCATCAATCGACGTCGAGATCTTTCGTGAATTGATAGACACCCATCCGTGTCGGTCGATGCTGAGCTGATATTTTTTGTCTGTTTTCTCTTCCAAGTGGTGTATGAACACTAGGTCTCGAGGAAAGTCGGCTTTCAATCATGAGATAGGAACCTTTTACCGGAAGAAAAATCAGAAGGAAAAGATGGATCCCTTGGAAGATCGAAACCCATAAGAGGTTGACCCGAATATGCCTCCACTAGAAGATACGGATGCACAGCTTACAGCAAGGGATGCTCTAGCTCTTATTCAGGAGGTGCATCAGTTGCGCGAGGCAGTTAGACAATTAAGAGAAGAAAGGGATATTGAAAGAAAAGCTGCACAAAGAAGGCTAGACAGAGAGAGGCAGCGTCTGGATGATTCCGATGATGAGGATCCAAACACGATGGGGAGGAAGTACAAGCCGCAGCCCAGCAATGAAGGTTTAAATATTGGCATCGATGCCAATAATTTTGAGCTCAAAATCGGGCTGGTTTAGATGGTTCAGCAGAACCAGTTTGGCGATAGAGTTGTGGAGGATCCCTATACACACCTGTGGATATTTGTGGAAGTTTGAGACACCATCAAGCAAAACAGAGTCAGGTAGAATGTGATTCGACTGAGGTTGTTCCCATTTTCACTGAGGGATCAAGCCTGATCTTGGCTCACCGCACTTGACTGCGGCAGGATCCGGACTTGGGAGGAACTGCGAGCTGAGTTCCTCTCAAACTTCTTTCCACCCTTTGTCATTATTCAGAGGAAGATGGAGATTCTACAATTCCATCAGAGGGTGGACGAGTCACTATTTGAAGCATGGAGCAGGTTCAATGAACTGCTCAGGAGCTGTCCCAACCACGGAGTCGATACTGAAGAACAAGCTCACATTTTCTACCGGGGCATGACTGAAAGGACTCAAGAGTCCGTGGACAATGCAATAGGGGGGTCCATGACTGAAAGCTCTGAAGTTTTTTAAGAAGATGGCGATGCACAATATAAAGTGGGCAAACCCAAGGAGGCGATTGATAAAGGCCATGGATAAAATGGAGACTGAAGATCCTCTCATAACTGAGGTTGAGAAGCTGAGAGAGGATTTGGACAAATTGTCTATGGGAGCTTCTACTGCTGCGGTTGCACAGGTGCAACACGAAGCTCCTACGGAGGTGAGCTACCTGAATGGAGGGGGATACCCCTGCCAGCACTAGCAAAGGAATGGGGGATATCAATATCCGCTAAAAAACCACCACGGTTTCTCCTACTCCCATTCTGAGGCAACCGAACCACCACCACCGGGATTTGAAGTTCAAAATGGAGAAGTGGTGGAAAAGAAGAAGGACAACTTGGATGATCTGTTGGCCGAATTCATCAAGGCCTCACACCAGCGGTTTGGGAAGCTAGAGCAGGAATTGACTGGAGTACACACTAAGGTCAATTAGATGGGAAAGCACTTGCAGATGGTTGAAACGCAGGTCAGTCAAATCGCCAGCACTATTGGGGCTCACCACAAGCAAGGACAGCTGCCGAGCACGACCGAAGTGAATCCAAGGGTTCAAAAAGAATGCAAATCTATCACACTGAGATCCGGGACAAGTTACAAGGGTCCCAAGATGGTTCGGGACGAGTCTGCAGCTAAAGAGGCACAAAATTGCACCACTGGAGGCTCGACTTCGATCAACACATGTCCCACGTAGATCAAAGTTGAGGAGATTGGAGGAGAGTCGAGCGATGAAGAAGGCTTGACTTCGATCGATGTAGGTGGCATCGATCGAAGTGCACGGAATTTGATGTCGACCGATGCGCCTCTGCGCCGGTCGAAGTTGAGCCCCAACTTGGGAAAAATTCTAGCAAAATCTGAAGATCCTGTCCCGCCTATGTCATTCCCTCAGAGGTTCGCGAAGCAAAAGAAAGACTCCAAGTTCGCGAGATTTGTGGAGAACTTGAGGAAGGTCAGCATAAATATTCCGCTGAGTGAGCCGCTGAAGGAGATCCCAGGGTACATGAAGTACCGCCGGAAATTGATGTGTGGAAAGAAGCAGTTTGTGGAGAACGCGATTGTGAAGATCCACGAGCAGTGCAGCATGCTACTGCAAATGCAGGTGCCCATCAAGAGAAGCGACCCTGGATGCTTCTCTATCCGATGGAGATTAGAGGACATACATTCGAGAGAGTATTGTGCGATACTGGGGCCAGTATCAATTTGATGTCATACTCTATTTATAAGCACCTAAACATCGGAGAGATGAGGCCCACTACTATTACACTGCAGATGGCGGATCGTACTATATCCCGCCCCAAGGGAATTCTCGAAGATGTGCTCATTGGATTAGGCCATCTGATCTTCCCATCAGACTTCATGGTGCACGACATGAAAGAGGACGAGAACATGCCCATGATACTGGGGCATGAGTTTTTCAATACTAGTGTCGCGCTCATTGACTGCTGAGGCGGTGAGATAACACTCCGGGCCAATGACGAGAAGATCACCTTTGTGATCGACAAAAGCAAGAGAAAGGCGGAGTGCAACTGGATCACCACCACTGAAGAGGATGAGTCCGAAGAAGAAGAAGCCACTGCTATAGAGTAGAAGCGCGGGAACAGGGGATGAAATTATCAACTAGGCCTCCTCAGTCCGAGCTCACCACCATCATCAAAGATCGGAAGTTATACATGGTGGACGCCAAGGGTCAAAGACTCTGGACCCGACCTCCATGGTTTTGATCCAAGGTATCATTAAGCTACGACGTTAAACAAGTACTTGTTGGGAGGTAACCCAACCTTTCCATTATTTTTCCTTTTTAATTTTTTTTTTCATTTTATTTTGTTTTATTTTTGAATCTTGTTTGCACTAACTCTATTTTTTAGCATAATAAAAAAAAGAAGTAGGGATTGCTCGACTTCAATCGATGCAACCTAGCGTCGATCAAAGTCGAGACTAGCGACGTGTTATACTTTGACCCGTGGAAGGAGTAGACAAGAAGGCTTCCATTGACCAAAGCGACCCTGCATCGGTCGACGCAAAGTTTTAGCCGCCAAAAATTCACGCCGCGCGAGTTCCAAAGCCTCTGGGGATAAAAAGTTGATGTCTGAGATCAACTACCGGGTATTATTTCTCCCCTTTGTGTGATTCTCAAACTTTTTCCCACTCTTGAGTTGGAAATAAGTTTGGGGGGATGTGGACAAAAGGAGGAATGTTCTATCTTTTTATTTGCCTTCAATGTTTCAATTTTTTGCATGCATAAATTTTAAATTTTTATTCTATTTCTGTGAGAAAAATTTGGAGATAAGCAGAACGAGAACTAATACTAGAATTAGTTTATAGTTGAGTTGAATTGATTGGGATTGTGATTAGATGCCTATGAATGTAGAATACCGCATGATAGCGTTTATTTGAAACTTATACTTGAATGATGATTGAGTTGAATCGAAATTATTGTGGAAGAAAATTTATAACCCTTGTGTGAGACTTGAGCTTGAATTCGTTTGATGTGAGATTCTCATGTGTGTTTCAGTTTCTCTAGAACTTGCTTAATTTCTTTGTTGAGACTACATTAGTGTGCACAAGTTTAGGAAATGATCTTAGGCCATCATTGACAGCCCAATTCCCTAAACACTATCCTGTCACATGAAAATTTTCTCTAGTTAGCCACTTTTGAGCCTTTACAATTTTCTTTCCTTGTCTATAAGATTAAGAAAGTATTGTCTCTCTCGTGTCTTGAGTTGCGGTATGTATGGGGTGGATTGATTGTGAGTTGGAGATATGAAAATATAAATTAGTGGTGGAAATATGTGTGAAAAAGAAGCACAAACAAAATAATTAGAAGTCTCATAAGCTCTCTAGAAAAGAAAAAGATCATTATAAAAAGAGCATAAGAGATTCATAAGTGCTAGAAAGAAAAAAAAAAGTTGTGTATTTGTTGATATATATTGAGGAGAAAGGGTAAATGAAGTTAGATGGTGGTTTGGATTGGTTGAGGAAGTACAAATCAATTGATTTTAATCACTTGGTCAAATTTTCCTACCCTTCACAAAAGCCTACATTACAACCCTTATAAAAGTAATTTTTTATTCTAGACTTATGTGCACATTCTAGCAGTGGAGATATTAGAAAATTTGTAAGCCTATGGTAGAAATTCATTTATACATGTTATTGAGTGCTTTCATCTTTATCCTATACCCTTGTGAGTTGAGCGAAACACTTCCCGTGAGTTATTCCACTATTAATAGATTTTCTGTCTCTTTCAAACTGCTTGTAGATAGTGGATTTCTAACCCTTGACTGTGATGGATCTTGTGAGGCACTGTACTTTAATTACATGACCTTTTGATTTCTTTCTTACCTATTGATTGAGGACAATCAAACGTTCAAGTTTGGGAGGTTTGACAAGTTCATTATTTTACTCACTTATCTATATTATTTTATACTATTTTATATATTTTTATTAAGTTTGTATATATATTTCATGCATGAGTCTATTATATGTGGTGTTACGCTTGTCATGGTGCATTTTTGCAGGATTAAGGCTTAAATTCACTGGAAATCATTCAAAAAATAGTTGACGTGCAAAAGTAGCAATGAGGAGTTCTTTCACATAAGGAACTCGGGCAATTGGCGCATGGCAATGGATAGAGCTTCGAGTTAACTTTCCAACACAACTGAAATCGGGTCAATCAGAGTTTAGGAGTGAAAGTTATGGATAAAACCGTGAGACCGCACAGAAGGGTCGACGCAAGAACAAGCACGTCGATCGAAGTCTGTCCACGTCGATCGAAGTGCAGGAAAATCTGGCAAAATTTGTTTAAATTCGAATCAAATCAGACTTCCAGCCCTAGACATGATAGGATACACATCCACACCTATAAATAGTCCTTATTTTCGAGTTTTATTGATCCTTTTTCATATATTATTCAACTTTGGACCTGTGAAGCATTCAGCAACCTTTATTTTCCAGCACGAACCTTATTTTCTTGTAAGTTATTTTTATGCACTTTAATAATATATTTTATTTTGGATTTCTATCTGCGATGTGTGACTAGAAACCCTAGCGGGTTCTAGGGCTATGAATATCAAAAGCATGTTTAATTAATTAGCATTGAATTGCTTGGTTTTTAATTCCTGTTTAAATTATTAGAATTTAGAATTAATCAGATCGAGAGATATAATTAATTCTAGATTTACAGTTGTAAATTGAAGGGCTGAAAAGTTAAAATTGATAACAGAAAAGGAATTCGATTACAATTAGAATATTTGTCCTAGGGGAAGATAGTAATTGTAGGGTTAATTAGAATATTTATGAAAGGTTGATTAGTATTTTGTTATTCAGACCAACAGAGCATATACATTCACATGCTAGTAATCTAGGTTATAATTGTCCGACCCTAAAGTTATAGTATATTATGATTTCCCACCAATGCAAGTTAATTAATTGATATGTATTTTGATTGATAGTTCGCCCTAGAGTCTGTGTCCCTTTAATTTGTTTCCAAAACTCTTTTATTTTCCGTTCTGTTTTCTTTATTTTCCATAACTAAAACCCTTGATTTTTGTTGACTCAAACAATAGATCTTAGGATCATAGCTAGTACATAGAATAATTTTGTTACACAATTCCTCTAGGTTCGACAACCTTAGGGTACTCTTATGAATTTATTTGCCACTGTTTTGTAATTTATCTGTAGAAATTACAATGATCAAGAACATATGAGATTAATGAAGGAAATGGCCAAGATCCTTGCCAAGCAAACTGGATCTTCATCCTCCACTCTAGAAAAATCGAAGGATAAAGAAAAATCCAATGAGTAATGGTGCATTGTATTCCTTTTGTATCTTTTGTTGCAGTTTTTCGCTTTTCATGTACATGTAATGATCTCACATATAGTGAAAGGTTAAAAACTACTGGTTTGAAGACAACCTCTCATTGTCTCTTACCCTAGATACTTTTTATTTAGCTGAATTCACATATTCCTGTGTGATCAGCAGTTTGCTTTTCGCTCTAAATTGATTTATATTAATGAAGTAATATCTCTCCGATTCAGGGGGAAGATCAATTAGTGTAGGTCGAGTTTAGAGGAAGCACAGTTTTGAGTAGTGTTAGAATTTCATACTTTGTAAACTCAGAGCAACTGCATCCTCATTTCCACTTAGATGGTATAGTTTTGACAACATAAAAAAGGGGGAGATTGTTAGGTGTTGATATACAATTTCACCTTTAATTTGATGTTTTGACGTGTCAAAAATTGTATACCAAGGTTATGGTCCTTAGAGTTATTACATCATGTAATCCTTGTATAGGATAATAGAGTTGTAATAGATCAGGAGAAGCAAACAACCAAAAACTGTGGAACAATTTTTGAAGATAAAACTGTCGGAACCAAAGGATCGAAGAAAAATGTGAAGATAGTTCAAGACGCTATTTGCAAGGAAAACTATTGTTGGGAATTATCCCTAAAATCTCCCTTAGGACTTGTTTGTAAAAGGTTTTGTTGGATCAAACCTTACTTAGTTGGTCGATCATTTGCTGAAATCTAGAGAGTCTAGCACACCTTGTAAAGTCCTGTATAAGTTGTATATTGAGTTGTAATAGACTAGTATGCTGAGAAGAATCCCTAGCAGACACAAGTCAGATGATATCAGCGCTCAACTTACAAACTGCTAGAGGAGCAAATCAACAAAAGATTACTAGCAGATGGTTGAACGATTGCTAGACAGAATGCTAAGGCGTTAGCATTCGGACCTTTCAGCAACGAATAAGAAATCGCATGCAACGGAAGTCAAAGGATCACATGGCATATACTTTAGCAGATTCTAGCCCAACAAAGCAAAAGAATCAAATTTGAAGCTGGACTACGACTCTGACAAAAAGCTCACGCAAAAGGATAAGACTTTCCCAAAATGGCTAGGAAAGTACAAGTCAAAAAGAAAAGCGAATGTCCCAGACCAAACACTCTCGGATCAAGGAGCCGTTGAGTCTAACGGATATGGAGATTCAAAGTTTGAATCTCCACCTATAAAAGACAGGTCCGAAAGTGGAGACAACTACTGCTTCAATCACTACCGACATTCGCAAATTACACAAGTGTGAGAATTCTTTAATAGAGCGAACCAGTGAAAAGTAGTCTGTTGAGAGCCGCGTGAAAGCACATTAAAAAGCTCCCAACAACCAGAAGTGTTGCTCATTCGATATACTGACACTTCATTGAAGTTATTCTTGATAGCAATCAAGAATAGTTCAATCATTGGGATTCCTTTCTTTTCAGAGAGAATCCAACAGTCGAACACCTGAAAAGGTTAAGACTCACACGGGCTGTAGCCACACATACACTTATTGAGTTCAGGGGCAAACTATAAAAGCCTCAACAGCGAAGGACAAGTTTTACGAAGGTGTGCCCTTGACTTGACCGGAGCTGCGATCGGAGAAGTTCAGATCAACGGAGGATAGCTGTTAAGGAGCCAAGCCGAAAGCTCACTGCCTACTTAACTGGAAAGGCGAATCCTTGTAATCTGTATACTTTTCTAGTGAAAATCTTAGCGTTTCGGCTAAGGAGTGGACGTAGATCATTTGGATCGAACCACTATAAAACTCTGTGTTCATTTACTGCTTTATTAGCTTACAGTTCAAAGATTGTTTTGAAACCTAGCAACAGAGTTGCTAGAGTATATCTGAAGATAAACTTAAGATATAACTTGAACGAACTAACTTTGGAAAACAACGATAAGTGCAAGTGACTTAAAATCTATTCCGCTGCATTTCGTGTTAAGTTATCAACACGACGACTCTGATATTTAGGGACCAACAACTATGAAGATAGTTCAAGAAGCAGTATGCGAGAAAACTGTGCAGGCAGTTTTAAACCGTCAAGAATGATATAGCGATGAAAACTGTGGACACAGTTTTCATAGAGGAACTGTCAAGAGCAACTCAAAGTTTCAGACATGCACATTTTCACGTAGAAATAAACACGTGAAAAGCAAGGGGCCAAGCAGTCATAAAGAGCATTGAACACTCAATGATAAGGAACAAAGATACACACAATTATGACGGCAGTATAACATTTTTCGAGTCTGACACTACAAGACAAAACTATCTCTGCAAAAAGCATGGCAGTGTTCAGAAAAGGCAGAGGCGCAGGTCTGCTACAACAGTTAAGAATGGCCATTGATTGGACATCATTCAAATTGTCTCTACCACCTACTTTCAGAAGATTCAACTATAAAAAGCAGAAGGACCAGAGAGAAACTTTACGAACTTACATTAAAAGTGTCCTTACTCTGCCGGATTTATAGCTCATAGCATTCAAAGCTCTCAAGAGAACGACATTAACTTCGTGGGTCATTACTTGAACACGAGGCATTCTTGCTTAAGAAATCTTAAGTGATTCACCGTTTGACCTTGAGTACACGAGGATTAAGCCTATTCGACTTAGTCTTTCTTGGTGTTCTTACTTTTCAAGTGAGAACATAGTAGTCTGGTTCTCCTTCGAGGAACGGGTTCTTATGGGCTATCGCCAACTCTCGAGTGTTCTAGGAAGAACTCGACCATCCATCCACCGGAGAAGGAGAAGGGAGGTTTGTCCTCAATCCGTTTCTGACAACTTCCAGTTCTAAGAAGACTTCGAGGTGTTACCTGGCTTCGAGGAACTGAAGAAGGAGTGAAGATCATCGACCTGGGCGAGTGATCCTGTTTACTGCAAATGGTGGTTTTCGTGGTGATTGGCTATAGATCGTGAGGAGTGTATACTTCATTACTTAGTAAATTACCAAATTAATTTCCGAATAGTGGACGTAGGACTTAATGATCCGAACCGCTATAATATCCTGTCTCATTTACAATTTAGGTTACTTTTGCATTACACTATTTCTAACAGAGTTTTGAAACCTTCAACACTTTAGTGAAGTGTTGAAGTGTATATCTGAAAATTGACCAAGTAAACTCTCGGCTAACACAGTTTTTATAAATCCTGAACAGGGAAACTGACCCCCAAGTTTTAGAGTGCAACTACTTAGTAAAACTTCCGCTGCACAATTATTTATACTCTGATTAGGGAACAAAATTATTACTTATATCCTACTAGGTCAAGCAATCCAGGTTCTATGATCTTCCTATCGACAAGATAAGAAGATATCTTTCTCACAAGTATGTTTGTTCACATATTTGAGAAGAGTCAATTGTATATATAGCATAATAAATGGTTTTAGTATACAAATATCAACACCTAACCTATTGGACTACACTATCTATGTGAAAACATTCATGACCTTCAGTCAACCTCTTCCACAAGCAAAATGATCCAACGAGCCCTTTTTGCCAAGTCTCCTTAATCTAAACTGCAACATGATGGTGTCATAAGTGTAGGAACTGAGTCTACAATAGGCAATATGAATTGCCATTTCTTTCCTAACCCTAGATTTGATTTATGGATAGCAAAATAAATGCTATGAAAAACAGTAAATGCATACGTGCTCCTATTTAATTTAATGTGTAGATTCAAGGAATACCTCAACTCTTGCGGATTGAATAACGGTGGTCGATGGTTGATGGTGTTCCTACAGATCTAATCTTTAGATCTGTTCCCTTGCTCGATCTGAAAATCTGGTGAGGATGCGCTACCAAATTGAAACTGCACTGAAGGAACTCGGTTTCTCCTTTCCCTCCTACTACAGTAGCCGCCCACTCTCCCAACCTCTCTAAGGTTTCTGATTTTGAAACTTCAAACTTATGTAAGAAGTGAGAGAACTGATCTATGTATCTAAATCTGGAGAATGGGCTATTTGGGTTTAATAAACCCTAATGGACTCTGAGCATTGTTGGGTCAGACCAGGGATCAAATGCAAATAATAAAGTGGGGCTCCTATTAATTAATTCCATGTTCATCCCAGAACATAATTAATTAATAAACATTAATTCATGCCACCAGAGAATTAATGTTGACCTACTCTAGGAACGGGTTGCACTGTCATGGTAAATCCCCATATTTAAGGTTTCAGACATTCATTAATTAATTCAGTATATGAAAATTAGCTGCTATTGATTAATCTCTTATTATTCCTGAGTAGTACCACTCAACCCTTATTGTTTATGCTTAAATCAATGATTCAGCCTGCATGACATAGCATAATGAACCTCGTGAGCTTCCCATGGAATGTCCCCATCCTGAAATAGATATCGTTATCCAAATCCAGCCTGAGGAAACCCTGCACAAACTGCCATTACCTAAGATGTAGATATATGAGTACATGTAATACTCTCCACCATAGGAAGTTAAAGTGACAGTCAACCCATGTGTACCCCTCAGCTTTCAATAGATTTTAGATCCGACTAAGTTACTAATATCTTTACTCATTCATATGTGAAGTAGAATGGTTCATCTTACTGTTGATTCTATCAATACATTGAGATGATTCGGTCACACAAAGTAGTAAAGATAAACCACTTATGGACTTGTGTGCTGCAACCTAAACTGACAGCCAAACCAAAAAGTGTTGCAGCTATGATAACTGTTTATATCTCGCTAGGTCGAATGATCTATACGATCTTCTGTGATCTCTTACACACCGTATCATCTCCCAATCAACGAGATAACTGGACGTGTTTGTTCGCATTGTATGATTGTTAATTCAGACAGAAGTTGTTTATTACAAGTCATTAATGATTACTAGTATATCAAACATAATGTTTCCTAATAAACCAATCATAATGCTTTTATGCATACAATTCAAACAATAAGGGCACAAGGGGAGTCTGGCAAATATGTAAGCCCCCTTTTCCGTAGAAAAAAAGTAAAAGAAAGTGAAACAAATAGCTAGAGATACAAACAAAACAATTAAAAGGAGAAAATTAGAGAGCACAGGGAGGGTTTTTTAAATATTTTCATCTTCACTATTGTAATATGTTGTTTTCATTTTCTAATATTTAAGATTTGTCAACACCTTGGGAAGACGTATGAACACCCTGTGCCGAACCTTGTAAATTTCTATATGTAACCTAGTTCTTTTGTTACTAATAGTTGATCCATTCAATCGATAATCTTCACTGGAGATAAAATCCTTAGGGTAGTTTCACAGAAAACACAATTTCCTTGTTAAGCTTGAATCCACCAACAGTTGGCATTGTTTATGAAAACCTACCAATTGACTGGATGTATTGCCTTCCCCTGCATCACCTTGCTCGTAACTCTCCTTCTCTTTCCGAGATGCCCACAGATTTTACTATTTACCAATTAACAGGTGAACATAGCCACCTAGGCTCCACAAAACTAGTCCAACAGCTTACTGATGACTCAGTGGCTATGCCAAGTCAATAAAAGCAGAGCATGGCCAACAACCCCATTCCAATCACAAATGTGGTTGTCACTAGAGCAAGTCGGCCTCATCCACATTGTCATAGCTTTATGGGGGCACACGTGCACTTAGATTCTTTGACAATCGCTATTGGGACATATCACAGTGATCCTCGGTCTTAACCATATCAAGTTATCCAAAAAACATGTATAAAATTCAAGAGATCACTGGAGGATTAAAAACAGAAAGTGTGGAATTCAAAGCCATGAAATAGTACTCATTTGATTAAAGATAAATGTTTTATAAAAAATAGAAAGAAAAAGAATATATGCAATAGCTCACATGTTAGAATGTCACAAAATAACAAAATACTGACGAAGGCTCACCCCAATGGGCCAAGCACTCCGAAGTCACAAAAGATCCCAATTAGTGGGTGCTAATGGCTGAAGTGCTAAGGATCAGTGTTGGGTAATTATTCCTAAAATCTCCCTTAGGATTTATTTGTAAAAGGTTTTGT